>CM051268.1:28513540-28828540 GCA_027921565.1 Artemia sinica
TATATATATATATATATATATATATATATATATATATATATATATATATATATATATATATATATATATATATATATATATATATATATATATATATATATATATATATATATATGTATATATATATATATATATATATATATATATATATATATATATATATATATATATATATATATATATATATATATTATATATATATATATATATATATATATATATATATATATATATATAATATATATATATATATATATATATATATATATTATATATATATATATATATATATATATATATATATATATACATATATATATATATATATATATATATATATATATATATATATATATATATATATATATATATGTATATTATTTATTTTTTTATTACCCGTCAAAAAAAGGTACAAAAGACGGAGTATCACTAAAAAAGAAAAAACACACACAAAAAACAATTACAACACATTACACGTAATCGAACAAATTAAAAAGACGAGAAACAAAAACTCAATTATACATTGCACTGCAGGTAATTTTACTTTTTAAACTCCCAAGTACTGAAGAAACATAAGCAATATGATTGATAACTCCAATTCAACTAACCTAACCTACAGCAAAATACTTGATAACTTCAATTCAAAATCAACGGACTCAATCAACTAGTCTAAATATGACAAGAGATGGTAAAAAGACTAAATATGACAAGATATGTGCAAATAAAATTAAATGGACAGCAATTTACTGCCTTAGCAAACGGTACCAAGGATGGGAAGAAAATTTCTCGTTGTACCGTTTAATTTGTTCAATTATAGCTGCCCTTGGGTCCGCAATTTTAAAATTTTTAACAAGGTGCGAATTTCTTGTCCACGGCGGGAGCCGCAACAAGAACTTCGCATACTTAAAAAACGCGGATCTGAGCTTTCTTTTCTCTGGCTCAGGAAAAATTCTCCAAAACGGGCTTAGATACAGGAAATGGGGAAGGGATACTGCGTTATAAAGTAAAGCCAGAATTAAACGGTTGAAGCGGATTTTAGATGAGACTACTCTACTGTAGGCAAATGCCGATGGTACGAGTTCAGTAGTGAAGATCATCTGAAAGAGAAGAGTTAGGTGTCCCATGAAAGTTGGGCTGCAATGGCTAAGGTGAAGGGCGGATACACGGTCAATGCCAGCCGACTTCTTCTTTTTCAACCGTCGGACCGCGGACGCAACCTGTGATTGGGTAACTATGAAATCTGTATCTGGAATTGATGAGAGGAGGGATGAAAGCTTTTCTTGAACAGAAAGGTTAAGATCCTGTTTTGGGGCTGAAAACTCATCAAGGTAATAGTTTATCCATGTTAAAGACGGGATATCTGACCCGGGACCCGCTGACTCCTTCTTATCAAACATTTTTCATAGCAGATTAGGATTTTTAATTACTTTTTCAGAAAGCTCAGATTTCAACTGCACACGGTGACGAGCAAGTTCCTTCCCAAACCTACGCTTAGATGCAACTCTAATCTCTTTAACTACTCCTGAGTGTGGTCTACCACATTCTTTCCATATCCCGTACCAGAAGGTAGCTCGGTCGCATGCTAATTGTAACAAAGGGTTAGAACACCATCCTTTTTCTTGAGTTTTTTGTCTGGCACGAGACTTGGGTACTCCCTGAGATTCGGCAAACAGAAGAGCATGGGTCAGTTCGGCGTAATAAATATTAAGACGTAGCCGCGCATCTCTTTCATAACGATGAGAGAATTTCATAAGTAGGTCAAACGGTACGCGAATTTTTGTTAGAACAAGATCACAAGAATCTTGAAACTTTTCTTTATCAATTTTACGCCAAACCGGAACCTCATGCCACATCTAAGTGGATATCGACGAATTATTCGCAGCGGAAAACGAGGTAGGCCTACTGATAATACACTGAACTGGGAAGTGATCCGAAGTGAAACTATTCGGAAGGACAAGAACCTCACGTACTGGCAAAGAACTAGAGCTAACAATATGGTCTAGATTGGACGTAGAACCAGATTGGTGGATATACGAAAAGTTCTGGTTCTTCCGGTGAATAGTAAAACGGTTCTCAAGTATCCCTATTAGAATGCAACAACGACTATTTTGGGCACTAATATCAACTTCTAAATTACAGTTAAAGTCACCCACTATTATGCACTCAAGGGACTCGCGTTCGGCTTTTTTAAGGCAGCGGGATAGTTTAGCAGCACTTATAGCAGAAGCACTATCAGATTTGTCGTCACGGTAATCAGTTGGAAGGTACACATTTATAACTAGCAGGTTATCTAGTCTAGTTGCAAGAAAATTGTCACTGTTCTCGTATACTTCGCACGCGAGACGATTGCTAACCAACGTGGCAATACCACCAGACGGACGGCCCTGCGGAGATGAACGTTTTGCAGGCACGAAGAACACAGAGTAGGACGGCCAGAGATTTAGTAGGTTTAGGCCAGCTTCTGTGATGAAATGTTCTTGCAGGCATATTACATTGTATTTATTCACAAACTGGTCAACCACAAGAGACCGCTCAGAAAAATTTCCGTTTATATTCCAAGAAATTAGTGAAATGTTCGAGATTTCATTATTCATCATGTTAATGAGTTCCCTTTTGCTGTTTTTTCGGACACTTTACGCTATAGCAGGTATGACCCACTTTCTTGCAGGAAACGCAAAACATAGCACGAGTACACTTTTCTGCATCGTTCTTTTTGGAGAAGTGGTCAGACGCGCCACATCTGGAGCAGACAAGGCTATTGGAGCACTCGACAGCTAGGTGACCTTGGTTGTGACATGAGTAGCAACGACGGGGTAAGAAAAGGAATTCTTCAGTGGGCAGTTTTTCGTAATAGATCTTCACAGAGTCCTTAAGAAATTTATCCAAATCTGACCGACAGCTGAAAAATACTTTGAACGTACGGGAACTGCCAATCTGTTCAGACTTCGTAGCTCTGGGGATCAGTGCAGTTAGTTCACCCGCCGATACGTCAAAGAGGACTCGTTTCACTACACCAATATAGTTAGGGCTCTTTATGGCAGCAGAGATCTGCGGCTGGTTGGTCTTGATTGACTCAACAATGGTTTCAGCTGTGTTTTTCGAGCGAACCACTAGTTTCCAGTCCGATTTGACTCTCCTTAATTCAGATATGTCACTAGTATCCGCACATACCGAATCAATGAATCTCTTCCTAGCACTCGGGGTATCAAGTGACTCGGGCAGATTTTTTAGTACGATTGCATAAAAGGGCTTATCAGGCTGGATTGAAGCGCTTGGCCATTCGATGGGTGTGTTGGCATTAATAGCAAAATGGTTCTTAATAACTCGACACAATTCATTCACCTTAATAGCAACGGTTGCTGCAGTAGCTTCACTAGTAGATGGGACTGAGCAGGGAGAATCAATAACAAAGGTCGGCAATTTGGTCTTCTTGGCGTGAGCTTGGTGAATCCATCTGCAAATTTCCGTAAAATTCTCTTTATCTTTCGCGTGAATTTTACAGCGTGTTGTAAACTGCATTAGTTTATGGAGTGATTCTTTGGCTTTCAGAATTTCTTCTGGTGTGAAAAATCCGACGCCTGTATCAATTATTCCCTCCGTTTTTTCTCCTCTTTCCATACTACGACTCACGAAGTTCAACACAGCATTCAAGAATAATTTGTCCTCCATTTCCGTCGACATCCCGAAAACAACGTGGTACTGTCGACACACCTTAAGAAAAGGCTGAATATTGCTTATAAGATTGGCGTAATAAAATCTTCTATTGGCAACTTCCAATCGGAAAAACTGAGCTAAAATAATTGTTCCCAGGGGAAATCAAAGCTTTCAAAATAACCAAACCATAGATAAGCCGATTATAAAAAGTCTTCAAATAAGTGTCCACTGGGAAATTACTCACAATGTAAAACAGGGTTTTATCCAAAAAAGAGTTCTTTATATCTGAGCAGTAATTTTAATCTTTTCATTCAAACGAACAAAATACCTGACAATTTAAAAATTAGTTTTATTTTTGTTAGGCTATTGGTACTTGATACGAGAAAATTATGATAGGACAATTAAAATAGTAATAAGATGCCTTCTAAGCGAGTTATACGTAATTAAAAAAAAAGAGTACTACACAAGAAACAGAGATAACATCTTGAAAAGAGAAAAGCAAAGGTATTCAACCGACAGGGCGTATTGAGGTGCGAAAACTGACAAGTGTCAAACAGCGTTATTATAATGATGAGATTTATAGACATGCAAACATTGAGACAGCCAAACAAAAGAGCAAGAAAAGGTATTATAATGATAAATATTACCGAAACAAACATAAGAAAAAATTGCTAATAGAAGAATAGGTAGATACTGGGGTGACAAAAGCTATAATGAAAAAATTAAAAACCTCTGCGAGGTTGTACCGAAGAACGCATAAGGAAAAAGGGTAAAATTACATTCAGAAATCCGGGTTGCGGCGGTAGATACATAAAGAATCGATGTGATTCATCATAAATCACAGTTAAGAACCAGACTACCAAACTAGCGTATTTTTAATATGACTAAAATGCTAAGGTGCATCGAGTAGGAACTTTCAGGGGGTGCTAAGGCCCCAAGTGGAGCAGGGAGGGGGTATTACACTGATCTTTCTTCATTCCCCCTAAATTTTTTTGCACAAAAAAGCATCTATGGCACCTAAAATCTATTTAAGGATTAAGTAGCGAGATAAATAATATCCTGGGTATGACTTTGGTGCTCAGACTGTAAGTCTCAGGGAGTGTTTGGGGGAGGATGCAGTAGATATCAAACTGTGACTTAAAATAGAGGATAAAACTAATCCGGGTTGCAGCGGTAGCTAGCAACCTAGTAAGAGACGATTACGTCCAATGTTAAGAAATATAATCCGGGTTGCAGCAGTAGCTAGCAAACTAGTAAGAGACGATCACGTCCAATGTTAAGAAAAATAAAAACCCCTAACTCCTAAAAAAAGAGACAGATCAAAACAAAAAGTACACCATTAGAACCGCCTTGTCCAAAACCCCTATAAAGGAAACTTACCGCCTTTGGCTTGAATAACAAAGAAAATATATTGTCTTGAAAATCAAGAAAATTGACTTCAACCACGTTATTCTCCACAAACGGGATATTTGTTTCTTTCCACTTTTTCTTTCTCCTCAGCTAGCTGGGCACTGGAAAATCATGGAGAGCTGTGTAATAGCTCATTTTAAAGGAAATTGCTACATCTAGTCACTTTTGTAATTAAAAATAAAATACTTTTTAAAGTAGAATCAATTTTGTCAAAAAAATTGCATTTTCGATGTATTTTCATACTGCAGTATTTTCAAAGACATTTGAATTTTGAAGCAATCAAACAGTTCATGGTAATGAACTCTATAGTAATAATAGCTACTTGTCTCAATAGTAACCGAAACTCTAAAGAACGAAATTTTGATACCAATAGATACATCAAAGCAAACTGTTCGTGATAACGATCTGTATGTTGTATAGTAATCTAATACTAGGCTGCTAGCTACCGCTGCAACCCGGATAGCTACCCCTGGAACCACCGTATATCAGTTACTATGGGCGAGAGATCGTTCTTTACTGCAATGCAACCCGGATTTTTAGGAGCTATGGGTTTTTATATTTCTTAACATTGCACGTGGTCGTCTCTTACTAGGTTGCTAGCTACTGCTGCAACCCGGATATAAGTGAGAGTTCCTCTTTCCTATTATAATACGGTGCAACCCAGATCTTCAGTTAATACGGGGTACAGATCGGTCTTTACTGTAATTTATCTAGAAACTTTGATTTGGGACATGCTTGAAAGCCATTTGAGTCTATCTATCAAGTGAATATTGCAGTTACTCACTGAGACATAAGAGACGGGACTTCCTTAATCCCTTTTTTGCCAGAGGGGAAATATTTTAGATAGCTTTCGTGTTTTCCACTTGACCTCATATGAAAACGATTCCAGAGAGTCTTGAAAGGGAAAGGATATTTCGATTGAAAAAGACAATATGATCTAGGTCGCTCTTGTATGTAATTACTAACCTATACTATAATTAAGTGGGGTATAAAATTTAGTATAGGCAAAACCACTATTAGACAACCCTAGTCCAAAAACCCTTTATAGGATTTACTATAATTAACAAAATACACCTGATTACAAACAGGAAAAAGCCTACGGCTTTTTTTCTTTGAAACAGTAAGAGACGAACCTTAAGTGATCAAGTAGCTAACTAAGTCGAATGTGTGCAATGGTTTATTATTCTAATGATCGTCTTTTAATGTAAATCAATTTTTACGTCACGTCGCTCATTAAGTCATATATGGATATTAGTACACAATAGGTTTTAGATATTACGTCATGTCACTTATTACGTCATATATGGTTATTAGTAGATAATCGGTAAAATATTCGTTCTTTATTATAATTAGGAACTATGGGTTTTTATATTTCTTAATATTGGACGTGATCGTCTCTTACTAGGTTGCTAGCTACCGCTGCAACCCGGATCTAATATAAAACTATGATGACATTCATTATTTATCTAGTAGGGTTTCAGACAAGGTAGTTCTAATGATATACTTTTGTTTTGATCTGACTCTATTTTTAGGAGTTTGGGGTTTTTGTATTTCTTAGCATTGGACTGATCGTCTCTTACTAGGTTGCTAGCTACTGCTGCAACCCAAATTCACATATATATTTATTTATGAGAGGCAGCCTGGCCGAGTGGTCCAAGGCACTGGTGTTAGCCACCAGTCTCTTCGGAGGCGTGGGTTCATATCTTACCGCTGGTATACGATTATGTTTGAAAGACTGCAGTGTGAAAAGACATCGAAAATACAGTTTTTGGTGGAAAAATTTATTCTCTTTTAGAAATAATTTATTTTAGTTACTATAGATTTTTAACCCAATTAATTTCCTTTAAAATGAGCTATTGAACAACCCTCTACGATGTTCCAGTGCCAAGCTATCTCTGGATACAAAAGAAAAGAGAAAAAACTATCCCGTTTAGGCAGAATGTTGTAATAGCTGCCACTTTTCTTGATTTTCAAGCCAATATATTTCCCTTGCTTTTCAAGCCAAGGGACACAAAGTTTCCTATACAGGGGTTTCGGACAACGCGGTTCTAATGGTGTACTTTTTGTTTTGATCTGACTCCTTTCTTAGGAACTATGGGTTTTTATATTTCTTAACATTGGACGTGATCGTCTCTTACTAGGTTGCTAGCTACCGCTGCAACCCGGATTATGTAACCATTAGTTGAATGTTTAAGTCAAGTATCAAGTATCATGAACCTAACAAAAAATTAAACTAATTTTAAATTTTCAGGTATTTTTCTAGTCTAAATTAAAAGATTAAAACCATTGTTCAGACACCATAAATATTTTTGCAGTTTATAACTTTAGCGATTCTGAACTAAAAACGTAAATAAAATAAAAATTGATTTTTTCAATTTTTACGTCACGTCGCTCATTAAGTCATATATGGTTATTAGTACACAATAGGTTTTAGATATTACGTCATGTCACTTATTACGTCATATATGGTTATTAGTAGATAATCGGTAAAATGTTCGTTCTTTATTATAATAAAATCTTCAAAAACGCATAAAAAAAATGTTCATATTCATTTTTGTATTTTTTTAATCAATTTTGTTTTATTCATTTTATATTCGTTATTATGAATCTAAAAAACATTTTGGCGGAGGGGGGTTCAAACCCACTAAACCCTTTGGATACGTCCTTGAATGTTATTAATTTACTTTACAATGATTCACTGAACAACTCTCTACGATGTTCCAGTGCTAAGCTATCTATGGAATATAATGTTTAAAATACAACCTTACCACGAACTGTTGGATTGCTTCAAAAATCAAATGTCTTTGAAAAGACAGCAGTATGGAAAGACATCAAAAATACAGTTTTTAGTGGAAAAATTTATCCTGTTTTAAAATAATTTAGTTTAGTTATTAAAGGTTTTTAACCCAATTAATTTCCTTTAAAATGAGCCATTGAACAACTTTCTACGAAGTTTCAGTGCCAAGCTATCTCTGGAAACAAAAGAAAATAAGAAAAAAAATATCCCGTTTAGGCAGAATGTTGTAGTAGCTGCCACTTTTCTTGATTTTCAAACCAAGATATTTCCCTTGCTGTTCAAGCCAAGGGACAGAAATTTTCCTATACAGGGGTCTCGGACAAGGTGGTTCTAATGGTGTACTGTTTGTTTTGATCTGACTCCTTTTTTTAGGAACTATGTTTTTTTTTTATTTCTTAACATTGGACGTGATCGTCTCTTACTAGGTTGCTAGCTACCGCTGCAACCCGGATTGCTAGCTACCCCTGCAACCCGGACAAGGCAAAGAACAGAAAGATTCCTATACAGAGGTTTCGGAGAAGGCGGTTCTAATTTTGTGTTTTTTATTTTGATCTGACTCCTTTTTTAGGACCTATGGGCTTCTATATTTCTTAACATTGGACGTGACCGTCTCTTACTAGGTTGCTAGCTACCACTGCAACTGGATCTCTTACTAGATTGCCAGCCACCGCTGCAACCCAGATAATGCTATAACAACCAGGATGACGTCAGTTACAATTTTGGGTTCGTTTTATGCTATATCATTACATATTCCAATGATCGTCTAATAATGTACTTCTTGTTTTGATCTTAATCTATTTTCAGGAGTTATGGGTTACTTTAGTTTTTACTGTGGGGCGTGATCGTCTCTTACTAGGTTGCTAGCTACCGCTGCAACCCGGATATAAATTACTAACCTATACTATAATTAAGTGGCCTATAAAATTTAGTATAGGCAAGAGGCCGTTCTTTATTATAATGCTATGAAACTAGCATAGGCCCTATTTATCATGAACTGTATCGGTCCTTTATGTAAAATTTTTCTCTTTTAGAAATAATTTATTTTAGTTACAAAAGATTTTTAACCCGGATTAATTTCCTTTAAAATGAGCCATTGAAAAACTCTCTACGATGTTCCAGTGCCAAGCAATCTGTGGAAAAGAAAAAGAAAGAAAAAAATATCCCTTTTAGGCAGAATGTTGTAGTAGCTGCCACTTTTCTTGATTTTCAAGCCAATATATTTCCATTGGTGTTAAAGCTAAGGAACAGAAAGTCTCCTATATAGGGGTTTCGGACAAGGCGGTTCTAATGGTGTACTTTTGTTTTGATCTGACTCCTTTTTTAGGAGTTATGGGTTTTTATATTTCTTAACATTGGACTTGATCGTATCTACTAGGTTGCTAGCTACCTCTGCAACCCGGATGTACCAGATTAAAAACAAGAAAAACCAATGGCTTTTTCTTATTTGGAATAGTAAGAGACGATCTTCAGAGAATGAGGCATCAAACTAAGCCCAATTTATGCCATGATTTGTTCTATACTAGGTTTCAGCCATTTCTACAGCTATGATATCGATGAAAACTGCATAGTCGTCATTTATGACGGCGTTTATAATGGCATTATAATGGCATAGTTATGTGAGGTAGCGTGGTCAAGCGGTTTAAGGCGCTGGTGTTAGCCACCCGTCACATCGGAGGCATGGGTTCGAATATCCCTGATGACAGTATTTTATACCGAAGCAAACAAATTACTAGCTTGAGTCTTAAATTATAATCTTGTTTTAGTTACTATGGGCTGAAGTTCGTTCTTTACTGTAAAAATTTTTAACTCTATAATCTTCGAACATTTGAACCTTTTATAATTTATAATGATGCATAATATAAATACTGTAATCTTAACTATAGTGAAGTTGCGTATGCAAGTTAGTATAGGGAAGAGTTCAATCTTTATTATAATATACAGGGGTTTCGGACAAGGCGGTTCTAATGGTGTACTTTTTGTTTTGATCTGACTCCTTTTTTAGGAACTATGGGTTTTTATATTTCTTAACATTGGACGTGATCGTCTCTTACTAGGTTGCTAGCTACCGCTGCAACCCGGATTTGATCTAACCATTATGTATTCATGAATGAGACCATTTGCAGTTTTGACGTTTCTTATATAGTAATTATGACGTCACTACATCAAAAATACAGTTTTTATTGGAAAAATTTATTCTCTTTTAGAAATAATTTATTTTAGTTACAAAAGGTTTTTAACCCAATTAATTTCCTTTAAAATGAGCTATTGAACAACCCTCTACGATGTTCCAGTGCCAAGCTATCTGTGGAAAAGAAAAAGAAAAAAAAAGAAAAAAAATATCCCGTTTGGGGAGAATAACGTGGTAAAAGTCTATTTTCTTGATTTTCAAGCCAATATATTTTCTTTATTATTCAAGCCAAAGGGTGGTAAGTTTCCTTTATGGAGGATTTGGACAAGGCGGTTCTAATGGTGTACTTTTTGTTTTGATCTGACTCTTTTTTTAGGAGCTACGGGTTTTTATATTTCTTAACATTGGAGGTGATCGTCTCTTACTAGGTTGCTAGCTACCGCTGCAACCCGGATGATGGGCAAAATTAACTTCATGATGGGTAAAACAAAACTTTCATATTTAAAATTAGCATAAAAATTCGATTCTTTTGATGTATCTATTGATATGTATCTGATGTATCTATTGATACTGATAAAATTCCGTTTTTTAGAGTTACTACACAGTTCGTTACCGTGAATTGTTTGAAAATTTTTCTCAAAAATTATTTTTCCTATTTTTCAAGCCACGGGGGTCTAAGTTTCCTGAACAGATGTTTATTGGTAATGATGATAACAAACAGGAAAAAGCCTGCGGCTTTTTCTTCTTTGAAATAGTAAGAGACGAACCTCAAACAATCAAGTAGCTAAGTAAGTCCAATGTATGCTTTGGTTTGCTATTCCAATGATCGTCTTTTAGTGTCAAATAGCTAACTAAGTCCAATGTATGCAATGGTTTGTTATTCCAATGATCGTCTTTTAATGTAATAAAAATAATAACCTTGTTACAAACAGGAAAAAGCCAATGGCTTTTTCTTCTTTGAAATAGTAAGAGACGAACCTCAAACAATCAAGTGGCTTACTAATTCCAATGTATGCAATGGTGTGGTATTCCAATGATAGTCTTAATATCTTTTCAACACATTGTAAACAGTAACCTTTGATTACTGTAAGCATCATCTATATAATGTTTCCTAATAACACTTCAGTTACTGTGGACTGAAGATCGTTCTTTAATGTAAAATCCAATGGAATGAGCCTGTTTTGAAGTTTCTACGACAACGCCTTCTATAAAAACCTTATATGCCCTCAGGGCATAAATTAAAACCCTTACCCCGAGGGTTGTGGGGGAGTGTCCTCCTCAAAAATATATTTTCTATCTGGAAATCAATTACGCTGAACAAAATGGCTATCTCAAAATTTTGATTGGATGTGTTTGGGGAAATGATGTGCGTGGGGGGGGGCTAGTTACCCTCCAATCACTTTCGACTATTAAAAAGAGCACTAGCCCTTTGAATTTCCAATCGAAAGAGCCTTTTTTGATGTTTCTACGACAACGCCTTCTATAAAAACCTTATATGCCCCCAGGGTATAAATTGAAACCCTTGCCCTGATGAGGGCTGTGTCCTCCTAGAAAACATATTTTCTATTTGGAAATCAACTACTCTGAACAAAATGGCTATCTCAAAATTTTGATTGGATGTGTTTGGGGGAATGATGTGCGTGGGGGGGGGGGCTAGTTGCCCTCCAATCAATTTCGTCTATTAAAAAGGGCACTAGCCCTTTGAATTTCCAATCGAATCAGCCTTTTTTGAAGTTTCTACGACAACGCCTTCTATAAAAACCTTATATGCCCCCGGGGTATAACTTATAACCCTTGCCCTGGGGGTTGTGGGGGAGTGTCCTCCTCAGAAACATATTTTCTATGTGGAAATCAACTACGCTGAACAAAATGCCTATCTCAAAATTTTGATTGGATGTGTTTGGGGGAATGATGGGCGTGGGGGGGGGCTAGTTGCCCTCCAATCATTTTCGACTATTAAAAAGGGTACTAGCCCTTCAAATTTTCAATTGAAAGAGCCTGTTTTGAGGTTTCTACGACAACGCCTTCTATAAAAACCTTATATGCCCCCGGGGTATAACTTATAACCCTTGCCCTGGGGGTTGTGGGGGAGTCTCCTCCTCAGAAACATATTGTCTTTCTGGAAATCAACTACGCTGAACAAAATGCCTATCTCAAAATTTTGATTGGATGTGTTTGGGAGAATGATGGGCGTGGGGGGGGGGGGCTAGTTGCCCTCCAATCACTTTCGACCATTAAAAAGGGCACTAGAACTCTCAATTTCCAATCGAATGAGCCCCTTTTGAAGTTTCTACGACGACCCCTTCTATAAAAACCTTATATGCTCACAGGGCATAACTTATAACCCTTGCCCTGAGGGTTGTGGGGCAGTGTCCTCCTCAAAAACATATTTTCTATCTGGAAATCAACTGCGCTGAACAAAATGGCTATCTCAAAATTTTGATTGGATGTGTTTGGGGGAACGATGTGCGTAGGGGGGGGCTAGTTGCCCTCCAGTCACTTTCGACTATTAAAAAGGGCATTAGCCCTTTGAATTTCCAATCGAATGAGTCTTTTTTGAAGTTTCTAGTGACAACGCCTTCTATAAAAACCTTATATGTCCCCAGGGCATAACTTAAAACCCTTGCCCTGAGGGTTGTTTCCACCTCAAAAACATATTTTCTATCTGGATATCAACTGCGCTGAACGAAATGGCTATCTCAAAATTTTGATTGGATGTGTTTGGGGGAATGATGGGCGGGGGGGGGGCTAGTTGCCCTCCAATCACTTTCGACTATTGAAAAGGGTACTAGCCCTTTGAATTTCCAATCGAATGAGCCTGTTTTGAAGTTTCTACGACAACGCCTTCTATAAAAACCTTATCTGCCCCCAGGGCACAACTTAAAACCCTTGCCCTGAGGGTTGTGGGGGAGTGTCCTCCTCAAAGCTATATTTTCTATTCGGAAATCAACTACGCTGAACAACATAGCTATATCAAAATTTGATTGGATGTGTTTGGGGAAATGATGGGCGTGGGGGGGGGCTAGATGCCCTCCAGTCACTTTCGACTATTAAAAAGGGCACTAGAACTCTCAATTTCCAATGGAATGATCCCCTTTTGAAGTTTCTACGACGACCCCTACCATATGAAGTGCCCTGCCCTTAAGGAAAAAAAATACATAGTACATTGTGCCAACATCCTTCTTATATGCCCTCAGGGCATAACTTGAAACCCTTGCCCCGAGGGTTGTGGGAGAGTGTCCTCCTCAAAAACATATTTTCTATGTGGAAATCAACTACGCTGAACAAAATGGCTATATCAAAAATTGATTGGATGTGTTTGGGGAAATGATGGGCGTGGGGGGGGGGCTAGTTGCCCTCCAATCACTTTGGACTATTAGAAAGGGCACTAGCCACTCCATTTTCCAACCGAATGAGCCCTTTTCGAAGTTTTTACGACAACTCCTTCGATACGAAGTGCCGAGCTGAAGAAAAAAAAACCATTGTGCCCACATCGTTCTTTACTTAGGCAGCGCAGGCGCGCTGCCTATGATATAACACAAACAGGAAAAGGCCTTATCTGGAATAGTAAGAGACGAACTTCTGAGAATCAGGCAGCTATCTAAGTCCAATATGTGCCATGATTTGTTCTTTACTAGGTTTCAAAAATCTCCACAGCCATGATACCGATAAAACTTACATAATCTCTATTTATGATTAACTAGACTGATCTTTTATATAACATTCGTTTTTTAACTATAAATACAAACAGGAAAAATCCTACGGCTTTTTCTTCTTTTAAATAGTAACAGACGAAACTCAAACAATCAAGTAGCTAACTAAGTCCAATGTATGGAATGGTTTGTTATTTCAGTGATCGTTTTTTAATGTAAAAATAAAAATACTGTAATCTTAACTATAGTGAAGTTGCGTATGCAAGTTAGTATAGGGAAAAGTTCGATCTTTATTATAATCTAGTTTAAACTAAAAGAATAAAATTATTGATCTGATACCATAAAGATTTTTGCAGTTTATAACTTTAACGATTCTGAACTGAAAACCACTATGAAAAGGCATAAGAAATGCAGCTTTTTGCATTAAGTGGTTGTATTTAAAATCTTTTTTGTCTTTTAATTGAAAAAGGCCTGGATGAAACTCAAACAATCAAGTAGCTAACTAAGTCCAATGTATGGAATGGTTTGTTATTTCAGTGATCGTTTTTTAATGTAAAAATAAAAATACTGTAATCTTAACTATAGTGAAGTTGCGTATGCAAGTTAGTATAGGGAAAAGTTCGATCTTTATTATAATCTAGTTTAAACTAAAAGAATAAAATTATTGATCTGATACCATAAAGATTTTTGCAGTTTATAACTTTAACGATTCTGAACTGAAAACCACTATGAAAAGGCATAAGAAATGCAGCTTTTTGCATTAAGTGGTTGTATTTAAAATCTTTTTTGTCTTTTAATTGAAAAAGGCCTGGATGAAACTTCCCTTGCCAATATTACTTAGTTTACTTTAGCGAAATTAAAAAAAAACTCTCTTTTCACGTTTTTAAACATTCTTATTATAATAAGCATTATCGTGCTTGGTTCTCATATTGGGTACCAAAAACCAACCAAAAAATTAAACTAATTTTATAATTTTCAGGCATTTTTCTAGTTTAAAGTAAAAGAATAAAATTATTGATCTGATACCATAAATATTTTTGCAGTTTATAACTTTAACGATTCTGAACTGAAAACCACTATGAAAAGGCATAAGAAATGCAGCTTTTTGCATTAAGTGGTTGTATTTAAAATCTTTTTTGTCTTTTAATTGAAAAAGGCCTGGATGAAACTTCCCTTGCCAATATTACTTAGTTTACTTTAGCGAAATTAAAAAAACTCTCTTTTCACGTTTTTAAACATTCTTATTATAATAAGCATTATCGTGCTTGGTTCTCATATTGGGTACCAAAAACCAAACAAAAAATTAAACTAATTTTATAATTTTCAGGCATTTTTCTAGTTTAAACTAAAAGAATAAAATTATTGATCTGATACCATAAATGTTTTTGCAGTTCATAACTTTAACGATTCTGAACTGAAAACCACTATGAAAAGGCATAAGAAATGCAGCTTTTTGCATTAAGTGGTTGTATTTAAAATCTTTTTTGTCTTTTAATTGAAAAAGGCCTGGATGAAACTTCCCTTGCCAATATTACTTAGTTTACTTTAGCGAAATTAAAAAAACTCTCTTTTCACGTTTTTAAACATTCTTATTATAATACCGCTGCAACCCGGATTACAAACAGCTAAAAGCCTACGGTTTTTTCTTCTTTGAAATAGTAAAAGACGAACCTCAAACAATCAAGTAGCTAACTAAGTCCAATGTATGCAATGGTTTATTATTGTAATGATCTTCTTTTAATGTAATTTCGTAAGAAAAATGATTCTATTTTAAAAATAATTTGTTTTATAATTACAAAAGATTTTTTTCCTATAAAAACAGGAAAAAGCCTACTGTTTTTTCTTCTTTGGAATAGTAAGAGGCGAACCTCAAAGAACCAGGCAGCTAACTAAGTCCAACATAAGCAATGGTTTGTTCTTCTAAGTATCATCTTTAAATTTGGCGTTTCTTACTAGGTTGCTAGCTACCACTGCAATCTGGAATATGTAATTAATAGGTTGCTAGCTACCGCTGCAACCTAGATATTCTTATTTCTGTTACTATGGGCTAAGGTTCGTTCTTTACTGTAACTATCTAAGTCCAATGTATGCAGTGGTATGTTATTCCAATGATCGTATTTTAATGTAATTTTCTTGATTTTCAAGCCAATATATTTCCCTTGCTGTTCAAGCCAAGGGACTGAAAGTTTCCTATACAGGGCTTTTGGACAAGGCGGTTCTAATGGTGTACTATTTGTTTTTATCTGACTCCATTTTTAGGAACTATGAGTTTTTATATTTCGTAGCATTGTACGTGATCGTCTCTTACTAGGTTGCTAGCTACCGCTGCCACCCGGATAATTGACAAACACCATTTATGATGAGCTATATTCGTCCTTTATGTAACTACACCTGGAACCACCATATATCAGTTAGTAGGGGAGAGAGATCATTCTTTACTTTAATTTTTAGGAGCTATGGGTTTTTATATTTCATAACATTGGACGTGATCGTCTCTTACTAGGTTGCTAGCTACCGCTGCAACCCGGATATAAGTGAAAGTTCCTCTTTTCTATTATAATACGGTGCAACCCGGATCTTCAGTTACTAAGGGCTACAGATCGGTCTTTACTGTGATTTCTTAATTGGAATAGTAAGAGGCGACCTGGCAACAAACTACGATTATGACATCATTGATCAAACTTTAACATGATTCCTTATGTAATTTTTAGTGGAAAAATTTATTCTGTTTTAAAATAATTTGTTTTAGTTACAAAAGGTTTTTAACCCAATTAATTTCCTTTAAAATGAGCCATTGAACAACTTTCTACGATGTTCCAGTGCAAAGCTATCTCTGGATAACAAGAAAGAAAAAAAAATATCCCGTTTAGGCAGAATGTTGTAGTAGATGCCACTTTTCTTGATTTTAAGCCAATATATTTCCCTTGCTGTTCAAGCCAAGGGACAGAAAGTTTCCTATACAGGGGTTTCGGACAAGGCGGTTCTAATGGTGTACTTTTTGTTTTGATCTGACTTCTTTTTTAGGAACTATGGGTTTTTATATTTCTTAACATTGGACGTGATCGTCTCTTACTAGGTTGCTAGCTACCGCTGCAACCCGGATAATACACCTGGAACCACCATGTATCAGTTAGTATGGGAGAGAGATCGTTCTTTACTGTAAAAAATAAAATAAAAATTAATTTTTTCAATTTTTACGTCACGTCGCTCATTAATTCATATATGGTTATTAGTACACAATAGGTTCTAGATATTACGTCATGTCCCTTATTACGTCATATATGGTTATTAGTAGATAATCGGTAAAATATTCGTTCTTTATTATAAAAATTTTACAAATGTTTTACCGGGATTACGAAAACTATTCGCTGCAACCCGGATAACTTCAGTTACTACGGACTAAAGTTCGTTCTTTATTGTAATTCGTGTTTTTCTATTCACGTCATAGCTCTAATATAAAACTATGATGCCATTCATTATTTATCTAGTAGGGTTTCAGACAAGGTAGTTCTAATGATATACTTTTGTTTTGATCTGACTCTATTTTTAGGAGTTTTGGGTTTTTATATTTCTTAGCATTGGACTGATCGTCTCTTACTAGGTTGCTAGCTACTGCTGCAACCCAAATTCACATATATATTTATTTATGAGAGGCAGCCTGGCCGAGTGGTCCAAGGCACTGGTGTTAGCCACCAGTCTCTTCGGAGGCGTGGGTTCAAATCTTACCGCTGGTATGCGATTATGTTTGAAAGACTGCAGTGTGAAAAGACATCGAAAATGCAGTTTTCGGTGGAAAAATTTATTCTCTTTTAGAAATAATTTATTTTAGTTACTATAGATTTTTAACCCAATTAATTTCCTTTAAAATGAGCTATTGAACAACCCTCTACGATGTTCCAGTGCCAAGCTATCTCTGGATACAAAAGAAAAAAGAAAAAAAAAAGAAAAAAATATCCCGTTTAGGCAGAATGTTGTAGTAGCTGCCACTTTTCTTGATTTTCAAGCCAATATATTTCCCTTGCTGTTCAAGCCAAGGGACAGAAAGTTTCCTATACAGGGGTTTCGGACAAGGCGGTTCTAATGGTGTACTTTTTGTTTTGATCTGACTCCTCTGTTAGGAACTATGGGTTTTTATATTTCTTAACATTGGACGTGATCGTCTCTTACTAGGTTGCTAGCTACCGCTGCAACCCGGATGTAATGATCTTCTTTTAATGTAATTTCGTAAGAAAAATGATTCTATTTTTAAAATTATTTGTTTTATAATTACAAATTTTTTTTACCCCATTAATTTTCTTTAAAATGAGCCATTAAACAACTCTCTACGATGCTCCAGTGCCAAGCTATCTGTGGAATTACTAACCTATACTATAATTAAGTGGCGTATAAAATTTAGTATAGGCAAGAGGTCGTTCTTTATTATAACTTAAATCATACTTCTTTATGGTTCCATATGGTCTAGTGGCTAGGACAGTTAACTTTCACTTAACAGGCTCGGGTTCGATTCCCGGTGTGGGAAAATTTTTAACTCTATAATCTTCGAACATTTGAACCTTTTATAATCTATAATGATGTATAATATAAATACTGTAATCTTAACTATAGTGCAGTTGCGTATGCAAGTTAGTATAGGGAAGAGTTCGATCTTTATTATACAGTTCTGACGCTTCTTATATAGTAATTATGACGTCACAGCGTAATGATTTTATTGACGTCATAGCGCAATGATATTATTTCATGACGTCTTCAGAAACAACAATATAATTTCGTGTTTTTCTATTCACGTCATAGCTCTAATATAAAACTATGACGACATTCAATATTTATCTAGTAGGGTTTCAGACAAGGTAATTCTAATGATGTACTTTTGTTTTGATCTGACTCTATTTTTAGGAGTTTTGTTATATTTCTTAGCATTGGACTGATCGTCTCTTACTAGGTTGCTAGCTACTGCTGCAACCCAAATTCACATATATATTATTTATGAGAGGCAACCTGGCCGAGTGGTCCAAGGCACTGGTGTTAGCCACCAGTCTCTTCAGAGGCGTGGGTTCAAATCTTACCGCTGGTATACGATTATGTTTGAAAGACTGCAGTGTGAAAAGACATCGAAAATGCAGTTTTTGGTGGAAAAATTTATTCTCTTTTAGAAATAATTTATTTTAGTTATAAAAGGTTTTTAACCCAATTAATTTCCTTTAAAATGAGCTATTGAACAACCCTCTACGATGTTCCAGTGCCAAGCTATCTCTGGAAACAAAGAAAAAAAGAAAAAACATATCCCGTTTAGGAAGAATGTTGTAGTAGCTGCCACTTTTCTTGATTTTCAAGCCAATATATTTCCCTTTCTGTTCAAGCCAAGGGACAGAAAGTTTCCTATACAGGGGTTTCGGACAAGGCGGTTCTAATGGTGTACTTTTTGTTTTGATCTGACTCCTTTTTTAGGAACTATGGGTTTTTATATTTCTTAACATTGGACGTGATCGTCTCTTACTAGGTTGCTAGCTACTGCTGCAACCCGGAAAACTTGTATTAGTGACTACTACATGAGATCCTCTTGACTAACACACTCTATGATGAACTATATCGATCCTTTATGTAATGCTAGCTACCGCTGCAACCCGGATTACTGTAAAATGGTATGATGAAATAATAATATGCATATGGTTCTTAAATCATGCTGTTTTATAGTCCCATATGGTGTGGCGGATAGGATAGCTGGCTTTCATCTAGAAGGCCCGGGTTCGATTCCCGGTATTGGAAAATTTTTAAATCTATAATCTTCGAACATTAGAAGCTCTTAACCTTTTATAATTTATAATGAACCACATCGATCCTTTATGTAAAACTTGGAATTCTTTTTATGCTATATCATTACAAACAGGAAAAAGCCTACGGCTTTTTCTTCTTTGAAATAGTAAGAGACGAACCACAAGTAACTACCCCTGGAACCACCATATATCAGTTACTATGCATGAGCGATCGTTCTTTACTGTAAACCTATACTATAATTAAGTGGCGTATAAAATTTAGTATAGGCAAGAGGTCGTTCTTTATTATAAAATCTTGTTTCTGTTACTATGGGCTAAGGTTTGTTCTTTACTGTAAAATAACTATAGTGAAGTTGCGTATGCAAGTTAGTATAGGGAAGAGTTCGATCTTTATTATATAGCTAACTAAGTCCAATGTATGGAATGGTTTGTTATTTCAGTGATTTACTAACCTATACTATAGTTAAGTGGCCTATATAATTTAGTATAGGCAAGAGGTCGTTCTTTATTATAAATTTTTAACCCAATTAATTTCCTTTAAAATGAGCCATTGAACAACTCTCTACGATGTTCCAGTGCCATGCTATCTGTTGAATTACTAACCTATACTATAATTAAGTGGCGTATAAAATTTAGTATAGGCAAGAGGTCGTTCTTTATTATAATCATGAATGATACCATTTACAGTTTTGACGTTTCTTATATAGTAATTATGACGTCACTGCATCAAAAATACAGTTTTTATTGGAAAAATTTATTCTCTTTTAGAAATAATTTATTTTAGTTACTAAAGGTTTTTAACCCAATTAATTTCCTTTAAAATGAGCTATTGAACAACCCTCTACGATGTTCCAGTGCCAAGCTATCTCTGGATACAAAGAAAAAAAAAAAAAATATCTCGTTTGGGGAGAATAACGTGGTAAAAGTCAATTTGCTTGATTTTCAAGCCAATATATTTCCCTTGCTGTTCAAGCCAAGGGACAGAAAGTTTCCTATACAGGGGTTTCGGACAAGGCGATTCTAATGGTGTACTTTTTGTTTTGATCTGACTCCTGCTTTAGGAGCTATGGGTTTTTATATTTCTTAACATTGGACGTGATCGTCTCTTACTAGGTTGCTAGCTACCGCTGCAACCCGGATATTTCTTAACATTGGACGTGATCGTCTCTTACTAGGTTGCTAGCTACCGCTGCAACCCGGATGAACTGTTTGATTGTTTCAAAATTCAAATATCTTTGAAAGGACTGCAGTATGAAAATACATCAAAAATGCAGCTTTTTGACAAAATTGATTCTACTTTAAAACTATTTTATTTTTAATTACAAAAGGCACTAAATGTAGCAATTTCATTTAAAATGAGCTATTATACAGCTCTCTATGATTTTCCAGTGCCGAGCTAGCTGAGGAGAAAAAAAGTGGAAAGAAAAAAGATGCCGTTTGTGGAAAATATCGGGGTTAAATTCAATTTTCTGGATTTTCAAGCCAATATATTTTCTTTGATACTCAAGCCAAAGGAAGGTAAGTTTGCTATATAGAAGTTTTGAACGAGGTGGTTCTAATAGTGTACTTTTTGTTTTTATCTGAATCTATTTTTCAGGAGTTATGGGTCTCTTTAGTTTTTACTATGGGGTGTGATCGTGTCTTACTAGGTTGCTAGCTACCGCTGCAATCCGGATTAACAAATAATCTTTTTGTTAAAACACCCCAAAAATTACTGCATTTTACATAATAAAGGATAATTATATAAAAAAAAAACATATTGACAAACACCGTTAATGATGAACTATATCGGTCCTTTATGTAATGTCACCATACTCCAGATAAGCAAAATTTCAAAAGATACTTGTATTATCTTATTTTCAGTCAGTACGCACTGTAGTTTTTTCTTTACTAGGTTTCAGCTATATCCGTTGAAAATTACAAAGTCCTAATTTATAATGAAAAATATTGATCCATTATGTACGTCTTATATTATCTTGCCGAAATATTTGCGTGCATAAATATTGCAGTCATTTATTACTTTATATATGGTTACTACCTACTATTATGACGTCATTCATCAAGATTGGCCATAAATATGCAGTTTTTAGTGGAAAAATTAATTATATTTAAAATAAAGTGAATATAATTACAAATGCCGCTAGATCAAGTAATTTCCTTCAAACTGATTCATTGAACAAGCCTCTACGATGTTTCAGTGCCAAGCTATCTGTGAAAAAAAAGATGTCATTTAGGAAGAAATCTATAGTAGCTGCCACTTTTCTTGATTTTCAAGCCTATATATTTCCTTTGTTGTTCAAGCAAAGGGAAAGTAAGTTTCCTGTATAAGGGTTTCAAATAAGGCGGCTCTAATGGTGTACATTTTTTTTTGATCTGAGTTTATTTTTAGGAGTTATGGGTAATTATTTTCCCAACATTGGACCTGATCGTTCTTTACTAGGTTACTAGCTACCACTGCAACCCGGACTCCATTTTTAGAACTATTGTATTTTTAATTAAAAAAGGCACTTTATGTAGAAATGTCCTTTAGAGTTAGCCATTATACAGCTCTCTATGATTTTCCAGTGTCAAGCTAGCTGAGGAGAAAAAAACGAAACGAAAAAAGATGCCAATAATGCAGAATATCGTGTTTTCAGTCACTTTCCTTGATTTTTAAGCCAGTACATTTCCCTTGTTGTTCAAGTAAAGGGACTGTATATTTCCTATATAGGGGCTTAGGACAAGGCGGTTCTAATAGTGTACTTTGTTTATTTTTTACCTGATTTTAGTTGTAGGAGTTGTGTCCTGTTTCATTTTTACTATGGAGCGTGATCGTCTCGTACTTGGTTGCTAGCTACCGCTGCAACCCTGTTGAACTGAGAACTAAAATAGAATATAATTATATTATCCAAAGATAAACGTGAAGATATATTATATTCACTTATTACGTCATACATGGTTACAACCTACTTTTTTGACGTCATCATTCATCAAGCTCATTTATAAAAATAGCGGTATACGCTGCAACCCGGATCAACGAAAATTACAAACAGGAAAAAGCTTATGGCTTTTTCTTATTTGGAATAGTAAGACACAAACCTCAGAGAATGAAGAAGCTAACTAAGTCTAATATCTGCCATGGTTTGTTCTTTACAAGGTTTCAGCTGTCTCTGCAGTCATGATACCAATGAAACTTAAATAATTCCCATTTATAATTAATCGATCCCTTATGTAATACTATTGGCTATAGTTTGTTCTTTAACATAAACTTCATTAATAATATATTTTAAAATATAATATATGGTCTAGTTATTAGGATAGCTGGCTCTCACCTAGTTGGCCCGAAGTTGATTCCCGGTACAGGAATTTTTTACCTATGATGATTTCTTAAGGAAAATTCATCATCTATATAATAATTCCGTATAATATTAGTGACTACAGTTATTTCTTTAATATAATTTTTGTTAAATACAAAATCACGTAGATGTGACAAATTTCTGATGTAATAATAATATAAGCTTCTACAATGCTATAGAAAAATGCAGTTGTTCGTGAAAAAATTTCCACATCAATTTTCTTCAAAATGAGCCATTAAACAACTCTCTACGATATTCCAGTGCTAAGCTATCTCTGGAGAAAAAAATATGCCGTATATGCAGAATATCCTGGTGGCAGCCACTCTTCTTGATCTTCAATCCAATGCATGACCCTTATTGTTCAAGCCAAGGAACGGCAAGTTTCTTCTATGAATGTTTTGGACAAGGCGGTTCTAATAGTGTACTTCTTGTTTTGATCTGACTCTATTTTTAGGAGTTATGGGCTACCATATTTCTTAGGTTTGGACTTGATCTTCCATTACTAGGTTGCTAGCTTCCGCTGCAACCCGGATGAAGTTCTCTGGCCTCAGGGATAAGTCCTATCAAATATGTATATCATCTACTGTTAGAATTCTTTTTCATATGTACGATTCATGGTGTAATTGATTGCACTTACGTCTTTGAATCCTACGATCAGACTTCAAATCTCAGCGGAGCTTTTCTTAGAACCTTTAACTTACTTATACTACTATGTTGGTTTCTGCCATACTTCCTTCTTCTCAAAGTAAATTAGTTAGTATGGGCTAGAGTTCATTCTTCACTACCTTCACTAGAAAATTTATCATTTACTGAGGGCAACAGTTTGTTCTTTAATATAATTTTTGTTTTAATCTGACTCCTTTTTTAGGACTATATGGGTTTTTATATTTCTTAACATTGGACGTGATCGTCTCTTGCTAGGTTGCTAGCTACCGCTGCAACCCGGATATAGCTCGTTGTTTAATGCAATACTTGTCGAAAGATGAACTTTTATAAATATTGCATTCACTTATTACGTCACATATGGTTATTTTTAATGTATTATTACGAAAAGGAAAAAGCCTACGGCTTTTTCTTTTTTGGAATAGTAAGAGACGAACCTCAAAGAATCAGGCAGCTAACTAAGTCCAATATAAGCAATTGTTTGTTCTTTTAATGATCATCTTTTAATTTGGCGTTTCTTACTAGGTTGCTAGCTACCACTTAAACCCGGATTATGTAATAGGTTGCTAGCTACTGCTTCAACCTAGATATTCTTATTTCTGCTACTATGGGCCAAGGTTCGTTCTTTCATTTAAAACTAGCAAAACATTTTTTAAGCCTGATGAAGATTTAACTAATGTGTCAAAAGTAAGGTTGCAAGTCGACGATTTTGTTTTGGACTTATTATAGTTGGTATGGTGAAATAATAATATGCATATGGCTCTTAAATCATACTTCATATGGTTCCATATGGTCTACTGGCTAGGATAGTTAACTTTCACTTAACAGGCTCGGGTTCGATTCCCGGTGTGGTAAAATTTTTTCTTCGAATCTTAACTATAGTGAAGTTGCGTATGCAAGTTAGTATAGGGAAGAGTTAGATCTTTATTATAAATTTAATATATTGACCTTAAATATAATAACTGTACTAGCCTATACAATAGTTAAGTGGCCTATAAAATTTAGTATAGGCAAGAGGTCGTTC
Source organism: Artemia sinica (assembly GCA_027921565.1). Classification (NCBI taxonomy): domain Eukaryota; kingdom Metazoa; phylum Arthropoda; class Branchiopoda; order Anostraca; family Artemiidae; genus Artemia; species Artemia sinica. The sequence continues at coordinate 28,537,976 of CM051268.1, forward strand.
TTTATTATAAAATTATTACTTCTCGATACGCCTGGTCGGTTGAATACCTTTGTTTTGCTCTCTCAATTATTACTTCTCGATACGCCTGGTCGGTTGAATACCTTTGTTTTGCTCTCTCAATTATTACTTCTCGATACGCCTGGTTGGTTGAATACCTTTGTTTTGCTCTCTCAATTTTTACTTCTCGATGCGCCTGGTCGGTTGAATATTTTTGCTTTTCTCTTTTCAAGATACTATCTCTGTTGTTTGTGTAGTACTGTTTTTTCAAATTGCGTATAGCTTGCTTCGATCTAACCATTATTCTAATCAAGACTGAGAAAATTTACATCTTTGTTGTTCTTAAGTAGTAATTATGACGTCACGGCGTAATGATTTTTCTATTCACGTCATAGCTCTAATCTAATATAAAGCTATGACGACATTCATTATTTATCTAGTAGGGTTTCAGACAAGGTAGTTTCAATGATGTACTTTCGTTTTGATCTTACTCTATTCTTAGGAGTTTTGTTATATTTCTTAGCATGGGACTGATTGTCTCTTACTAGGTTGCTAGCTACTGCTGCAACCCAAATTCACATATATATTTATTTATGAGAGGCAGCCTGGCCGAGTGGTCCAAGACACTGGTGTTAGCCACCAGTCTCTTTGGAGGCGTGGGTTCAAATCTTACCGCTGGTATACGATTATGTTTGAAAGACTGCAGTGTGAAAAGACATCAAAAATGCAGTTTTTGGTGGAAAAATTTATTCTCTTTTAGAAATAATTTATTTTAGTTACTATAGATTTTTAACCCAATTAATTTCCTTTAAAATGAGCTATTGAACAACCCTCTACGATGTTCCAGTGCCAAGCTATCTGTGGAAAAGAAAAAAAAAAGAAAAAAGAAAAAAGAAAAAAATATCCCGTTTGGGGAGAATAACGTGGTTAAAGTCAATTTTCTTGATTTTCAAGCCAATATATTTCCCTTGCTGTTCAAGCCAAGGGACAGAAAGTTTCCTATACAGGGGTTCCGGACAAGGCGGTTCTAATGGTCTACTTTTTGTTTTGATCTGACTCCTTTGTTAGGAACTATGGGTTTTTATATTTCTTAACATTGGACGTGATCGTCTCTTACTAGGTTGCTAGCTACCGCTGCAACCCGGATTTCTTAACATTGGACGTGATCGTCTCTTACTAGGTTGCTAGCTACCGCTGCAACCCGGATTGCTAGCTACTGCTGCAACTCGGATTCAGTTAACATGGGCTAGGTGTCGTTCTTTATAACTGTACTAGCCTATATTATATATTAAAAAACCACAGAAAATCAGGCAACTAGGCTATTCAATTACATGCTGTTGTTTGTTATTTACTAATTTTCAGATCGATCCTTTATGTATTTTGACAAAATTGATTCTACTTTAAAAAGTATTTTATTTTTAATTACAAAAGGCACTAGATGTTGCAATTGCCTTTAAAATGAGCTATTATACAGCTCTCTATGATTTTCCCGTGCCCAGCTAACTGAGGAGGAAAAAAAAGCGGAAGGAAAAAAATATCCCGTTTGTGGAGAATAACGTGGTAAAAGTCAATTTTCTTGATTTTCAAGCCAATATATTTTCTTTGTTATTCAAGCCAAAGGGCGGTAAGTTTCCTTTAAAGAGGATTCGAACAAGGCGGTTCTAATGGTGTACTTTTTGTTTTGATCTGACTCTTTTTTTAGGAGTTGGGGGGTTTTATATTTCTTAACATTGGAGGTGATCGTCTCTTACTAGGTTGCTAGCTACCGCTGCAACCCGGATACTACTTTTGATTTATATTTCAGTTACTATGAGCAAGCGTTCTTTCTTTATTATAATTCAAATCCAGGTCGAAGGAATTTTTTACCACCTTTGTTTTCAACTATACTCTGTCTCGCGTTTTAAATTAAAAACCACAGAAAATCAGGCAACTAAGCTATTCAATTACATGCTGTTGTTTGTTATTTACTAATTTTCAGATCGATCCTTTATGTATATACTACTTTTAATTAATATTTCAGTTACTATGAGCAAGCGTTCGTTCTTTATTATAATTTGTTTTGATCTGACTCTTTTTTTAGGAGTTGGGGGGTTTTATATTTCTTAACATTGGAGGTGATCGTCTCTTACTAGGTTGCTAGCTACCGCTGCAACCCGGATTGGACGTGATCGTCTCTTACTAGGTTGCTAGCTACCACTGCAACCCGGATGCAGCTACCCCAGAAACCACCATATATCAGTTACTATGGGCCAGAGATTGTTCTTTACTGTATCAAGGGACTGAAAGTTTCCTGTACAGGGGTTTCGGACAAGGTGGTTCTAATGGTGTAATTTTGAATTTGATCTGACTCCTTTTTTAGGAACTATGGGTTTTTATATTTCTTAACATTGGACGTGGTCGTCTCTTACTAGGTTGCTAGCTACCACTGCAACCCGGATAATATTAAACCCGGATTACAAAATTATTATCATATCTTATATGTAACTTTCATTTCATAAGTCTTCGATAGTCTAATGGTAAGCATGCCCACTTGTTACCTGGGAGAAGGGGGTTCGATTCCCCGTAGGGGAGAACTTTTAATATGTTTAATTAAAAGCACTATCTTTTCAATTTAAAATCTAAAAAAGAAACTTGTTTATTTACATTCTAGCTAAAATAATGAAGATAATATGAATGAACCACAGGGTTCAGTGTCTTTGGACTTGAGTTCGTTTTTTAACTATAAATACAAACAGGAAAAAGCCTATGGCTTTTTCTTCTTTTAAATAGTAAGAGACGAAACTCAAACAATCAAGTAGCTAACTAAGTCCAATGTATGGAATGGTTTGTTATTTCAGTGATTTACTAACCTATACTATAGTTAAGTGGCCTATATAATTTAGTATAGGCAAGAGGTCGTTCTTTATTATAATATATTATGATTAAGTGGCGTATAAAATTTAGTAATGACAAGAGGTCGTTCTTTATTATACACAGGAAAAAGCCTACGGCTTTTTCTTCTTTTAAATAGTAAGAGACGAGTCTCAAATAATCAAGTAGCTAGCTAATTCCAAAGGTATTCAATTTTTGTTATTCCAATGATCGTTTTTTATTGTAAATTACCATGAACTGTTTGATTGCTTCAAAATTCAAATATCTTTGAAAAGACTGCAGTATGAAATACATCAAAAATGCAATTTTTTTGAAAAAATTGATTCTACTTTAAAAAGTATTTTATTTTTAAATACAAAAGGCACTAGATGTAGCAATTTCCTTTAAAATGAGCTATTATACAGCTCCCTATGATTTTCCAGTGCCCAGCTAGCTGAGGAGAAAGAAAAAGCGGAAAGAAAAAAATATCCCGTTTGTGGAGAATAACGTGGTAAAAGTCAATTTTCTTGATTTTCAAGCCAATATATTTTCTTTGTTATTCAAGCCAAAGGGCGGTAAGTTTCCTTTATAGAGGATTCGGACAAGGCGGTTCTAATGGTGTACTTTTTGTTTTGATCTGACTCTTTTTTTAGGAACTACGGGTTTTTATATTTCTTGACATTGGAGGTGATCGTCTCTTACTAGGTTGCTAGCTACCGCTGCAACCCGGACTACACCTGGAACCACCATATATCAGTTAGTATGGGAGAGAGATCGTTCTTTACTGTAACTCTCTACAATGTTGAAGTGCCATGCTATCTGTTGAATTACTAACCTATTCTATAAGTAAGTTGCGTATAAAATTTAGTATAGGTAAGAGGTCGTTCTTTATTATAAGCTATCTCTGGAAACAAAGAAAAGAGAAAAAAATATCCCGTTTAGGCAGAATGTTGTAGTAGCTGCCACTTTTCTTGATTTTTTAGTACTGATTTTTTAACTTGCGTGTAGCTTGCTTTGATCTAACCATTATGTATTCATGAATGAGACCATTTACAGTTTTGACGTTTCTTATATAGTAATTATGACGTCACTGCATCAAAAATACAGTTTTTATTGGAAAAATTTATTCTCTTTTAGAAATAATTTATTTTAGTTACTATAGATTTTTAACCCAATTAATTTCCTTTAAAATGAGCTATTGAACAACCCTCTACGATGTTCCAGTGCCAAGCTATCTCTGGATACAAAAAAAAAGAGAAAAAAATATCCCGTTTGGGGAGAATAACGTGGTTAAAGTCAATTTTCTTGATTTTCAAGCCAATATATTTCCCTTGCTATTCAAGCCAAGAGACAGAAAGTTTCCTATACAGGGGTTTCGGACAAGGCGGTTCTAATGGTGTACGTTTTGTTTTGATCTGACTCCTTTTTTAGGAACTATGGGTTTTTATATTTCTTAACATTGGACGTGATCGTCTCTTACTAGGTTGCTAGCTACCGCTGCAACCCGGAGGTTGCTAGCTACCGCTGCAACCCGGATTTCTTTGGACTTGAGTTCGTTTTTTAACTGTAAATACAAACAGGAAAAAGCCTACGGCTTTTTCTTCTTTTAAATAGTAAGAGACGAAACTCAAACAATCAAGTAGCTAACTAAGTCCAATGTATGGAATGGTTTGTTATTTCAGTGATCGTCTTTTAATGTAATGAACTTTTGTTTGGCTGTCTCAATTTTTGCATGTCTATAATCTTCATCATTGAGATAACGCATCTTGCTGTTTTGTTTTGCTCTCTCAATTATTACTTCTCGATACGCCTGGTCGGTTGAATACCTTTGCTTTTTTCTTTTCAAGTTACTATCTCTGTTGTTTGTGTAGTACTGTTTTTTCAACTTACGTATAGCTTGCTTCGATCTAACCATTATCTAATCAAGAATGAGAGAATTCACATCTTTGTCGTTCTTAAGTAGTAATTATGACGTCACGGCGTAATGATTTTATTGACGTCATGGCGCAATGATATTATTTCATGACGTCTTCAGAAATAACAATATATTTTCGTGTTTTTCTATTCAAGTCATAGCTCTAATATAAAACTATGATGCCATTCATTATTTATCTAGTAGGGTTTCAGACAAGGTAGTTCTAATGATATACTTTTGTTTTGATCTGACTCTATTTTTAGGAGTTTTGGGTTTTTATATTTCTTAGCATTGGACTGATCGTCTCTTACTAGGTTGCTAGCTACTGCTGCAACCCAAATTCACATATATATTTATTTATGAGAGGCAGCCTGGCCGAGTGGTCCAAGGCACTGGTGTTAGCTACCAGTCTCTTCGGAGGTGTGGGTTCAAATCATACCGCTGGTATGCGATTATGTTTGAAAGACTGCAGTGTGAAAAGACATCGAAAATGCAGTTTTTGGTGGAAAAATTTATTCTCTTTTAGAAATAATTTATTTTAGTTACTATAGATTTTTAACCCAATTAATTTCCTTTAAAATGAGCTATTGAACAACCCTCTACGATGTTCCAGTGCCAAGCTATCTCTGGATACAAAAGAAAAGAGAAAAAAAAAGAAAAAAATATCCCGTTTAGGCAGAATGTTGTAGTAGCTGCCACTTTTCTTGATTTTCAAGCCAATATATTTCCCTTGCTGTTCAAGCCAAGGGACAGAAAGTTTCCTATACAGGGGTTTCGGACAAGGCGGTTCTAATGGTGTACTTTTTGTTTTGATCTGACTCCTCTGTTAGGAACTATGGGTTTTTATATTTCTTAACATTGGACGTGATCGTCTCTTACTAGGTTGCTAGCTACCGCTGCAACCCGGATAATTTGTTTTGATCTGACTCTATTTTTAGGAGTTTTGTTATATTTCTTAGCATTGGACTGATCGTCTCTTGCTAGGTTGCTAGCTACTGCTGCAACCCAGATTCACATATATATTATTTATGAGAGGCAGCCTGGCCGAGTGGTCCAAGGCACTGGTGTTAGCCACCAGTCTCTTCGGAGGCGTGGGTTCAAATCTTACCGCTGGTATTATGTTTGAAAGACTGCAGTGTGAAAAGACATCGAAAATGCAGTTTTTGGTGGAAAAATTTATTCTCTTTTAGAAATAATTTATTTTAGTTACTATAGATTTTTAACCCAATTAATGTCCTTTAAAATGAGCCATTGAACAACTCTCTACGATGTTCCAGTGCCAAGCTATCTGTGGAAAAGAAAGAAAAGAGAAAAAAATATCCCGTTTAGGCAGAATGTTGTAGTAGCTGCCACTTTTCTTGATTTTCAAGCCAATATATTTCCCTTGCTGTTCAAGCCAAGGGACAGAAATTTTACTATACAGGGGTTTCGGACAAGGCGGTTCTAATGGTGTACTTTTTGTTTTGATATGACTCCTTTTTTAGGAACTATGGGTTTTTATATTTCTTAACATTGGACGTGATCGTCTCTTACTAGGTTGCTAGCTACCGCTGCAACCCGGATTCTTAGGAACTATGGGTTTTTATATTTCTTAACATTGGACGTGATCGTCTCTTACTAGGTTGCTAGCTACCGCTGCAACGCGGAACTAGCAAAACATTTTTTAATTCTGATGAAGATTTAACTAATGTGTCAAAAGTAAGGTTGCAAGTCAACGATTTTGTTTTGGCCTTATTATAATTGGTATGGTGAAATAATAATATGCATATGGCTCTTAAATCATACTTTTTTATGGTCCCATATGGTCTAGTGGCTAGGATAGTTAACTTTTACTCAACAGGCCTGGGTTCGATTCCCGGTGTGGAAAATTTTTAACTCTATAATCTTCGAACAATTTGAACCTTTTATAATTTATAATGATGTATAATATAAATACTTTAATCTTAACTATAGTGAAGTTGCCTATGCAAGTTAGTATAGGGAAGAGTTCGATCTTTATTATAAATTAATTAAAATAATTTTATAACATGGATCACTAAAGTCATTATGTAAACTGCAAAAATATTTATGGTATCGGAGCAATAATTTCAATTTTTTAGTTAAAACTAGAAAAACACCTGAAAATTTTTATATTAGTTTTAATTTTTGATAGGGTCTTGATACTTGACACGTCGTTTTATGGGAATTAATAATTTTTAGAGAATGAAATTTATATTTGATGTAACTCCAGTGTTTTACACTGTTGCAACTTTGGGAGTATTATATTACTTAGAAAGGAAAAAGAATGTGCAAGTTTTGGATGATATTGGTATAATTGCTGAAAAGTGTATTGGCAGTATAAGAGGATTATTTTCCAAAGTAATTGAAGATAAGAACAAGGAAAAGGTAGAATATGTCCCAGAAAATGATACAAAAGAGGATTTCCTAGAAACAATTAAAACGAAAATAATTTCAACCAGTCTCACAAGTGATCCAATAAAAGAAAAAGTGACAGGTCTTGAAGTTGTAGCAGATTCGTTGCGTGGCAAAGAACAAACAAATGAAAGTGAAACCGACCAATGTAAAAGGGATCCCTGCGATGATGCTTTCAAAAAAGAACAAAAAATGACTCGAAAGAACTCTCTAATCAAGCCAATAAGAACCGACGAAGAAACAAAAATCTGGTTGGAAAAACTGGATAACTTAAACAAAAATAACCCGTAGTGTTCAGTTCCACACGTAAATGTAAGCTCAGTTTTATGAGTAAATATACCGGTGTATAGTTTTTTATGTATCAGTGTTAACTTGTTTAACAGTGTTAACATGTTAAAAAGTGTTAACCAGTTTAACAGTGTTAACATGTGTAAATGTATCAGTAATCAGTTCAATACGTAAATGTGCCAGTTTTCGTTCTATATGTAAATTTATTACCCCAGTTACTATGGGCTACAGTACGTTTCTTATTGCAAAACTATAAGGATCTTTAATGTATTTTTTAATGAACTAGATGGATTTCTTATGTAATCATTTATTCTAATATTTTAGTTACCATATGCTAGAGTTCGTCCCTTATTATAACAAACAGGAAAAAGCCTACGGCTTTTTCTTCTTTGAAATAGCAAGAGACGAACCTCAAATAATCAAGTAGCTAACTAAGGCCAATGTATGCAATGAATGGTCTGTTATTCCAATGATCGTCTTTTAATGTAAAACAAAGAAAATATATTGCCTTGAAAATCAAGAAAATTGACTTTAACCACGTTATTCTCTACAAACGGCATCTTTTTTTCTTTCTTCTTTTCCAAAATTAACTTGGCACTGGAACATCGTAGAGAGTTGTTCAATGGCTCATTTTAAAGGAAATTAATTGGGTTAAAAAATTTTTGTAACTAAAACAAATTATTTTTAAAAAAGATAAATTTTTCCACTAAAAACTGTATTTTGATGTCTTTTCATAATAATGTCTTTTCAAAGATATTTGATTTTTCAAGCCATCAAACAGTTCATGGTAAAGATGTATTTAAACTTTATATTCCATAGATAGCTTGGCACTGGAACATCGTAGAGAGTTGTTAAATTGCTCATTTTAAAGGAAATCAGTAGCATTCAAGGAGGAATCGAGAGGGTTTAGTGGGTTTGAACCCCCCTCCCCCGAAATGTTTGTCCGACTCATAATAACGAAAATAAAATGAATATCACAAAATTGAATATAAACAAAATGTACAAAAATGAATATGAACAAGTTTTTATGCGTTTTTGAAGTTTTTATAATAAAGAACGAATATTCTACCGATTGTGTACTAATAACCATATATGACGTAATAAGTGACATGACGTAATATCTAAAACCTATGGTGTACTAATAACCATATATGACGTAATACTATTAAAACCGCCTTGTCCAAAATCTCTATATAGCAAACGTACCGTCCCTTGGCTTGAATAATTTTCTCTCAGAGACAAGCTACTTGTTTTTCATCAGATATATTTTAAATATCCAAGTAGAATAACTTGTAACAGGAAAGTGGATACGGTCACGTCTAGAAAAATTCGGGACTGAGGCTCGATCCCAGCTGTTGCAAGGAATTCTAAGTTAGTTCTTTATTAAAATATTTCATGACGTCTTCAGAAACCACAACATAATATCGTTTTTTTCTATTCACGTCATAGCTCTAATATAAAACTATGACGACATTCATTATTTATCTAGTAAGTTTTCAGACAAGGTAGTTCTAATGATATACTTTTGTTTTGATCTGACTCTATTTTTAGGAGTTTTGTTATATTTCTTAGCATTGGACTGATCGTCTCTTGCTAGGTTGCTAGCTACTGCTGCAGCCCAGATTCACATATTATCATAAATATATTATTTATGAGAGGCAGCCTGGCCGAGTGGTCCAAGGCACTGGTGTTAGCCACCAGTCTCTTCGGAGGCGTGGGTTCAAATCTTACCACTGGTATTATGTTTGAAAGACTGCAGTGTGAAAAGACATCGAAAATGCAGTTTTTGGTGGAAAAATTTATTCTCTTTTAGAAATAATTTATTTTAGTTACAAAAGGTTTTTAACCCAATTAATTTCCTTTACAATGAGCCATTGAACAACTCCCTACGATGTTCCAGTGCCAAGCTATCTGTGGAAAAGAAAGAAAAGAGAAAAAAATATCCCGTTTAGGCAGAATGTTGTAGTAGCTGCCACTTTTCTTGATTTTCAAGCCAATATATTTCCCTTGCTGTTCAAGCCAAGGGACAGAAAGTTTACTATACAGGGGTTTCGGATAAGGCGGTTCTAATGGTGTACTTTTTGTTTTGATCTGACTCCTTTTTTAGGAACTATGGGTTTTTATATTTCTTAACATTGGACGTGATCGTCTCTTACTAGGTTGCTAGCTACCGCTGCAACCCGGATTTAGAAATAATTTATTTTAGTTACTATAGATTTTTAGCCCAATTAATTTCCTTTAAAATGAGCTATTGAACAACCCTCTACGATGTTCCAGTGCCAAGCTATCTCTGGATACAAAAAAAGAAAAAAAGAAAAAAATATCCCGTTTGTGGAGAATAACGTGGTTAAAGTCAATTTTCTTGATTTTCAAGCCAATATATTTCCCTTGCTGTTCAAGCCAAGGGACATTAAGTTTCCTATACAGGGGTTTCGGACAAGGTGGTTCTAATGGTGTACTTTTTGTTTTGATCTGACTCCTTTGTTAGGAACTATGGGTTTTTATATTTCTTAACATTGGACGTGATCGTCTCTTACTAGGTTGCTAGCTACCGCTGCAACCCGGACTATTATATTAATAATCAAAAGTAACCTCGTATGACGTCATATATACCACAAACATCTTTTTCTTTTCCCTGTTGTATCAGTCACTATGAGATAGACTTCGGTCCTTACTGTAATGACTCTTTTCTTAGGAGTTAGGGGTTTTTATATTTCTTAACATTGGACGTGATCGTCTCTTACTAGGTTGCTAGCTAGCACTGCAACCTGGATAATGTAAAAAAAAATAAGTACAAATGGCACTAGAGGTCAAGATTTCCTTTAAAATGAGCCATTGAACAACTCTCTACGATGTTCCAGTGACGAAGAAGAAAGAAAACAAGATGCCATTTAGGCAGAAAGCTGTAGTAACTGCCACTTTTCTTAATTTTCAGGCCAATATATTTCCTTTGCTGTTCAAGCCAAATGACAGAAAGTTTCCTATACAGAGGTTTCAGACATGGTGGTTCTAAGGGTGTACTTTTTGTTTTGATCTGACCTTTTTAGGAGTTACTTGTTTTTATATTTCTTAACATTAAACGTGATCGTCTCTTACTAGGCTGCTAGATACCGCTGCAACCCGGATAAAAAAGACTGCGACAATTTGCGACTCTGACTGTGAGTACTTTTGACTAAAAAAGCTGTCAAGCCGCAGCTCTGGGGTATAGGTCGTTCCTTAATATGGAACGTACTATGGGTTACACTTCGTTCCTTATTGTAAATTTTTATTTTAAACCCGAATAAATTTCCAGGTAATAATTTTCTTTCTCACTTATTAGTTTTCAACTGACTCAAAGCACTACGTAACTTATTTTTAAGATAGAACTCTTTCTAATTGATTACAAACAGGAAAAAGCCTACGGCTTTTTCTTCTTTGAAATAGTAAGAGACTAGCCTCAAACAATCAAGCAGCTAACAAAATCAAATGTATGTAATGGGTTTTTATTCCAATGATCGTCTTTTAATGGGAAATTTTAATATATTGACCTTAAATATAACTGTACTAGCTTATAATACAGCTGCCGCTGCAACCCGAATACCGTAAACTCGATAGCTTCTAGCTACCCCTGGAACTACCGTATATCAGTTACTATGGGCGAGAGATCGTTCTTTACTGTAAAAACAGGAAAAAGCCTACGTGTTTTTCTTCTTTTAAATAATAAGAGACAAAACTCAAACAATCAAGTAACTAAGTCCAATGTATGGAATGGTTTGTTGTTTCAGTGATCGTCTTTTAATATAATTTGCTTTTCTCTTTTAAAGATGCTATTTCTTTTTTTTGCGTAGTACTGTTTTTTTTAAATTACGTATAAATCGCTTAGAAGGCATCTTATTACTATCTTAATTATCCTATTATCTTTTCTTAAGTCTCGTATCAAGTACCCATAACCTAACAAAAAATAAAACTAATTTTTAAATTTTCAGGTATTTAGTTAGTTTGAATGAAAAGATTAAAATTATTGCTCAGAGATCATAAATGCTTTTGCAGTTTACATAATAACTTTAGCGATTTTAAACTGAAAAATAAAATATATAAAAAATTGAATTTTTTGGTCTGGAAATATATATTAAATCCCGTGTCGGGTAGTTAGAGCATAACCAAAAATAAAACTAATTTTAAAATTTTACTAGAGATGCTTTCGCAAAACTTCATAGTAATATCCAAAAGAAATGTTGCATGTTTAGTGAAAAGCTTCCAAGGTATGGACCGGCAACTGTGGAACAGTTTACAGATGTAATGGGAAATCTTATACATCACTGTGAATATATGAAGGCATAATTGTCCTTTACTTAGTTTCAGCTTAAATTCGATGATCGAGCCCTTATGTACTAACTAAATCAACAACTATGACGTCATTGATCAATATTGTATACAAAAAATTAAGTTTTTCGTAAAAAAAATTAATTAAAAAAAAATTAAGTACAAATAGCACTAGACCTAGAGATTTCCTTTAAAATGAGCCATTGATTAACTCTCAACGATGTTCCAGTGCCAAGCTATCTGTGGAAAAGAAGAAGAAGAAGAAGAAGAAGAAAGAAAAAATATCCCGTTTGTGGAGAATAACGTGGTTAAAGTCAATTTTCTTGAATTTCAAGCCAATATATTTTCTTTGTTATTCAAGCCAAAGGGCGGTAAATTTCCTTTATAGGGGTTTCGGACAAGGCGGTTCTAATGGTGTACTTTTTGTTTTGATCTGACTCCTTTTTTAGGAGTTAGGGGTTTTTATATTTCTTAACATTGGAAGGGATCGTCTCTTACTAGGTTGCTAGCTACCGCTGCAACCCGGATGATCTGTTCTCGGTCTGATATGACCTGCTGTCAGTCTGATCAGATCTTATCTCGGTCTGATCTAATCTGTTCTTTGTTTGATGTGAAATTACAAACAGGAAAAAGCCTATGGCTTTTTCTTAGTTGGAATAGTAAGAGACGACCTGGCTATAACTCATAATTATGACGTCATTGATCAATCTTTGACATGAATAAGAGACGAACCTCAAACAATCAAGTAGCTAACTAATTCCAATGTATGCATTGTTTGTTATTCCAATGATTGTCTTTTAATGTAATAGTTACTATGGAATAAAGTTTGTTCTTTAATGTATCTGAAAAAAATTGAATTTTTAGGTCTAGAAATACATATTAAATCTCACGTCGGGTAGTTATTATGTACTAACTACATCCAACGACTATGACGCCATTGATCAATATTGTACATGAAAAATTAAGTTTTTCGTAAAAAATTGATTCTATTTTAAAAAAAATTAAGTACAAATGGTACAAGATCTATATATTTCCTTTAAAATGAGCCATTTAACAATTCTCTACGATGTTCCAGTGCCAAGCTATCGGTGAAAAAGAATCTTTAATATTAATTATAATCTTTTTCTTTACTGTAATATTCCAATGATCGTCTTTTAATGTAATGAACAACTATCTACGATGTTCCAGTGCCAAGCTATCGGTGAAAAAGAATCTTTAATATTAATTATAATCTTTTTCTTTACTGTAATATTCCAATGATCGTCTTTTAATGTAATGAACAACTATCTACGATGTTCCAGTGCCAAGCTATCTCTGGAAACAAAGAAAAGAGAAAAAAATATCCCGTTTAGGCAGAATGTTGTAGTAGCTGCCACTTTTCTTGATTTTTTAGTACTGATTTTTTAACTTGCGTGTAGCTTGCTTTGATCTAACCATTATGTATTCATGAATGAGACCATTTACAGTTTTGACGTTTCTTATATAGTAATTATGACGTCACTGCATCAAAAATACAGTTTTTATTGGAAAAATTTATTCTCTTTTAGAAATAATTTATTTTAGTTACTATAGATTTTTAACCCAATTAATTTCCTTTAGGATGACCTATTGAACAACCCTCTACGATGTTCCAGTGCCAAGCTATCTCTGGATACAAAGAAAAGAGAAAAAAATATCCCGTTTGGGGAGAATAACGTGGTTAAAGTCAATTTTCTTGATTTTCAAGCCAATATATTTCCCTTGCTGTTCAAGCCAAGGGACAGAAAGTTTCCTATAAAGGGGTTTCGGACAAGGCGGTTCTAATGGTGTACTTTTTGTTTTGATCTGACTCCTTTTTTAGGAGCTATGGGTTTTTATATTTCTTAACATTGGACGTGATCGTCTCTTACTAGGTTGCTAGCTACCGCTGCAACCCGGATCCAGTGCAAAGCTATCTCTGGAAAACAAGAAAGAAAAAAAATATCCCGTTTAGGCAGAATGTTGTAGTAGCTGCCACTTTTCTTGATTTTCAAGCCAATATATTTCCCTTGCTGTTCAAGCCAAGGGACAGAAAGTTTCCTATACAGGGTTTTCGGACAAGGCGATTCTAATGGTTTACTTTTTGTTTTGATCTGACTCCTTTTTTAGGAACTATGGGTTTTTATATTTCTTAACATTGGAGTGATCATCTCTTACTAGGTTGCTAGCTACCGCTGCAACCGGATATGAGCCATTGAACAACTTTCTCTTCTTAACATTGGACGTGATCTTCTCTTCCTAGGTTGCTAGCTACTGCTGCAACCCTTACCAGGTTCATAGCTACCACCGCAACCCGGATACCAGTAAATATGGGCTATAGTTCGTCCTTTAATGTAATTTTTAGGAACTATGGGTTTTTATATTTCTTAATATTGGACGTGATCGTCTCTTACTAGGTTGCTAGCTACCGCTGCAACCCGGATTACGAAAAGGAAAAAGCCTATGGCTTTTTCTTAAATGAAATAGTAAGAGACGACCAGGCTACAACCTACGATTATGACATCATTGATCAATCTCTAACCTGAAATTATATTCTTATTTTAGTTACTATGGGCTGGAAGTTCGTTCTTTACTGTAAAAATCTTACCGCTGGTATACGATTATGTTTGAAAGACTGCAGTGTGAAAAGACATCAAAAATGCAGTTTTTGGTGGAAAAATTTATTCTATTTTGGAAATAATTTATTTTAGTTACTATAGATTTTTAACCCAATTAATTTCCTTTAAAATGAGCTATTGAACAACCCTCTACGATGTTCCAGTGCCAAGCTATCTGTGGAAAAGAAAGAAAAAAAAAGAAAAAAATATCCTGTTTAGGCAGAATGTTGTAGTAGCTGCCACTTTTCTTGATTTTCAAGCCAATATATTTCCCTTTCTGTTCAAGCCAAGGGAAAGAAAGTTTACTATACAGGGGTTTCGAACAAGGCGGTTCTAATGGTGTACTTTTTGTTTTGATCTGACTCCTTTTTTAGGAACTATGGGTTTTTATATTTCTTAACATTGGACGTGATCGTCTCTTACTAGGTTGCTAGCTACCGCTGCAACCCAGATGATGGACTATTCAGTCTAAACAAAACTTCTATTAATGACTATTGCACGAGATCTTCTTGACTGACACCATTTATGATATCTTTATCGATCCCTTATGTAAAAATTGGAAAAATATCGAAAAATTTTTAAAATTAGTTTTATTTTTGTTAGGTTTTTGTTTAATAACAAGCCGACATATTTTCTTTGTTGTTAAGCAAAGACACACCGGGTTACAGCTGTCGCTGCAGCCCGGAAACCGCTACAATTTGGATAGCTTGTAGTGACCCCTGGAACCACCGTATATCAGTTACTATGGGCAAGAGATCGTTCTTTACTGTAAAATTTTCTTTAATTTCAAGCCAATATATTACCCTTGCTGTTCAAGCCAAATGACAGAAAGTTTCCTATACAGGGGTTTCAGGCATGGTGTTTCTAATAGTGTACTTTTGTTTTGATCTGACTTTTTTTTTAGGAGTTATGAGTTTTTATATTTCTTAACATTGGACGTGATCGTCTCTAACTAGGTTGCTAGCTACCACTGCAACCCGGATTATTCCAATGATCGTCTTTTAATGTAACTTTATGTAAGCTGTCCTTACCTATACTATATAAGTGGCCTATAAAATTTAGTATAGGCAAGAGGTCGTTCTTTATTATAAAATTTCGGACAAGGCGGTTCTAATGGTGTACTTTTTGTTTTGATCTGACTCCTTTGTTAGGAACTATGGGTTTTTATATTTCTTAACATTGGACGTGATCGTCTCTTACTAGGTTGCTAGCTACCGCTGCAACCCGGATGATCTGACTCTTTTTTTTCGGAGTTATGGGTTTTTATATTTTTAACATTGGACGTGATCGTCTCTTACTAGGTTGCTAGCTACCGCTGCAACCCAGATTTAAAGTCTAAATAAAACTTCTATTAATTTTAATATTTCTGCTACTATGGGCTAAGGTTTGTTCTTTCATCTAAAACTAGCAAAACATTTTTTAAGTCTGATGAAGATTTAACTAATGTGTCAAAAGTAAGGTTGCAAGTCGACGATTTTGTTTTGGCCTTGTTATAATTGGTATGGTGAAATAATAATATTCACATGGCTCTTAAATCATACTTCTTTATGGTCCCATATGGTCTAGTGGCTAGGATAGATAAGTTTCACTTAACAGGCCTGGGTTCGATTCCCGGTGTGGGAAAATTTTTAACTCTTTAATCTTCGAACATTTGAACCTTTTATAATTTATAATGATGTATAATATAAATACTGTAATCTTAACTATAGTGAAGTTGCCTATGCAAGTTAGTATAGGGAAGAGTTCGATCTTTATTAGAGGTATTCAACCGACCAGGCGTATCGAGATGCGAAAATTGATAGTGACAAACAGCGTTATTATAATGATGTAGTTTATAGACATGCGAAAATTGAGACAGCCAAACAAAAGAGCAAGGAACGGTATGATAACGATATAGATTACCGAAACAAACATAAGAAAAAAGTTGCTACCAGAATAATGGGTAGATACTGGGGTGACAAAAGCTATAATGAAAAAATTAATTCTCTGCGAGGTTGTACCGAAGAACGCATTAGGACAAAGGGAAAATTTACATTCAGAAATACAAGAAGATGGCAAAAATGCAGGCTGATCTTTGTAAATTGAGAAACATTTTACGCATGTTTTATCGGGATCACGAAAAGTATTCAAAATTACAGATTAAAATTCTCTTTTTTATAATAAAGATCGAACTCTTCCCTATACTAACTTGCATACGCAACTTCACTATAGTTAAGATTACAGTATTTATATTATACATCATTATAAATTATAAAAGGTTCAAATGTTCGAAGATTATAGAGTTAAAAATTTTCCCACACCGGGAATCGAACCCGAGCCTGTTAAGTGAAAGTTAACTATCCTACCCACTAGACCATATGGAACCATAAAGAAGTATGATTTAAGAACCATATGCATATTATTATTTCACCATACCAATTATAATAAGGCCAAAACAAAATCGTCGACTTGCAACCTTACTTTTGACACATTAGTTAAATCTTCATCAGGCTTAAAAATTTTTTGCTAGTTTTACATGAAAGAACGAACCTTAGCCCATAGTAGCAGAAATAAGAATATCTAGGTTGCAGCGGTAGCTAGCAACCTATTACATAATCCGGGTTTAAGTGGTAGCTAGCAACCTAGTAAGAAACGCCAAATTAAAAGATGATCATTAGAAGAACAAACAATTACTTATATTGGACTTAGTTAGCTGCCTGATTCTTTGAGGTTCGTCTCTTACTATTCCAAAGAAGAAAAAGCCGTAGGCTTTTTCCTGTTTGTAATAATACATTAAAAGATAACCATATGTGACGTAATAAGTGAATGCAATATTTATACACGTTCATCTTTCGACAAGTATTGCATTAAACAACGAGCTATATCCGGGTTGCACCGGTAGCTAGCAACCTAATAAGAGACGATTACGTCCAATGTTAAGAAGTATAAAAACCCATAGTTCCTAAAAAAAAGGAGTCAGATCAAATTCAAAAGTACATCATTAGAACCGCCTTGTCCGAAACCCCTGTATAGGAAACTTTCAGTCCCTTGGCTTCAACAGCAAGGGAAATATATTGGCTTGATTTCATTAAAAGACGATCCTGGAACCAAACTGGCTTAATCCATAGTATACGAATCTTTATATTATTAGCATTGGACTGATCATCTCTTACTAAATCAATTTCCGTACGGGAAATTTTTACTTATGATGATTTCTTAAGGAACATAATTAAAATTTCTTAATGTAATAAAAATAATTTGTTTTAATTACAAAAGGTTTTTAACCCAATTAATTTCCTTTAAAATGAGCCATTGAACAACTCTCTACGATGTTCCAGTGCCATGCTATCTGTTGAATTACTAACCTATACTATAATTAAGTGGCGTATAAAATTTAGTATAGGCAAGAGGTCGTTCTTTATTATAAGGATTAGTTGCCCTCAAATCACTTTCGACTATTAAAAAGGGCATCAGCCCTTTCTATTTTCAATTGAATGAGCCCTTTTCGAAGTTCCCACGACAACTCCTTCGATACAGTATAGGCAAGAGGTCGTTCTTTATTATAAAACAGCTCTCTACAATGTTCCTGTGCCAAGCTATCTGTGGTAAACAAGAAAGAAAAAAGAAGAAAAGAAAAAAGAAAAAAAAAATATGCCGTTTAGGCAGAATGTTGTAGTAGCTGCCACATTCCTTGATTTTCAAGCCAATATATTTCCCTTGATGTTCAAGACAAGGGACAGAAAGTTTTCTATACTGGGTTTCGGACAAGACGGTTCTAATGATGTTTTTTTTGTTTTGATCTGACTCCTTTCTTAGGAACTATGGCTTTTTATATTTCTTATCATTGGGCGTGATCGTCTCTTACTAGGTTGCTAGCTACCGCTGCAACCTGGATTTATTATAAAATATAGTCCCCTTTTATGAGGAACAATATCGATCCTTTATGTAAAATAATGTAAACTCCACAACTAACTCAGTCCAATATGTGCAATGTTGTGCTTTTCTAATTATCTTCCTTTTGGCTAAAGTTCATTTTTTAATGTATATATTACAAAATTATCATCATATCTAACATGTAACTTTTATTTTACGAGTCTTCGATAGTCTAATGGTAAGCAAACTCACTTGTTGCGTGGGAGAACAGGGCTCGATTCCCCGTCAGGGAGAACTTCTAATGTGTTGAATTAAAAGCATTATCTTTTAAATTTAAAATCTAAAAAAGAAACTTTTTTGTTTACATCCTAGCTAAAATAATGGAGATAATATGAATGACCACAGGGTTCAGTTTCTGTGGGCTTGAGTTCGTTTTTATAATGTAAGTACAAACAGGAAAAAGCCTACGGCTTTTTCTTCTTTTAAATAGTAAGAGACGAAACTCAAACAATCAAGTAGCTAACTAAGTCCAATGATTGGGATGGTATGTTATTTCAGTGATCGTCTTTTAATGTAATTTGGCTCTCTCAATTTTTACTTCTCGATACACCTGGTCAGTTGAATAACTTCACTTTTCTTTTTTCTTATATTTGATTTGGTAATCTTCATCATTGTGATAACGCTCCTTGATCTTTTGTCTAGCCTGCTCAATTGTTGCTTCTCTGTAATCTTCATCATTATCATACCGTTCCTTGCGTGTTTGTCTACCCTTCTTAATTGTTGCTTCTCTATAAAGTTCATCATTTTGATAACGCTTCTTGATGTTTTGTTTGGTTCTCTCATTTTTTACTTCTCGATACGCCTGGTCGGTTGAATGCCTTTGCTTTTCTCTTTTCAAGATGCTATCTGTGTTTTTTGTGTAATACTATTTTTATAACTTGCGTGTAGCTTGCTTTGATCTAACCATTATGTAATCATGAATGAGACCATTCACATCTTTGTCTTTTTTATATGGCAATCAATTCGATATATTAGTATATTCTTTCCAATAGAGATTCAATATTTGAATTAACATATTCTTTTATATTACACTATTCTTAAGCAATTTTAAATATTAATATATTCTTTCGGATGGGGATTCAATTTATGAATCCTCATCGGAAAGAATATATTAAAATATTAAATTTAAAGCAATATCTCTTAAATTTAAAGTTTAAAAGAAACGTAGTTTAGTTGCATCCTATCTAAATATAAAAACTTTAATATAAATTAATATAGGCAAAAAGTCGTTCTTTATTATATGGCGTATAAAATTTAATATAGGCAAGAGGTCGTTCTTTATTAGATTCTCATTGGAAATATAGGACAACAACAGAGAGATACATACTCTACGGGTTAAGCCAAAAAAGTTTGGTTCCAGGATGCAATAATAACTTTGAACTAAGATGATATAAAATTAATGGCGTAAAAGAATGGCGTAGCGAGTCAATTGAAGCAAAAGGAAAACCAAACTAGTTTTAAAACTTTCAGGTTTTTTTCTGGTTTGAATTAAAATATATGCAATGGTATGTTGTTCGAATGATCGTCTTTTAATTAGGTTGCTAGCTACCGCTGCAACCTGGAACTATTTAAAAAAAAATATTTTATCTTTAATTACAGAAGGAACTAGATATAGCAAGTTACTATTGAGACGAGTCACTCTTACTATACACATTCTTAAATCAGCTTCAAATTAGGATTCTTCCTCAGTTGGCAGTTTTTTTATATTTGTTTTTAAATCTGTTACTATTGGCTGGAGTTCGTTCTTTACTAGACATTTTTTAACGGAATATATATGTTTTCTTATATAGTTTATTCTATGAAATAATAAAGGAGAAGAAAAAGTTAATTGCTTCAAAATCGTATGGGATAATTTTCACACTTTTTTAGTAAATCTGTGACACCATGTACTGAATGGTATATTTGTTTCAGCAGTTACCACAGTCCTGTGGAGATGGACTTGTCATTCTGCTAAGGAGGATTTGAGTTCAAAACACTGTGTTGTAACCACAGTTTATAGAATTATCAAGTATGATCATTCTCTATCTCACCCATTATAAATACCCGGACCAGGATGCGAGTGCTCCGGAGAACGTTTTTGCAGATATAGACATAAGCGAAGTCAGATCTTTTCATGGGTAGACAAGTCAGACTGTGATCTAATCGGAAACAAGTGGAAACCCGTTATTACGAATAATGCACTTTGTTGGAAACAATCGGAAACATCGATCCCACTAATGCAGAAATAAGTGGGAGGAGCTTTTAGTTCGCACCGAGAACGAAGACCAGAAATGATCTTCGATAAATTTACTGGTATATTCTATAAACTGTGGTTGTAACGATCGAGTGAATAGCTCTTCATTTATATCGTCCCTGAACAATTTAATATCTTTTTCAATGAAATTAAAATAGGGAAAATTAATTAAAAATAATCATTTGATTCAATTTTAACATCTAAAAAAGAGAGTAATTTGCTAATAGGATCGGAATATTTGTCTTTTAGTGAATTTACACAATTAATGTAGCCCCTGTCAATGATTTGTAATATTAATTTTAATTTCCTTTAAAATGAGCCATTGAACAACTCTCTATGATATTCCAGTGCCATGCTATCTGTTGAACTACTAACCTATACTATAATTAAGTGGCGTAAAAAATTTAGTATAGGCAAGAGGTCGTTCTTTATTATAATATAACGAATGCCCATGCTTTCTTGTGTCCCTGTAATTGATTTCACAATAATCCAAGCCGCCAAGGTAGAAATTAACCACTTTGTCAGTTGAAAATTTTAATGCTATATTGTTTTCAAGGATATCAAAAAGAATTTGACATAATTCAATATCCGTCGGATAGAGCTTGCAGATATCAGGGTGACATTGCCAAGTAACCTGCTGCCCAATTTTTGGTTTTGAATTTTTACTCAGATTGTTATAGGTGACTTCAGCCATCATAATTTCCTTGTCAGATCTAGTTTTAGAGCATTTTTCAATAGTTGTCTCGTACTTTTCAGGACAGTGTGTTCTACTACACAGAGAATTTTTTGCCAAATATTCAGTAGAACTAAACGAACTGTTTAAAACACAGTTAGAAATGCTTTTTTCTTGAGTCGGTGTTCCAGGAATTTGTTCTAAATCATTAGTCTTACAAACACATTTACTAATAACCCTAACAGGCTCGTTTTCGCCATAATTGAAAAACATTGCTTTTCCTTCGCTGTTGATAGGTATGCTTGTATATATATTTTTATTGCTGCTACATAAACTGCAATTGCTCCTTCCAAAATTAATATACGAATTTTCTAAGAAGTACGCCTCCGTATATTCACTGTGTTGTCGAACATTTTCCATTGCATCTATAAACTGTTCCGCAGTTGCCAATCCATACCTTGGAAGCTTTTCGTTAAACTGACAACATTTCTTTTGGATATTGCCATGAAGCTTTGCCAAAGCATTTCTAGCCGACTTTTCAACAGCATCCGCTCTTTCAAAGAGAATTTTAATCTGTAATTTCGAATACTTTTCGTGATCCCGATAAAACATGCGTAAAATGTTTCTCAATTTACAAAGATCAGCCTGCATTTTTGCCATCTTCTTGTATTTCTGAATGTAATTTTTCCCTTTGTCCTTATGCGTTCTTCGGTACAACCTCGCAGAGAATTTAATTTTTTCATTATAGCTTTTGTCACCCCAGTATCTACCCATTATTCTGGTAGCAACTTTTTTCTTATGTTTGTTTCGGTAATCTATATCGTTATCATACCGTTCCTTGCTCTTTTGTTTCGCTGTCTCAATTTTCCCTTCTCGATACCCCTGATCCGTAAGATACCTCTGTTTTGCTCTGTCATATTTCATTTTCTTAAATCCTGGATCACAAGACATCTTAGTAGCAATCCTTACGCGTGCTCGAGCTTTATTGCGTTTGGTGGCATTTTTATCTCTTTTAAATAAACTTTTCTTATATTTCAGGATGTTAGCTTTATTTTTTGTGTAGTAAAGTTTTCTATTAGTAGAAATTTGGATTGTTCTATTTTGATATTGTTTTTGGTTATTCTTTCTTTTTTTCCACTCGCGTGAGACCATATTTTTTCAAGATTTAAAATTATTAAGCACACAAAATCCCGTGTCGAGTATCTAAAACCTAGCATAAAACAAAACTAATTTTAAAATTTTCAGGTATTTATCTTGTTTGAATTACAAAATTAGTATTATTGGTTAGACACCATAAATATTTTTGCAGTTTAAATAATAAGTTTAGTGATTCTGGACTGAAAACTAAAATAATTGCAATTATGAGACAATAATATGGAGATATGTACTTTACGGGTTACAGGATACAATAATAAATTTGAACTGAGATGAAAAAAAAATTTCTTCCAGGAGACAAAAAGCAAAACTAATTTTAGAATTTTCATGTATTTTTGTTGTTTAAATTAAAAAATTACTATTACTGATTAGGCATCATAAATATTTTTGCAGTTTACATAATAATTTTAGCGATTAAGCCAAAAAAGAAAATTTTGGTTCCAGGAGTTTCGGTTACTATTGAGACAAGTAGCTATTATTACTATAGAGTTCATTACATGGACTGTTTTATTGCTTCAAAATTCAAATATCTTTGAAAAGACTGCAGTATGAAAATACATCAAAAATGCAATTTTTTTGACAAAATTGATTCTACTTTAAAAAGTATTTTATTTTTAAATACAAAAGTGACTAGATGTTGCAATTTCCTTTAAAATGAGCTATTATACAGCTCTCTATGATTTTCCAGTGCCCAGCTAGCTGAGCAGAAAGAAAAAGCGGAAAGAAAAAAATATCCCGTTTGTGGAGAATAACGTGGTAAAAGTCAATTTTCTTGATTTTCAAGCCAATATATTTTCTTTGTTATTCAAGCCAAAGGGCGGTAAGTTTCCTTTATAGAGGATTCGGACAAGGCGGTTCTAATGGTGTACTTTTTGTTTTGATCTGACTCTTTTTTTAGGAGTTGGGGGGTTTTACATTTCTTGACATTGGAGGTGATCGTCTCTTACTAGGTTGCTAGCTACCGCTGCAACCCGGATTTTTCTATTCACGTCATAGCTCTAATATAAAACTATGACGACATTCATTATTTATCTAGTAGGGTTTCAGACAAGGTAATTCTAATGATGTACTTTTGTTTTGATCTGACTCTATTTTAAGGAGTTTTGTTATATTTCTTAGCATTGAACTGATCGTCTCTTACTAGGTTGCTAGCTACTGCTGCAACCCAAATTCACATATATATATTTATTTATTTCTTAGCATTGGACTGATCGTCTCTTACTAGGTTGCTAGCTACTGCTGCAACCCAAATTCACATATATATTTATTTATGAGAGGCAGCCTGGCCGAGTGGTCCAAGGCACTGGTGTTAGCCACCAGTCTCTTCGGAGGCGTGGGTTCAAATCTTACCGCTGGTATACGATTATGTTTGAAAGACTGCAGTGTGAAAAGACATCGAAAATGCAGTTTTTGGTGGAAAAATTTATTCTCTTTTAGAAATAATTTATTTTAGTTACAAAAGGTTTTTAACCCAATTAATTTCCTTTAAAATGAGCTATTAAACAACCCTCTACGATGTTCCAGTGCCAAGCTATCTCTGGATACAAAAAAAAAAGAAAAGAGAAAAAAATATCCCGTTTGGGGAGAATAACGTGGTTAAAGTCAATTTTCTTGATTTTCAAGCCAATATATTTCCCTTGCTGTTCAAGCCAAGGGACAGAAAGTTTCCTATACAGGGGTTTCGGACAAGGCGGTTCTAATGGTGTACTTTTTGTTTTGATCTGACTCCTTTTTTAGGAACTATGGGTTTTTATATTTCTTAACATTGGACGTGATCGTCTCTTACTAGGTTGCTAGCTACCGCTGCAACCCGGACTATAATCTTCGAACATTCGAACCTTTTATAATTTATAATGATGTATAATATAAATACTGTAATCTTCACTATAGTGAAGTTGCCCATGCAAGTTAGTATAGGGAAGAGTTCGATCTTTATTATAAAAAGAGAAAAAAAATATCCCGTTTAGGCAGAATGTTGCAGTAGCTGCCACTTTTCTTGATTTTCAAGCCAATATATTTTCCTTGCTGTTCAAGCCAAGGGACAGAAAGTTTCCTATACAGGGGTTTCGGAAAAGGCGGTTCTAATGGTGTACTTTTTGTTTTGATCTGACTCCTTTTTTAGGAACTATGGGTTTTTATATTTCTTAACATTGGACGTGATCGTCTCTTACTAGGTTGCTAGCTACCGCTGCAACCCGGATATAACGTTTACACCTGGAACCACCATATATCAGTTAGTATTGGAGAGAGATCGTTCTTTACTGTAATGACTCCTTTTTTAGGAACTATGGGTTTTTATATTTCTTAAAATTTGACGTGATAGTCTCTTACTAGGTTGCTAGCTACCGCTGCAACCCGGAAACTCTCTTAATAGCGAGGGTTCGTAGATTAGAGGTAGAGCAATCGACTGCAGATCGTGCAGATAGGTCACCGGTTCGAATTCGGTCGGGCCCTAATTTTTCAGGAAGTCATATTTGTGATTTGTATCCAGAGATAGCTTGGCACTGGAACATCGTAGAGGGTTGTTCAATAGCTCATTTTAAAGTAAATTAATTGGGTTAAAAACCTTTTGTAACTAAAATAAATTATTTCTAAAAGAGAATAAAAATTTTTCAGTAAAGAACGAACCTTAGCCCATAGTAGCAGAAATAAGAATATCTAGGTTGCAGCGGTAGCTAGCAGCCTATTAATTACATAGTCCGGATTGCAGTGGTAGCTAGCAACCTCGTAAGAAACGCCAAATTAAAAGATGATCATTAGAAGAACAAACCATTGCTTATATTGGACTTAGCTGACTGATTCTTTTAGGTTCGTCTCTTACTATTCCAAAGAAGAAAAAGCCGTAGGCTTTTTCCTGTTTGTAATAATACATTAAAAGATAATAGCTATATAGGGAGACACTCCGCTCTTAAGCATTATTTGATCTTTATTATACTATTGGCGAGAGATCGTTCTTTACTGTAAAATTTTCTTGATTTTCATGCCAATATATTTCCCTTGCTGTTCAAGCCAAGGGACAGAAAGTTTCTTATACAGGGGTTTCGGACAAGGCGGTTCTAATGGTGTACTTTTTGTTTTGATCTGACTCCTCTGTTAGGAACTATGGGTTTTTATATTTCTTAACATTGGACGTGATCGTCTCTTACTACGTTGCTAGCTACCGCTGCAACCCGGATGCTAGCTACCGCTGCAACCCGGAAATTCGATGATCGAGCCTTTATGTAACCCAGATTAAAAAAGTATTATCATATCTTATATGTAACTTTTATTTTATAAGTCCTCGATAGTCTAATGGTAAGTATTCCCACTTGTTACCTGGGAGAAGGGGGGTCGATTTCCCGTTGGGGAGAACTTTTAATATGTTGAATTAAATGCACTATCTTTTCAATTTAAAATTTAAAAAAGAAACTTGTTTATTTACATTCTAGCTAAAATAATGAAGATAATATGAATGAACCACAGTGTTCAGTTTCTTTGGACTTGAGCTCGTTTTTTAACTATAAATACAAACAGGAAAAAGCCTACGGCTTTTTCTTCTTTTAAATAGTAAGAGACGAAACTCAATCAATCAAGTAGCTAACTAAGTCCAATGTATGGAATGGTTTGTTATTTCAGTGATTGTCTTTTAATGTAAAAATATAAATACTGTAATCTTAACTATAGTGAAGTTGCGTATGCAAGTTAGTATAGGGAAGAGTTCGATCTTTATTATAATACTATTGAGACGAGTCGCTCTTACTATACAGTTCGTTACCACGAACTGTTTTATTCAGCCATCTCATCTCTACTGCCTTGACACCGATTTAACATAATTCCGATCTATAATTAACTAGATCCATCCTTCTTTTACAGTTCTTTTCGTAGTTTAATTTAATTGCTAGTGTTTGTTGAGTTTTTTTTTGTTTTTTGTTTTTCTTTTTTATTATTATGTACTCCACTTGTACTACTTTTTGTTAGTGGTGGGTAATAAATATTGATTAATTGATTGATTAGTCTAATGGCGTGCTTTGTAGTTCAATTATTATAGGCTATAGCTCGTTCATTAATATAATTTTAGAAATAATTTATTTTAGTTACTATAGATTTTTAACCCAATTAATTTCCTTTAAAATGAGCTATTGAACAACCCTCTACGATGTTCCAGTGCCAAGCTATCTCTGGATACAAAAAAAAAGAAAAAAATATCCCTTTTGACGAGAATAACGTGGTTAAAGTCAATTTTCTTGATTTTCAAGCCAATATATTTCCCTTGCTGTTCAAGCCAAGGGACAGAAAGTTTCCTATACAGGGGTTTCGGACAAGGCGGTTCTAATGGTGTACTTTTTGTTTTGATCTGACTCCTTTTTTAGGAGCTATGGGTTTTTATATTTCTTAACATTGGACGTGATCGTCTCTTACTAGGTTGCTAGCTACCGCTGCAACCCGGATTAGATATTACGACATGTCACTTATTACGTCATATATGGTTATTAGTAGATAATCGGTAAAATATTCGTTCTTTATTATAATCATATGCATATGGCTCTTAAATCATACTTCTTTGTGGTTCCATATGGTCTAGTGGCTAGGATAGTTAACTTTCACTTAACAGGCTCGGGTTCGATTCCCGGTGTGGGAAAATTTTTAACTCTATAATCTTCGAACATTTGAACCTTTTATAATCTATAATGATGTATAATATAAATACTGTAATCTTAACTATAGTGAAGTTGCGTATGCAAGTTAGTATAGGGAAGAGTTCGATCTTTATTATAATTCTTAAGGAACTTAATTAAAATCTCTTAATGTAATAAAAATAATTTGTTTTAATTACAGAATATTTTTAACCCTATTAATTTCCTTTAAAATGAGCCATTGAACAACTCTCCACGATGTTCCAGTGCGAAGCTATCTGTTGAATTACTAACCTATACTATAATTAAGTGGCGTATAAAATTTAGTATAGGCAATAGGTCGTTCTTTATTATAAAGATATTCCCATAGTTTTGTTGGACAGCGTGGCCGAGTGGTTTAATGTGCTGGTGTTAGCCGGTTCGAATCCCACCGCTGACAGTGTTTTAGACCAAAGCAAACAAATTACTTGTTTGAGTCATAAATTATAATCTTATTTTATTTACTATGGGCTGAAGTTCGTTCTTTACTGTAATTAATGTAAAACAGGAAAAAGCTTACGGCTTTTTCTTCTTTGAATTAGTAAGAGACGAACCTCAAATGATCAAGTAGCTAACTAAGTCCAATGTATGCAATAACTTTTTATTCCAATGATCGTCTTTTAATGTAAAATTGACAAACACCATTTATGATGAGCTATATTTGTCCTTTATGTAACTACACCTGGAACCACCATATATCAGTTAGTATGGGAGAGCGATCGTTCTTTACTGTAATCATTGTGATAACACATCTTGCTGTTTTGTTTTGCTCTCTCAATTATTACTTCTCGATACGCCTGGTCGGTTGAATACCTTTGTTTTGCTCTCTCAATTATTACTTCTCGATACGCCTGGTCGGTTGAATACCTTTGTTTTGCTCTCTCAATTATTACTTCTCGATACGCCTGGTCGGTTGAATACCTTTGTTTTGCTCTCTCAATTATTACTTCTCGATACGCCTGGTCGGTTGAATACCTTTGTTTTGCTCTCTCAATTTTTACTTCTCGATGCGCCTGGTCGGTTGAATATTTTTGCTTTTCTCTTTTCAAGATACTATCTCTGTTGTTTGTGTAGTACCGTTTTTTCAACTTGCGTGCGACTTGCTTGATTGAAACCATTATGTAATTATGAATGAGAACATTTTCATCTTTGTAGTTCTTAAGTAGTAATTATGAAGTCGCAGCGTAATGATTTTGTTGACGTTATAGAGCAATGATATTGTTTCATGACGTCTTCAGAAACAACAATATAATTTCATGTTTTTCTATTCACGTCATAGCTCTAATATAAAACTATGATGACATTCATTATTTATCTAGTAGGGTTTCAGACAAGGTAATTCTAATGATGTACTTTTGTTTTGATCTGACTCTATTTTTAGGAGTTTTGTTATATTTCTTAGCATTGGACTGATAATCTCTTACTAGGTTGCTAGCTACTGCTGCAACCCAAATTCACATATATATTTATTTATGAGAGGCAGCCTGGCCGAGTGGTCCAAGGCACTGGTGTTAGCCACCAGTCTCTTCGGAGGCGTGGGTTCAAATCTTACCGCTGGTATACGATTATGTTTGAAAGACTGGAGTGTGAAAAGACATCGAAAATGCAGTTTTTGGTGGAAAAATTTATTCTCTTTTAGAAATAATTTATTTTAGTTACAAAAGGTTTTTAACCCAATTAATTTACTTTAAAATGAGCTATTGAACAACCCTCTACGATGTTCCAGTGCCAAGCTATCTGTGGAAAAGAAAAAAAAAAGAAAAAAGAAAAAATATCCCGTTTGGGGAGAATAACGTGGTTAAAGTCAATTTTCTTGATTTTCAAGCCAATATATTTCCCTTGCTGTTCAAGCCAAGGGAAAGAAAGTTTCCTATACAGGGGTTTCGGACAAGGCGGTTCTAATGGTGTACTTTTTGTTTTGATCTGACTCCTTTTTTAGGAACTATGGGTTTTTATATTTCTTAACATTGGACGTGATCGTCTCTTACTAGGTTGCTAGCTACCGCTGCAACCCGGATATTGGCAAGAGTTCGTTCTTTATTATATTGTTTTGATCTGACTCTTTTTTTAGGAATTAGGGGTTTTTATATTTCTTAACATTGGACGTGATAGTCTCTTACTAGGTTGCTAACTACCGCTGCAGCCCGGATTGCTAGCTACCGCTGCAACCCGGATACCACTACATCGAGATACTGTGAAATTACAAACAGGAAAAAGCCTATGGCTTTTTCTTAATTAGAATAGTAAGAGACAATCTGGGTAATATCTATGATAATGACGTCATTGATCAATCTTGATCATGAAATTATATCTGATGAAACTTAAATATTCTGCATTTACGATGAACCATATCTATCCTTTTATGTACTTGTAAGCTACCCCTGGAGCCACCGTATATCAGTTACTATTGGCGAGAGATCGTTCTTTACTGTAAGTAACTTTTTCTTCTTTGAAATAGTAAGAGACGAACCTCGAACGATCAAGTAGCTAACTAAGTCCAATGTATGCAATAATTTTTTATTCCAATGATCGTCTTTTAACGTAACATATCAGTTACTATGGGAGAGAGATCGTTCTTTACTGTAATTAAAATGAGCTATTGAACAACCCTCTACGATGTTCCAGTGCCAAGCTATCTCTGGATACAAAAGAAAAGAGAAAAAAAGAATAAAATATCCCGTTTAGGCAGAATGTTGTAATAGCTGCCACTTTTCGTGATTTTCAAGCCAATATATTTCCCTTTCTGTTCAAGCCAAGGGACAGAAAGTTTCCTATACAGGGGTTTCGGACAAGGCGGTTCTAATGGTGTACTTTTTGTTTTGATCTGACTTTTAGGAACTATGGGTTTTTATATTTCTTAACATTGGACGTGATCGTCTCTTACTAGGTTGCTAGCTACCGCTGCAACCCGGATTCTTTATTATATTAAAAAAAAAATTAAGTGCAAAAGACGCTAGATCTAGAGATTTCCTTTAAAATGAGCTATTGAACAACTCTCTACGATGTTCCAGTGCCAAGCTATCTCTGGAAACAAAAGAAAAAAAAATATCCCGTTTGTGGAGAATAACGTGGTTAAAGTCAATTTTCTTGATTTTCAAGCCTTGCTGTTCAAGCCAAATTACAGAAAGTTTCCTATACAGAGTTTTTGGACAAGGCGGTTCTAATGGTGTACTTTTTGTTTTGATCTGACTGCTGTTTTAGGAGCTATGGTTTTTTTTTATTTCTTAGCATTGGACTCGATCGTCTCTTATTAGGTTGCTAGCTCCCGCTGCAACCCGGATGTTCTTTATTATAAAATCCTTTATGCTACTATAGTTAAGTGGCCTATAAAATTTAGTATAGGCAAGAGGTCGTTCTTTATTATAAAAAAGTTTCCTATACAGGGGTTTCGGACAAGGCGGTTCTAATGATGTACTTTTTGTTTTGATCTGACTCCTTTTTTAGGAGCTATGGGTTTTTATATTTCTTAACATTGGAGGTGATCGTCTCTTACTAGGTTGCTAGCTACCGCTGCAACCCGGATCAGTTACCACTTGGGTTTTCTTTTATCCTATATCATTACAAACAGGAAAAAGCCTACGGCTTTTTCTTCTTTTAAATAGTAAGAGACGAACCTAAAGTGTACTACCCCTGGAACCACCATTTATCAGTTACTATGGATGAGAGATCGTTCTTTACTGTAGCAACCTATTTATGTAAACTTTACTAACCTATACCATAGTTAAGTGGCCTATAAAATTTAGTATAGGAAAGAGGTGGTTCTTTATTATAATTCTTCCCTAGGTTTCAGCCATCTCTAAAGCCATGAAACTGATGGAAATTACATAATCCCTATTTATGATTCAGTTAACATGGGCCAGGTGTCGTCATTTATTTTAGTTGCTAGCTACCGCTGCAACCCGGATAATCGTCTTTTAATTTAACTCTTACTAGGTTGCTAGCTACCGCTGCAACCCAGATTCCAGTTACTATAGACTATAGTTCGCTCTTTAATGTAATATACTATATATTACCTATGCTATAGTTAAGTGGCCTATAAAATTTAGTATAGGCAAAAGGTCGTTCTTTATTATAAACCTTTATAGAGGATTCGGACAAGGCGGTTCTAATGGTGTACTTTTTGTTTTGATCTGACTCTTTTTTTAGGAGTTGGGGGGTTTTATATTTCTTAACATTGGAGGTGATCGTCTCTTACTAGGTTGCTAGCTACCGCTGCAACCCGGATAACTGGCGTATAAAATTTAGTATAGGCAAGAGGTCGTTCTTTATTGTAATTTCACTTAACAGGCTCGGGTTCGATTCCGGGGTGGGAAAATTTTTAACTCTATAATCTTCGAACATTTGAACCTTTTATAATTTATAATGATGCATAATATAAATACTGTAATCTTAACTATAGTGAAGTTGCGTATGTAAGTTAGTATAGGGAAGAGTTCGATCTTTATTATAATTAGTATGGGAGAGAGATCGTTCTTTACTGTAATTTTGGTGGAAAAATTTATTCTCTTTTAGAAATAATTTATTTTAGTTACAAAAGGTTTTTAACCCAATTAATTTACTTTAAAATGAGCTATTGAACAACCCTCTACGATGTTCCAGTGCCAAGCTATTCGTGGAAAAGAAAAAAAAGAAAAAAGAAAAAAATATCCCGTTTGGGGAGAATAACGTGGTTAAAGTCAATTTTCTTGATTTTCAAGCCAATATATTTCCCTTGCTGTTCAAGCCAAGGGACAGAAAGTTTCCTATACAGGGGTTTCGGACAAGGCGGTTCTAATGGTGTACTTTTTGTTTTGATCTGACTCCTTTGTTAGGAACTATGGGTTTTTATATTTCTTAACATTGGACGTGATCGTCTCTTACTAGGTTGCTAGCTACCGCTGCAACCCGGATAATAGACGAACTAAGTCCAAAAGAAGAGTAAGTAAGTCCAATGTATACAGTGGTATGTTATTCCAATGATCGTCTTTTAATGTAACCATTGAACAACTCTCTACAATATTCCAATGCCATGCTATCTGTTGAATTACTAACCTAAACTATAATTAAGTGGCGCATAAAATTTAGTATAGGCAAGAGGTCGTTCTTTATTATAAAAAAGAAAGAAAAAAGAAAAAAATATCCCGTTTGGGGAGAATAACGTGGTAAAAGTCAATTTGCTTGATTTTCAAGCCAATATATTTCCCTTGCTGTTCAAGCCAAGGGACAGAAAGTTTCCTATACAGGGGTTTCGGACAAGGCGGTTCTAATGGTGTACTTTTTGTTTTGATCTGACTCCTTTGTTAGGAACTATGGGTTTTTATATTTCTTAACATTGGACGTGATCGTCTCTTACTAGGTTGCTAGCTACCGCTGCAACCCGGATAATAACAAAATTTAATTAGAGTTCGTTCTTTATTGTTATGTTAGCATTGGACGTGATCGTCTCTTATTGTGATATTCATGAATGAGACCATTTACAGTTTTGACGTTTCTTATATAGTAATTATGACGTCACTGCATCAAAAATACAGTTTTTATTGGAAAAATTTATTCTCTTTTAGAAATAATTTATTTTAGTTACAAAAGGTTTTTAACCCAATTAATTTCCTTTAAAATGAGCTATTGAACAACCCTCTACGATGTTCCAGTGCCAAGCTATCTCTGGAAAAGAAAGAAAAAAAAAAGAAAAAAATATCCCTTTTGACGAGAATAACGTGGTAAAAGTCAATTTGCTTGATTTTCAAGCCAATATATTTCCCTTGCTGTTCAAGCCAAGGGACAGAAAGTTTCCTATACAGGGGTTTCGGACAAGGCGATTCTAATGGTGTACTTTTTGTTTTGATCTGACTCCTTTGTTAGGAACTATGGGTTTTTATATTTCTTAACATTGGACGTGATCGTCTCTTACTAGGTTGCTAGCTACCGCTGCAACCCGGATATGAGCAAAAGTTCGTTCTTTATTATAACTGTTTGAAAATTTTTTTCGAAAATTATTTTTTCTCTTTTTCAAGCCAACACGGTGGTTTAAGTCTCCTGAACAGATTATTGGCAATATTGATAACAAAAAGGAAAAAGCCTACGGCTTTTTCTTCTTTGAAATAGTAAAAGATTAGCCTAAAAAAATCAAGTAACTAACTAAGTCCAATGTATGCTATGGTCCAATTCCTTATATAATTTTTTGTGTATTAACGAAATTCTTATTATGTCTTATATTTAACTTTTATATCATAACAATTTGATAGTCTAATGGTAAGCGTACCTACCTTCACGTAGGAGACCAGGGTTCAATTTCCCGTCCCAAGAGACGATGCTTTCTTAGCTTTTATTTACTATGTGCCTTGGTTTGTGCTTTACTAGGTTTCAGTCGTATTCGGTGAAACTTACATAGTGCAAACTTATATGCTGTTTTTCTCTTTTAATTTGCAATTCAGCTATAAATAAAACCATATCATAACTATATCCTTAACTATATTATTGACCTTAAATATAACTGTACTAGCAAATACTATAGTTAAGTGGTCGTTAAAATTTAGAATAGACAAGAGGTCGTTCTTTATTATAAATTTATAATAATAATTAATTTTGCTAATTACAAAAGGTTTCTATATACAGCAGTTTCCTTAAAAATAAGCCATTACACAGCTCTTTACTATGACAACGAACCGTTTGATTTAATACTTAAGTTACAATGGGTTAAAGTTCGTTCCTTATTGTAATTACATTTTGATACTGCCTTATATACGCTATTAATGAAACAGTTCAAGACAGGAAAATGTGGAGCTAGTGCCCTTAGAGAACGCAAATAGCTCTGACATCCCTCATTTGGGCTACAGTATAACGAATGCCCATGCTTTCTTGTGTCCCTGTAATTGATTCCACAATAATCCAAGCCGCCAAGGTAGAAATTAACCACTTTGTCAGTTGAAAATTTTAATGCTATATTGTTTTCAAGGATATCAAAAAGAATTTGACATAATTCAATATCCGTCGGATAGAGCTTGCAGATATCAGGGTGACATTGCCAAGTAACCTGCTGCCCAATTTTTGGTTTTGAATTTTTACTCAGATTGTTATAGGTGACTTCAGCCATCATAATTTCCTTGTCAGATCTAGTTTTAGAGCATTTTTCAATAGTTGTCTCGTACTTTTCAGGACAGTGTGTTCTACTACACAGAGAATTTTTTGCCAAATATTCAGTAGAACTAAACGAACTGTTTAAAACACAGTTAGAAATGCTTTTTTCTTGAGTCGGTGTTCCAGGAATTTGTTCTAAATCATTAGTCTTACAAACACATTTACTAATAACCCTAACAGGCTCGTTTTCGCCATAATTGAAAAACATTGCTTTTCCTTCGCTGTTGATAGGTATGCTTGTATATATATTTTTATTGCTGCTACATAAACTGCAATTGCTCCTTCCAAAATTAATATACGAATTTTCTAAGAAGTACGCCTCCGTATATTCACTGTGTTGTCGAACATTTTCCATTGCATCTATAAACTGTTCCGCAGTTGCCAATCCATACCTTGGAAGCTTTTCGTTAAACTGACAACATTTCTTTTGGATATTGCCATGAAGCTTTGCCAAAGCATTTCTAGCCGACTTTTCAACAGCATCCGCTCTTTCAAAGAGAATTTTAATCTGTAATTTCGAATACTTTTCGTGATCCCGATAAAACATGCGTAAAATGTTTCTCAATTTACAAAGATCAGCCTGCATTTTTGCCATCTTCTTGTATTTCTGAATGTAATTTTTCCCTTTGTCCTTATGCGTTCTTCGGTACAACCTCGCAGAGAATTTAATTTTTTCATTATAGCTTTTGTCACCCCAGTATCTACCCATTATTCTGGTAGCAACTTTTTTCTTATGTTTGTTTCGGTAATCTATATCGTTATCATACCGTTCCTTGCTCTTTTGTTTCGCTGTCTCAATTTTCCCTTCTCGATACCCCTGATCCGTAAGATACCTCTGTTTTGCTCTGTCATATTTCATTTTCTTAAATCCTGGATCACAAGACATCTTAGTAGCAATCCTTACGCGTGCTCGAGCTTTATTGCGTTTGGTGGCATTTTTATCTCTTTTAAATAAACTTTTCTTATATTTCAGGATGTTAGCTTTATTTTTTGTGTAGTAAAGTTTTCTATTAGTAGAAATTTGGATTGTTCTATTTTGATATTGTTTTTGGTTATTCTTTCTTTTTTTCCACTCGCGTGAGACCATATTTTTTCAAGATTTAAAATTATTAAGCACACAAAATCCCGTGTCGAGTATCTAAAACCTAGCATAAAACAAAACTAATTTTAAAATTTTCAGGTATTTATCTTGTTTGAATTACAAAATTAGTATTATTGGTTAGACACCATAAATATTTTTGCAGTTTAAATAATAAGTTTAGTGATTCTGGACTGAAAACTAAAATAATTGCAATTATGAGACAATAATATGGAGATATGTACTTTACGGGTTACAGGATACAATAATAAATTTGAACTGAGATGAAAAAAAAATTTCTTCCAGGAGACAAAAAGCAAAACTAATTTTAGAATTTTCATGTATTTTTGTTGTTTAAATTAAAAAATTACTATTACTGATTAGGCATCATAAATATTTTTGCAGTTTACATAATAATTTTAGCGATTAAGCCAAAAAAGAAAATTTTGGTTCCAGGAGTTTCGGTTACTATTGAGACAAGTAGCTATTATTACTATAGAGTTCATTACATGGACTGTTTTATTTTTTGCTTCAAAATTCAAATATCTTTGAAAAGACTGCAGTATGAAAATACATCAAAAATGCAATTTTTTTGACAAAATTGATTCTACTTTAAAAAGTATTTTATTTTTAAATACAAAAGTGACTAGATGTTGCAATTTCCTTTAAAATGAGCTATTATACAGCTCTCTATGATTTTCCAGTGCCCAGCTAGCTGAGCAGAAAGAAAAAGCGGAAAGAAAAAAATATCCTGTTTGTGGAGAATAACGTGGTAAAAGTCAATTTTCTTGATTTTCAAGCCAATATATTTTCTTTGTTATTCAAGCCAAAGGGAGGTAAGTTTCCTTTATAGAGGATTCGGACAAGGCGGTTCTAATGGTGTACTTTTTGTTTTGATCTGACTCTTTTTTTAGGAGTTGGGGGGTTTTATATTTCTTGACATTGGAGGTGATCGTCTCTTACTAGGTTGCTAGCTACCGCTGCAACCCGGAAAACTTTGATCTAACCATTATGTATTCATGAATGAGACCATTTACAGTTTTGACGTTTCTTATATAGTAATTATGACGTCACTGCATCAAAAATACAGTTTTTATTGGAAAAATTTATTCTCTTTTAGAAATAATTTATTTTAGTTACAAAAGGTTTTTAACCCAATTAATTTCCTTTAAAATGAGCTATTGAACAACCCTCTACGATGTTCCAGTGCCAAGCTATCTCTGGAAAAGAAAGAAAAAAAAAAGAAAAAAATATCTCGTTTGGGGAGAATAACGTGGTAAAAGTCAATTTGCTTGATTTTCAAGCCAATATATTTCCCTTGCTGTTCAAGCCAAGGGACAGAAAGTTTCCTATACAGGGGTTTCGGACAAGGCGATTCTAATGGTGTACTTTTTGTTTTGATCTGACTCCTGCTTTAGGAGCTATGGGTTTTTATATTTCTTAACATTGGACGTGATCGTCTCTTACTAGGTTGCTAGCTACCGCTGCAACCCGGATTATATAATAATTATGACGTCACTGCATCAAAAATACAGTTTTAATTGGAAAAATTTATTCTCTTTTAGAAATAATTTATTTTAGTTAAAAAAGGTTTTTAACCCAATTAATTTCCTTTAAAATGAGCTATTGAACAACCCTCTACGATGTTCCAGTGCCAAGCTATCTGTGGAAAAGAAAAAAAAAAGAAAAAAGAAAAAAATATCCCGTTTGGGGAGAATAACGTGGTAAAAGTCTATTTTCTTGATTTTCAAGCCAATATATTTTCTTTGTTATTCAAGCCAAAGGGCGGTAAGTTTCCTTTATGGAGGATTTGGACAAGGCGGTTCTAATGTTGTACTTTTTGTTTTGATCTGACTCTTTTTTTAGGAGCTACGGGTTTTTATATTTCTTAACATTGGAGGTGATCGTCTCTTACTAGGTTGCTAGCTACCGCTGCAACCCGGACTATATCCGATGAAACTTACTTAGTCCCCATTTATAATGAACTATTTCGATCCTTTATGTACATTGTGCTTTTGCTTAAGCTATTCGGATTTATTCGTTTCTTGCTATAATCTGACTTTATTTTCAGGAGTTATGGGCTATTGCAGTTTTTGTTAAGGGACGCGATCGTCTCTTACTAGGTTGCTAGCTACCGCTGCGACCTGGATTGCTAGCTACCGATTCAACCCGGACAATCTCCAGTTCTTTAAGTAAACCTATAAACATTACTGAATTTTATATGATTGTCAATAGCTTGTTTCATTTAACACAGGCTAGAGATCGTTCTTTACTATAAAAACAGGAAAAAGCCTAAGGCTTTTTCTTCTTTGAAATAGTAAGAGACGAACCTCAAACAATCAAGTAGCTAACTAATTCCAATGTATGCAATTGTTTGTAATTCCAATGATCGTCTTTTAATGTAATATTATAAAAACTTCAAAAACGCATAAAAAAGTTGTTCATATTCATTTTTGTATATTTTTTTATATTCAATTTTGTTTTATTCATTTTATATTCGTTATTATGAATCTGAAAAACATTTTGGGGGAGGGGGGTTCAAACCCACTAAACCCCTTTGGATACGTCCTTGAATGTTATTAATTTACTTTAAAATGATCCACTGAACAACTCTCTACGATGTTCCAGTGCTAAGCTATCTATGGAATATAAAGTTTAAAATACAACCTTACCACGAACTGTTTGATTGCTTCAAAAATCAAATGTCTTTGAAAAGACAGCAGTATGGAAATACATCAAAAATACAGTTTTTAGTGGAAAAATTTATCTTGTTTTAAAATAATTTGTTTTAGTTACAAAAGGTTTTTAACCCAATTAATTTCCTTTAAAATGAGCCATTGAACAACTTTCTACGATGTTCCAGTGCAAAGCTATCTCTGGATAACAAGAAAGAAAAAAAATATCCCGTTTAGGCAGAATGTTGTAGTAGCTTCCACTTTTCTTGATTTTCAAGCCAATATATTTCCCTTTCTGTTCAAGCCAAGGGACAGAAAGTTTCCTATACAGGGGTTTCGGACAAGGCGGTTCTAATGGTGTACTTTTTGTTTTGATCTGACTCCTTTTTAGGAACTATGGGTTTTTATATTTCTTAACATTGGACGTGATCGTCTTTTACTAGGTTGCTAGCTACCGCTGCAACCCGGATTAGGCAGAATGTTGTAGTAGCTGCCACTTTTCTTGATTTTCAAACCAATATATTTCCCCTGCTGTTCAAGACTCTTCAAGGGATCTTAGACTCTTCAATTGGTATTTTGTCTGAACTGCTCGCAACTGTCACAATGCATTGTGGGGTATACATCCCTGATGTTAGCTACCTTATCAAGGCTCTCACCAAATAATTTTATTATTGTATTTTCATCCACAGAAACTCTAATATTGCTCTCACCGTAGATGAAGTCTTGACTATTATTACGACAGAGTCTACTTGACACTTCTTCTATATGATGACTAAGTTCCTTGTACGAGCCCTCGACTTTAGCAGATTAATATGTTGTATAATCTTAGATTTTGATACTGCCTTACATACGCTATTAATGAAACAGGTCAAGACAGGAAAATATGGAGCTAGTGCCCTTAGAGAACGCAAATAGCTCTGACATCCCTCATTTGGGCTACAGTATAACGAATGCCCATGCTTTCTTGTGTCCCTGTAATTGATTTCACAATAATCCAAGCCGCCAAGGTAGAAATTAACCACTTTGTCAGTTGAAAATTTTAATGCTATATTATTTTCAAGGATATCAAAAAGAATTTGACATAATTCAATATCCGTCGGATAGAGCTTGCAGATATCAGGGTGACGTTGCCATGTAACCTGCTGCCCAAATTTTGGTTTTGAATGTTTACTCAGATTGTTATAGGTGACTTCAGCCATCATAATTTCCTTGTCAGATCTCGATTCAGAGTATTTTTCAATAGTTGTATCGTACTTTTCAGGACAGTTTGTTCTACTACACAGAGAATTTTTTGCCGAATATTCAGTAGAACTAAAAGAACTATTTAAAACACAGTTAGAAATGCTTTTTTCTTGAGTCGGTGTTCCAGGAATTTGTTCTAAATCATTAGTCTTACAAACACATATACTAATAACCCTAACAGGCTCGTTTTCGCCATAATTGAAAAACATTGCTTTTCCTTCGCTGTTGATAGGTATGCTTGTATATATATTTTTATTGCTGCTACATAAACTGTAATTACTCCTTCCAAAATTAATATACGAATTTTCTAAGAAGTACGCCTCTGTATATTCACTGTGTTGTCGAACCTTTTCCATTGCATCTATAAACTGTTCCGCAGTTGCCAATCCATACCTTGGAAGCTTTTCATTAAACTGGCTACATTTCTTTTGGATATTACTATGAAGCTTTGCCAAAGCATTTCTAGCCGACTTTTCAACAGCATCCGCTCTTTCAAAGAGAGTTTTAATCTGTAATTTTGAATACTTTTCGTGATCCTGGTAAAAACATACGTAAAATGTTTCTCAATTTACGAAGATCAGCATGCATTTTTGCCATCTTCTTGTATTTCTGAATGTAATTTTTCCCTTTGTCCTTATGTGTTCTTCGGTACAACCTCGCAGAGAATTTAATTTTTTCATTATAGCTTTTGTCACCCCAGTATCTACCCACTATTC
Source organism: Artemia sinica (assembly GCA_027921565.1). Lineage (NCBI taxonomy): Eukaryota > Metazoa > Arthropoda > Branchiopoda > Anostraca > Artemiidae > Artemia > Artemia sinica. The sequence continues at coordinate 28,577,804 of CM051268.1, forward strand.
TGGTAGCAAATTTTTTCTTATGTTTGTTTCGGTAATCTATATCGTTATCATACAGTTCCTTGCTCTTTTTTTGGCTTTCTCAATTGTTGCATGTCTATAAACTTCATCATTATAATAACGCTGTTTGTCACTATCAATTTTCGCATGTCTATAAACTACATTATTATAATAACGCTGTTTGTCACTATCAATTTTCGAATCTCGATACGCCTGGTCGGTTGAATACCTTTGCTTTTCTCTTTTCAAGATGCTATTTCTGTTTTTTTGGTAGTACTGTTTTTTTAACTTGCGTGTAGCTTGCTTGATTGAAACCATTATGTAACCATTAGTTGAATGTTTATGTCACGTATCAAGTATCAAGAACCTAACAAAAAATTAAACTAAATTTTAAATTTTCACGTATTTTTTCTAGTCTAAATTAAAAGATTAAAACTATTGATCAGACACCATAAATATTTTTGCAGTTTATAACTTTAGCGATTCTAAACTAAAAACGAAAATAAAATAAAAATTATTTTTTTCAATTTTTACATCACGTCGCTCATTAATTCATATATGGTTATTAGTAAACAATAGGTTTTAGATATTACATCATGTCACTTATTACATTAATATATGGTTATTAGTAGATAATCGGTAAAATATTCGTTCTTTATTATAATAGAGTTCGTTCTTTATTATAATAAAACATTAAGTTTTCCGTAAAAAATAATTAATTTAAAAGAAAATTAAGTAGAAATGGCACAAGATCTAGAGATTTCCTTTAAAATGAGCCATTGAACAACTCTCTACAATGTCCCAGTGCCAAGCTATCTGTGGAAAAGAAGAAGAAGAAGAAAGAAAGAAAAAATATACCGTTTGTGGGATATTTTTCTTGGCCGAGTGGTCCAAGGCGCTGGTGTTAGTCACCAATCTCTTCGGAGGTGTGGGTTCAAATCCTACCAATGGTATACGATTATGACGTCATTGATCAATCTTTAATATGAAATATGCAATTTTTCGTAAAAAACTGATTCTATTTTAAAAATACATTGTTTTAAGTGCAAAAAGTTTTTAACGCCATTAATTTCCTTTAAAATGAGCCATTGAACAACTCTCTACAATGTTCCAGTGCCAAGCTATCTGTGGAAAAGAAGAAGAAAGAAAAAAATATCCCCTTTGAGGAGAATAACGTGGTAAAAGTCAATTTTCTTGATTTTCAAGCCAATATATTTTCTTTGTTATTCAAGCCAAAGGGCGGTAAGTTTCCCTTATAGAAATTTCGGACAAGGCGATTCTAATGGTGTACTTTTTGTTTTGATTGGACTCTTTTCTTAGGAGTTTTGGGTTTTTATATTTCTTAACATTGGACGTGATCGTCTCCTACTAGGTTGCTAGCTACCGCTGCAACCCGGATAATAACCCTAACAGGCTCGTTTTTGCCATAGTTGAAAAACATTGCTTTTCCTTCGCTGTTGATAGGTATGCTTGTATATATATTTTTATTGCTGCTACATAAACTGCAATTGCTCCTTCCAAAATTAATATATGAATTTTCTAAGAAGTACGCCTCCGTATATTCACTGTGTTGTCGAACATTTTCCATTGCATCTATAAACTGTTCCGCAGTTGCCAATCCATACCTTTGAAGCTTTTCATTAAACTGACAACATTTCTTTTGGATATTACTATGAAGCTTTGCCAAAGCATTTCTAGCCGACTTTTCAACAGCATCCGCTCTTTCAAAGAAAATTTTAATCTGTAATTTTGAATACTTTTCGTGATCCTGGTAAAACATACGTAAAATGTTTCTCAATTTACGAAGATCAGCCTGCATTTTTGCCATCTTCTTGTATTTCTGAATGTAATTTTTCCCTTTATCCTTATGCGTTCTTCGGTACAACCTCGCAGAGAATTTAATTTTTTCATTATAGCTTTTGTCACCCCAGTATCTACCCATTATTCTGGTAGCAACTTTTTCTTATGTATGTTTCGGTAATCTATATCGTTATCATACAGTTCCTTGCTCTTTCGTTTGGCTTTCTCAATTGTTGCATGTCTATAAACTTCATCATTATAATAACGCTGTTTGTCACTATCAATTTTCGCATGTCTATAAACTACATCATTATAATAACGCTGTTTGTCGCTATCAATTTTCACATCTCGATACGCCTGGTCGGTTGAATACCTTTGCTTTTCTCTTTTCAAGATGCTATTTCTGTTTTTTTGGTAGTACTGTTTTTTTTAACTTGCGTGTAGCTTGCTTGATTGAAACCATTATGTAACCATTAGTTGAATGTTTATGTCACGTAACAAGTATCAAGAACCTAACAAAAAATTAAACTAAATTTTAAATTTTCAGGTATTTTTCTAGTCTAAATTAAAAGATTAAAACTATTGTTCAGACACCATAAATATTTTTGCAGTTTATAACTTTAGCGATTCTGAACTAAAAACGAAAATAAAATAAAAATTAATTTTTCAATTTTTACGTCACGTCGCTCATTAAGTCATATAAGGTTATTAGTACACAATAGGTTTTAGATATTACGTCATGTGACTTATTACGTCATATATGGTTATTAGTAGATAATCGGTAAAATATTCGTTCTTTATTATAATAGAGTTCGTTCTTTATTATAATAAAAAATTAAGTTTTCCGTAAAAAATAATTAATTTAAAAGAAAATTAAGTAGAAATGGCACTAGATCTAGAGATTTCCTTTAAAATGAGCCATTGAACAACTCTCTACAATGTCCCAGTGCCAAGCTATCTGTGGAAAAGAAGAAGAAGAAGAAAGAAAGAAAAAAATATCCCGTTTTTGGGATATTTTCTTGGCCAAGTGGTCCAAGGCGTTGGTGTTAGTCACCAGTCTCTTCGGAGGTGTGGGTTCAAATCCTACCACTGGTATACGATTATAACGTCATTGATCAATCTTTAATATGAAATATGCAATTTTTCGTAAAAACTGATTCTATTTTAAAAATACATTGTTTTAAGTACAAAAAGTTTTTAACCCCATTAATTTCCTTTAAAATGAGCCATTGAACAACTCTCTACGATGTTCCAGTGCCAAGCTATCTGTGGAAAAGAAGAAGAAAGAAAAAAATATCCCCTTTGTGGAGAATAACGTGGTAAAAGTCAATTTTCTTGATTTTCAAGCCAATATATTTTCTTTGTTATTCAAGCCAAAGGGCGGTAAGTTTCCCTTATAGGAATTTCGGACAAGGCGATTATAATGGTGTACTTTTTGTTTTGATTGGACTTTTTTTGGAGTTATGGGTTTTTATATTTCTTAACATTGGACGTGATCGTCTCTTACTAGGTTGCTAGCTACCGCTGCAACCCGGGAAACCGGAACTATTAAAAAATATTTTATCTTTAATTACAGAAGGAACTAGATGTAGCAAGTTTTACTATTGAGACGAGTCGCTCTTACTATACAACATATAGTTCGTTATCACGAACTGTTTGCTTTGATGTATCTATTGGTACCAAAATTTTGTTCTTTAGATTGTCAGTTACTATTGAGATAAGTAGCTATTATTACTATAGATTTCATTACCATGAACTGTTTGATTGCTTCAAAATTCAAATATCTTTGAAAAGACTGCAGTATGAAAATACATCAAAAATACAATTTTTTTGACAAAATTGATTCTACTTTAAAAAGTATTTTATTTTTAATAAAAAAAGGCACTAGATGTTGCAATTTCCTTTAAAAAGAGCTATTATACAGGTCTCTATGGTTTTCCAGTTCCCAGCTAGCTGTGGAGGAAAAAAAAGCGGAAAGAAAAAAATATCCCGTTAGTGGATAATAACGTGGTTAAAGTCAATTTTCTTGATTTTCAAGCCGATATATTTCCCTTGCTGTTCAAGCCAAAGGGCGGTAAGTTTCCTTTCAAGAGGTTTCGGACAAGGCGGTTCTAATGGTGTACTTTTTGTTTTGATCTGACTTCTTTTTTAGGAACTAAGGGTTTTTACATTTCTTAACGTTGGACGTGATCATCTCTTACTAGGTTGCTAGCTACCGCTGCAACCCGGATACAAAATGTTTTTAACCCCGTTAATTTTCTTTAAAATGAGCCATTGAACACCTCTTACGATGTTCCAGTGGCAAACTATCTGTGGAAATACTAACCTATACTATAATTAAGTAGCGTATAAAATTTAGTATAGGCCAAAGGTCATTCTTTATTATAGTTTCCTTTAAAATGACCCATTAAAAATAAACTAAACCGTTAACCATTAATAATAACCTGGTTACAAACAGGAAAAATCCTAGGCAGCATGGCAGCATGGCCGAGTGGTCCAAGGCACTGGCGTTAGCCACCAGTCTCTTCGGAGGCGTGGGTTCAAATCTTACCGCTGGCATACGATTATGTTTGAAAGACTGCAGTGTGAAAAGACATCAAAAATGCAGTTTTTGGTGGAAAAATATATTCTCTTTTAGAAAAAAATTATTTTAGTTACTATAGATTTTTAACCCAATTAATTTACTTTAAAATGAGCCATTTAACAACTCTCTACGATGTTCCAGTGCCAAGCTATCTCTGGATACAAAAGAAAAAAAAATATCCCGTTTAGGCAGAATGTTGTAGTAGCTGCTACTTTTCTTGATTTTCAAGCCAATATATTTCCCTTGCTGTTCAAGCCAAGGGACAGAAAGTTTACTATACAGGGGTTTCGGACAAGGCGGTTCTAATAGTGTACTTTTGAATTTGATCTGACTCCTTTTTTAGGAACTGTGGGTTTTTATATTTCATAACATTGGACGTGATCGTCTCTTACTAGGTTGCTAGCTACCGCTGCAACCCGGATACAAAATGTTTTTAACCCCGTTAATTTTCTTTAAAATGAGCCATTGAACACCTCTTACGATGTTCCAGTGCCAAGCTATCTGTGGAAATACTAACCTATACTATAATTAAGTAGCGTATAAAATTTAGTATCGGCAAAAGGTCATTCTTTATTATAGTTTCCTTTAAAATGACCCATTAAAAATAAACTAAACCGTTAACCATTAATAATAACCTGGTTACAAACAGGAAAAATCCTATGGCTTTTTCTTCTTTGAAATAGTAAGAGACGAACCTCAATCAATCAAGTGGCAAACTAATTCCAATGTATGCAATGGTTTGATATTCCAATGCTCGTCTTTTAATGTAAAAATTTGGTCACAAGTTCGTTCTTGACTATAAAACTCTACTAACCTATACTATGGTTCAGTGGCCTATAAAATTTAGTATAGGCAAGAGGTCGTTCTTTATTATATATTTTTTGCAAAAAACTGATTCTATTTTAATAATAATTTGTTTTAATTACAAAAGGTTTTTAACCCCGTTAATTTTCTTTAAAATGAGCCATTGAACAACTCTCTACGATGTTCCAGTGCCATGCTATCTGTGGAATTACTAACCTATATTATAATTAAGTGGCGTATAAAATTTAGTATAGACAAGAGGTCGTTCTTTATTACAACTTTTGTTTGGCTGTCTCAATTTTTGCATGTCTATAATCTTCATCATTGTGATAACACATCTTGCTTTTTTGTTTTGCTCTCTCAATTATTACTTCTCGATACGCCTGGTCTGTTGAATACCTTTGCTTTTTTCTTTTCGAGACACTATCTCTGTTGTTTGTGTAGTACTGTTTTTTTAACTTGCGTATAGCTTGCTTTGATCTAACCATTATCTATTTATGAATGAGAACATTCACAGTTTTGACGCTTCTTATATAGTAATTATGACGTCACGGCGTAATGATTTTATTTCATGACGTCATGGCGCAATGGTATTATTTCATGACGTCTTAGGAAACAACAATATAATTTCGTGTATTTCTATTCACGTCATAGCTCTAATTTATCTAGTAGGGTTTCAGACAAGGTAGTTCTAATGATGTACTTTTGTTTTGATCTGACTGTATTTTTAGGAGTTTTGGGTTTTATATTTCTTAGCATTGGACTGATCGTCTCTTGCTAGGTTGCTAGCTACTGCTGCAACCCAGATTCACATAAATATTATTTATGAGAGGCAGCCTGGCCGAGTGGTCCAAGGCACTGGCGTTAGCCACCAGTCTCTTCGGAGGCGTGGGTTCAAATCTTACGCTGGCATACGATTATGTTTGAAAGACTGCAGTGTGAAAAGACATCAAAAATGCAGTTTTTGGTGGAAAAATATATTCTCTTTGAGAAAAAATTTATTTTAGTTACTATAGATTTTTAACCCAATTAATTTACTTTAAAATGAGCCATTTAACAACTCTCTACGATGTTCTAGTGCCGAGCTATCTCTGGATACAAAAGAAAAAAAAATATCCCGTTTAGGCAGAATGTTGTAGTAGCTGCCACTTTTCTTGATTTTCAAGCCAATATATTTCCCTTGCTGTTCAAGCCAAGGGACAGAAAGTTTACTATACAGGGGTTTCGGACAAGGCGGTTCTAATAGTGTACTTTTGAATTTGATCTGACTCCTTTTTTAGGAACTATGGGTTTTTATATTTCATAACATTGGACGTGATCGTCTCTTACTAGGTTGCTAGCTACCGCTGCAACCCCGATACAAAATGTTTTTAACCCCGTTAATTTTCTTTAAAATGAGCCATTGAACACCTCTTACGATGTTCCAGTGCCAAGCTATCTGTGGAAATACTAACCTATACTATAATTAAGTGGCGTATAAAATTTAGTATAGGCAAAAGGTCATTCTTTATTATAGTTTCCTTTAAAATGACCCGTTAAAAATAAACTAAACCGTTAACCATTAATAATAACCTGGTTACAAACAGGAAAAATCTTATGGCTTTTTCTTCTTTGAAATAGTAAGAGACGAACCTCAATCAATCAAGTGGCAAACTAATTCCAATGCATGCAATGGTTTGATATTCCAATGCTCGTCTTTTAATGTAAAAATTTGGTCAAAAGTTCGTTCTTGACTATAAAACTCTCCTAACCTATACTATAGTTCAGTGGCCTATAAAATTTAGTATAGGCAAGAGGTCGTTCTTTATTATATATTTTTTGCCAAAAACTGATTCTATTTTAATAATAATTTGTTTTAATTACAAAAGGTTTTTAACCCCGTTAATTTTCTTTAAAATGAGCCATTGAACAACTCTCTACGATGTTCCAGTGCCATGCTATCTGTGGAATTACTAACCTATATTATAATTAAGTGGCGCAGAAAATTTAGTATAGACAAGAGGTCGATCTTTATTACAGCTTTTGTTTGGCTGTCTCAATTTTTGCATGTCTATAATCTTCATCATTGTAATAACACATCTTGCTTTTTTGTTTTGCTCTCTCAATTATTACTTCTCGATACGCCTGGTCTGTTGAATACCTTTGCTTTCTTCTTTTCGAGATACTATCTCTGTTTTTTTTTGTAGTACTGCTTTTTTTAACTTGCGTATAGCTTGCTTTGATCTAACCATTATCTATTTATGAATGAGAACATTCACAGTTTTGACGCTTCTTATATAGTAATTATGACGTCACGGCGTAATGATTTTATTTCACGACGTCATGGCGCAATGGTATTATTTCATGACGTCTTAGGAAACAACAATTAATTTCGTGTATTTCTATTCACGTCATAGCTCTAATTTATCTAGTAGGGTTTCAGACAAGGTAGTTCTAATGATGTACTTTTGTTTTGATCTGACTGTATTTTTAGGAGTTTTGGGTTTTATATTTCTTAGTATTGGACTGATCGTCTCTTGCTAGGTTGCTAGCTACTGCTGAAACCCAGATTCACATATATATTATTTATGACAGGCAGCCTGGCCGAGTGGTCCAAGGCACTGGCGTTAGCCACCAGTCTTTTCGGAGGCGTGGGTTCAAATCTTACCGCTGGCATACGATTATGTTTGAAAGACTGCAGTGTGAAAAGACATCAAAATGCAGTTTTTGGTGGAAAAATATATTCTCTTTTAGAAAAAATTTATTTTAGTTACTATAGATTTTTAACCCAATTAATTTACTTTAAAATGAGCCATTTAACAACTCTCTACGATGTTCCAGTGCCAAGCTATCTCTGGATACAAAAGAAAAAAAATATCCCGTTTAGGCAGAATGTTGTAGTAGCTGCCACTTTTCTTGATTTTCAAGCCATTATATCTCCCTTGCTGTTCAAGCCAAGGGACAGAAAGTTTACTATACAGGGGTTTCGGACAAGGCGGTTCTAATAGTGTACTTTTGAATTTGATCTGACTCCTTTTTTAGGAACTATGGGTTTTTATATTTCATAACATTGGACGTGATCGTCTCTTACTAGGTTGCTAGCTACCGCTGCAACCCGGATACAAAATGTTTTTAACCCCGTTAATTTTCTTTAAAATGAGCCATTGAACACCTCTTACGATGTTCCAGTGCCAAGCTATCTGTGGAAATACTAACCTATACTATAATTAAGTAGCGTATAAAATTTAGTATAGGCAAAAGGTCATTCTTTATTATAGTTTCCTTTAAAATGACCCATTAAAAATAAACTAAACCGTTAACCATTAATAATAACCTGGTTACAAACAGGAAAAATCCTATGGCTTTTTCTTCTTTGAAATTGTAAGAGAAGAACCTCAATCAATCAAGTGGCAAACTAATTCCAATGTATGCAATGGTTTGATATTCCAATGCTCGTCTTTTAATGTAAAAATTTGGTCAAAAGTTCTTTCTTGACTATAAAACTCTACTAACCTATACTATAGTTCAGTGGCCTATAAAATTTAGTATAGGCAAGAGGTCGTTCTTTATTATATATTTTTTGCAAAAAACTGATTCTATTTTAATAATAATTTGTTTTAATTACAAAAGGTTTTTAACCCCGTTAATTTTCTTTAAAATGAGCCAATAATTAAGTGGCGTATAAAATTTAGTATAGACAAGAGGTCGTTCTTTATTACAATTATTGACACCAACTTTATTAAGACCTTACTAATATTTTTCTAAAACCAACAAAGTAATGAAGAAAATATTTTTTTTGAAATAATACCAGGCAGAATATTAACATAAAGATATGTTACATACATTATTATACATTATTAATATTATTGTACATTAGTTAAAGTTCTCTACTTTTCCTAGGCTCATGTATCTCGAAAAAAAGGATTTGTTATTAACTCCAAATTTAATCTCAGAACATGATCCCTTATTTACTATGATCTCTACTTGATCTCTTATTTATTTTATTGTTGATTTTCTTAAATTAGGCCTGTCCTTTCACCTTTCGCATCTAAACCTCTTTGGAAACTAAAGCAAAAATTTGTCCACTTTTTCTAGGCTCGTGTATGTCGAAAAAAGCATTGTTCTATTGTTAACTCCAAATTCAATCTTAGAACTTGATCTTTCATCTGCTATGATCTCCTCGATCTCTTATTTATTTTATTGTGGATTTTCTTAAATTAGGCCTATCCTTTTGCCTTAAGCATAACACCTAAATATGATTAAATTTGGTACTTGTGTATTATACCGACCACACTCAAGGATTTAAAATTGCCGTGTTAAATATACAATCTCTTTCAATCTATTTGAATCTCACTCACACTCTCTCAATCTCTCTCTCTTAATCTCTCTCAATCTCAATCATCAAAAATTATTGCTAAACCTCTTTAACTACATTGATCTTTTTAATAGCCCTATGGTGACTTCTTAATATCACAATGAATGCAATTGCTTGTTATTCCAGTGATCGTCTTTTAATGTAATTCCAGTGCCATGCTATCTGTTGTAGTATAGGCAAGAAGTCGTTCTTTATTATAAAAAGTTTCCTATACAGGGTTTCGGACAAGGTAATAAAAATTATTATCATATCTTATGTGTAACTCTAATTTTATAAGTCTTCGATAGTCTAATGGTAAGCACTGCTCAATTGTTATATGGGAGAAGGGGGTTCGATTCCCCGTTGGGGAGAACTTTTAATGTGTTGAATTAAAATCACTATCCTTTAAATTTAAAATTTAAAAAAGAAACTTGTTTATTTACATCCTAGCTAAAATAATGGAGACAATATGAATGAACCACAGGGTACAGTTTCTTTGGGCTTGAGTTCGTTTTTTAACTGTAAATACAAACAGGAAAAAGCCTACGGCTTTTTCTTCCTTTAAATAGTAAGAGACGAAACACAAACAATCAAGTAGCTAAATCCAATGTATGGAATGGTTTGCTATTTCAGTGATCGTCTTTTAATGTAATTTTCCTGAACAGATTATTGATAATGATTATAAAAAACAGGAAAAAGCTTACGACTTTTGTTCTTTGAAATAGTAAGAGACGAACCTCAAACAATCAGGTAGCTAACTAAGTCCAATGTATGCTATGGTTTGCTATTATGATGATCGTCCTTTAATGTAATGCCTATGATAATAAACTGATTACACACAGGAAAAAGCCTACGGCTTTTTCTTCTTTGAAATAGTAAGAGACGAGTCTCAAACAATCAAGTAGCTAACTAATTCTAATGTATGCAATTGTTTGTTATTCCAATGATCGTCATTTATTGTAACTAGGTTTCAGCCATCTCTACAGCCATGATACTGCTGGAAATTACATAATCCCTAGTTATGTTTCAGTTAACATGGGCAAGTTGTCGTTCTTTATTGTAATTTCGGACAAAGCGTTTCTAATGGTGTACTTTTTGTTTTGATTTGACTCCTTTTTTAGGACTATATGGGTTTTTATATTTCTTAACATTGGACGTGATCGTCTCTTACTAGGTTGCTAGCTACCACTGCAACCCGGATAATAGTCTTTTAATGTAACTCTTACTAGGCTGCTAGCTATCGCTGCAACCCAGATTCCAGTTACTATAGACTATATTTTGTTCTTTAATGTAATTTCATTTTTTACTATGGGGCGTTATCGTTTCTAACTAGGTTGCTGTCTACCACCACAACCAGAATTCCAGTTACTATGGGTATTATTTCGTCCTTTAATGTAATGCAAAAGGCGCTAGATCTAGAGATTTCCTTTAAAATGAGCCATTGAACAACTCTCTACGATGTTCCAGTGCCAAGCTATCTCTGGAAACAAAAGAAAGAAAAAAATATCCCGTTTGTGCAGAATAACGTGGTTAAAGTCAATTTTCTTGATTTTCAAGCCAATATATTTTCTTTGTTATTCAAGCCAAAGGGTGGTAAGTTTCCTTTATAGGGGTTTCGGACAAGGCGGTTCTAATTGTGTACTTTTTGTTTTGACCTGGCTATTTTTCTAGGAGTTAGGGGTTTTTATATTTCTTAACATTGGACGTGATCGTCTCTTACTAGGTTGCTAGCTACCGCTGCAACCCGGATGACGACATTCATTATTTATCTAGTAGGGTTTCAGACAAGGTGGTTCTAATGATGTAATTTTGTTTTGATCTGACTCTATTTTTAGAAGCTCGGGGTTTTTATATTTCTTAGCATTGGACTGATCGTCTCTTACTAGGTTGCTAGCTACTGCTGTAACCCAGATTCACATATATAGTTATGAGAGGCAGCGTGGCCGAGTGGTCCAAGGCGCTGATGTTGGCCACCAGTCGCTTTGGAGGCGTGGGTTCGAATCTTACCGCTGGTATACGATTATGATTTATGTAGAAAAATCAAATATCTTTGAAAAGACTGCAGTATGAAAAGACATCAAAAATGCAGTTTTTAGTGGAAAAATTTATTCTCTTTTAGAAATAATTTATTTTAGTTACAAAACATTTTTAACCCAATTAATTTCCTTTAAAATGAGCCATTGAACAACTCTCTACGATGTTCCAGTGCCAAGCTATCTGTGGAAAAGAAAAAAGAAAAAAAGAAAAAAAAATATCCCGTTTAGGCAGAATGCTGTAGTAGCTGCCACTTTTCTTGATTTCAAGCCAATATATTTCCCTTGCTGTTCAAGCCAAGGGATAGAAGGTTTTCTATACAGGGGTTTCAGACAAGGGGGTTCTAATGGTGTACATTTTGTTTCGATCCAGCTTCTTTTTTAGGAGTTATGGGTTTTTATATTTCTTAACATTGGACGTGATCGTCTCTTACTAGGTTGCTAGCTACCGCTGCAACCCGGATATAGTTCGTCCTTTAATGTAATCACGAACTGTTTGCTTTTATGTTTCTATTGGTATCAAAATTTAGTTCTTTAGATTTTCGGTTACTATTGAGACAAGTAGCTATTATTACTATAGGGTTCATTACAATAAACTGTTTGATTTCTTCAAAATTCAAATATCTTTGAAAAGACTGCAGCATGAAAGTACATCAAAAATGCAATTTTTTGACAAAATTGACTCTACTTTAAAAAGTATTTTATTTTTAATTACAAAAGTGACTAGATGTAACAATTTCCTTTAAAATGAGCTATTATACAGCTCTCTATGATTTTCCAGTGCCCAGCTAGCTGAGGAGGAAAAAAAAGCAGAAAGAAAAAAATATCCCGTTTGTGGAGAATAACGTGGTTAAATTCAATTTTCTTGATTTTCAAGCCAATATATCTCCCTTGCTTTTCAAGCCAAATTACAGAAAGTTTCCTGTACAGGGGTTTCGGACAAGGTGGTTCTAATGGTGTACTTTTTGTTTTGATCTGACTCCTTTTTTAGGAGCTATGGGTTTTTATATTTCTTAACATTGGACGTGATCGTCTCTTACTAGGTTGCTAGCTACCGCTGCAACCCGGATACTCTATCTTTAGGAGTGTTGTTATATTTCTTAGCATGGGACTGATCGTCTCTTACTAGGTTGCTAGCTACTGCTGCAACCCAAATTCACATATATATTTATTTATGAGAGGCAGCCTGGCCGAGTGGTCCAAGACACTGGTGTTAGCCACCAGTCTCTTCGGAGGCGTGGGTTCAAATCTTACCGCTGGTATACGATTATGTTTGAAAGACTGCAGTGTGAAAAGACATCAAAAATGCAGTTTTTGGTGGAAAAATTTATTCTCTTTTAGAAATAATTTCTTTTAGTTACTATAGATTTTTAACCCAATTAATTTTCTTTAAAATGAGCTATTGAACATTCCTCTACGATGTTCCAGTGCCAAGCTATCTGTGGAAAAGAAAAAAAAAGAAAAGAGAAAAAAATATCCCGTTTGGGGAGAATAACGTGGTTAAACTCAATTTTCTTGATTTTCAAGCCAATATATTTCCCTTGCTGTTCAAGCCAAGGGACAGAAAGTTTCCTATACAGGGGTTTCGGACAAGGTGGTTCTAATGGTGTACTTTTTGTTTTGATCTGACTCCTTTGTTAGGAACTATGGGTTTTTATATTTCTTAACATTGGACGTGATCGTCTCTTACTAGGTTGCTAGCTACCGCTGCAACCCGGAAAGAAAAGAAAAAATAAAAAAGAAAAAAAGAAAAAAAAATATCCCGTTTAGGCAGAATCTTGTAGTAGCTGCCACTTTTCTTGATTTTCAAGCAAATATATCCTGTACAGGGGTTTCGGACAAGGCGGTTCTAATGGTGTACTTTTTGTTTTTATCTGGCTCCTTTTTAGGAACTATGGGTTTTTATATTTCTTAACATTGGACGTGATTGTCTCTTACTAGGTTGCTAGCTACCGCTGCAACCCAGATTGCTAGCTACCGCTGCAACCCGGATTAGTTAAAAAAGATTTTTAACCCAATTAATTTTCTTTAAAATCAGCCATTGAAAAACTCCCTACGATATTCCAGTGCCAAGCTATCTATGGAAAAGAACAACAGAAAAAAGAAAAAAGACAAATGAAAAAAATATGCCGTTTAGGCAGAATGTTGTAGTAGCTGCCACAGCTGCCACTCATACTAGGCTGCTAGCTACAGCTGCAACCCGGATTTCTTGATTTTCAAGCCAATATATTTCCCTTGCTGTTCAAGCCGAGGGACAGAAAGTTTCCTATACAGGGGTTTCGGTCAAGGCGGATCTAATGGTGTACTTTTTGTTTTTATCTGGCTCCTTTTTAGGAGCTATGGGTTTTTATATTTCTTAACATTGGACGTGATCGTCTCTTACTAGGTTGGTAACTACCACTGCAACCCGGATTTTGATCTGACTCCTTTTTTAGGAGCTATGGGTTTTTATATTTCTTAACATTGGACGTGATCGTCTTTTACTAGGTTGCTAGCTACCGCTGCAACCCAGATCATATCGTAACCATTTATTTTATTATAATAATTATTTTTGTTAATTACAAAAGGTTTCTATATACAGCAGTTTAAAATAAGTCATTACTCAGGTCTTTATTATGACCATGGACTGTTTGATTTAATACTTCAGTTACTATGGGTTACAGTTCGTTCCTTATTGTAAATTTTTTTAGAATTTATGGGTTTTTATATTTCTTAACATTCGACGTGATCGTCTCTTATTAGGTTTGCTAGCTACCGCTGCAACCCGTAGACTTTTACGAACATATGATTACAAACAGGAAATAGCCTACGGCTTTTTCTTCTTTGAAATAGTAAGAGCCGAACCTCGAACAATCAAGTGGCTAATTTCTTTGAACGAACCTAAAAAAATTAAGTAGCTAACTAAGCCCAATGTATGCAATGGTTTTTATTCCAATGATCGTCTTTTAATGCAATTAATTTAAAACTGGACTATAGATCGCTCTTTAATTTAAAACATTGGACGTGATCGTCTCTTATTATTATTTTTAGTATAGGCAAGAGTTCGTTCTTTATTATAACATCTATATAAATTTCTTTTATTACTTCATATACTATGGGCTACAGTTCGTTTCTTAATGTAATAAAAATAATTTGTTTTAATTACAAAAGGTTTTTAACCCCATTAATTTCCTTTAAAATGAACCATTGAACAACTCTCTACGATGTTCTAGTGCCAAGCTGTCTGTTGAATTAATAACCTATACTATAATTAGGTGGCATATAAAATTTAGTATAGGCAAGAGGTCGTTCTTTATTATTAGGTACAACCTCGCAGAGAATTTAATTTTTTAGCTTTTGTCACCCCAGTATCGGATTATGATGAGCAATATCGGTCCTTTATGTAAAAATTATTATCATATCTTATATGTAACTTTTATTTTATAAGTCTTCGATAGTCTAATGGTAATTATGCCCACTTGTTACCTGGGAGAAGGGGGTTCGATTCCCCGTCGGGGAGAACTTTTAATATGTTGAATTAAAAGCACTATTTTTTCAATTTAAAATTTAAAAAAGAAACTTGTTTATTTACATTCTAGCTAAAATAATGAAGATAATATGAATGAACCAAAGTGTTCAGTTTATTTGGACTTGAGTTTGTTTTTTAACTATAAATACAAACAGGAAAAAGCCTACGGCTTTTTCTTCTTTTAAATAGTAAGAGACGAAACTCAAACAATCAAGTAGCTAACTAAGTCCAATGTATGGAATGGTTTGTTATTTCAGTGATCGGCTTTTAATGTAAAAATATAAATACTGTAATCTTAACTATAGTGAAGTTGTAGGGAAGAGTTCGTAATTTTCTTTAATCTGTAATTTAGGTATCAGTAAAATCATATCATTACTATACCATTAACTAGTATAGGCTTATTTAGTATAGGAAAGAGTTCGTTCTTTATTATAATATTCAAGCCAAAATGCGGTAAGTTTCCTTTCGGACAAGGCGATTCTAATGGTGTACTTTTTGTTTTGATCTGACTCTTTTTTTAGGAGTTGGGGGGTTTTATATTTCTTAACATTGGAGGTGATCGTCTCTTACTAGGTTGCTAGCTACCGCTTCAACCCGGATCTTTTAGTGGAAAATTTTAATATATTGACCTTAAATATAATAACTGTACTAGCCTATACTATATTTAAGTGGCCTATAAAATTTAGTATAGACAAGAGGTCGTTCTTTATTATAATTTGGCTGTCTCAATTTTCGAATGTCTATAAACTAAACCAGTATAATAACGCTGTTTGTCACTATCAATTTTTACATCTCGATACGCCTGGTCCGTTGAATACCTTTGCTTTTCTCTTTTCAAGATGCTATCTCTGTTTTTTATGTAGTACTGTTTTTTAACTTGCGTGTAGCTTGCTTTGATCTAACCATTATGTTATCATGAATGAGACTATTTACACTTTTGAGGTTTTTTATATAGTAATTATGACGTCACGGCGTAATGATTTTATTTCATGACCTCATTTCATGATGTCTTCAGAAACAACAACATAATGTCGTGTTTTTCTATTCACGTCATAGCTCTAATATAAAACTATGACGACATTCCTTATTTATCTAGTAGGGTTTCGGACAAGGTAGTTCTAATGATGTACTTTTTTTTGATCTGACTCTATTTTTAGGAGTTTTGGGTTTTTATATTTCTTAGCATTTGACTGATCGTCTCTTACTAGGTTACTAGCTACTGCTGCAACCCAAATTCACATATATAGTTATGAGAGGCAGATTGGCCGAGTGGTCCAAGGTGCTGGTGTTAGCCCCCAGTCTCTTCGGAGGCGTGGGTTCAAATCTTACCGCTGGTATACGATTATGATTTATGTACAAAAATCAAGTATCTTTGAAAAGACTGCAGTATGAAAAGACATCAAAAATGCAGTTTTTAATTGAAAAATTTATTCTCTCTTGGAAATAATTTATTTTAGTTACAAAAGATTTTTAACCCAATTAATTTCCTTTAAAATGAGCCATTGAACAACTTTCTACGATGTTCCAGTGCCAAGCTATCTGTGTAAAAGAAAAAAAATATCCCGTTTAGGCAGAATGTTGTAGTAGCTGCCACTTTTCTTGATTTTCAAGCCAATATATTTCCCTTGCTGTTCAAGCCAAGGGACAGAAAGTTTAGTATACAGGGGTTTCGGACAAGGTGGTTCTAATGGTGTACTTTTTGTTTTGACCTGACTCTTTTTTTTAGGAGTTATGGGTTTTTATATTTTTTAACATTGGACGTGATCGTCTCTTACTAGGTTGCTAGCTACCGCTGCAACCCGGATTCAGGAGTTGTGGGTTACTATATCTTTTACTATGGGGCTTGATCGTCTTTCACCAGGTTGTTAGTTACCTCTGCAACCCGGATTCTTAACATTGGACGTGATCGTCGCTTACTAGGTTGCTAGCTACAGCTGCCACCTGGATAATATTTATCATAAACCATTCAGTTAGTAAAGGCTAAAGTTCGTTCTTTATTATAATCCGTATGGGAAATTTTTACTTATGATGATTTTATAAGGAACATAATTAAAATTTCTTAGTGTAATTAAAATAATTTGTTTTAATTACAAAAGGTTTTTAACCCAATTAATTTCCTTTAAAATGAGCCATTGAACAACTCTCTACGATGTTTCAGTGCCATGCTATCTGTTAAATTACTAACCTATACTATAATTAGGTGGCGCATAAAATTTAGTATAGGCAAGAGGTCGTTCTTTATTATAATATTTTTGCAGTTTACATAATAATTTTAGCGATTAAGCCAAAAAAGAAAATTTTGGTTCCAGGAGTTTCGGTTACTATTGAGACAAGTAGCTATTATTACTATAGAGTTCATTACCATGAACTGTTTGATTGCTTAAAAATTCAAATATCTTTGAAAAGACTGCAGTATGAAAATACATCAAAAATGCAATTTTTTGACAAAATTGATTCTACTTTAAAAAGTATTTTATTTTTAATTACAAAAGGCACTAGATGTTGCAATTGCCTTTAAAATGAGCTATTATACAGCTCTCTATGAATTTCCAGTGCCCAGCTAGCTGAGGAGGAAAAAAAGCGGAAAGAAAAAAGTATCCCGTTTGTGGAGAATAACGTGGTAAAAGTCAATTTTCTTGATTTTCAAGCCAATATATTTTCTTTGTTATTCAAGCCAAAGGACGGTAAGTTTCCTTTATAGAGGATTCAGACAAGGCGGTTCTAATGGTGTACTTTTTGTTTTGATCTGACTCTTTTTTTAGGAGTTTGGGGGGTTTTATATTTCTTAACATTGGAGGTGATCGTCTCTTACTAGGTTGCTAGCTACCGCTGCAACCCGGATACCACCGCAACCCAGATAACAAACAGGAAAAATCTTATGGCTTTTTCTTATTTTGAATAGTAAGAGACGAACTCTAGAGGGTCAGACAGCTAACTTAGTCTAATATGGTTCGTTCTTTATTAGGTTTCAGCTATCTCTACAGCCATGATACCTATGAAAATTACATATTTCCTATTTGTATTTCAGTTAACATGGGCTAGATGTCGTTCTTTATTATAAAAAACATTTGAACCTTTTATAATTTATAATGATGTATAATATAAATACTGTAATCTTAACTATAGTGAAGTTGCCTATGCAAGTTAGTATAGGGAAGAGTTCGATCTTTATTAAATTTCCTTGTCAGATCTAGTTTTAGAGCATTTTTCAATAGTTGTCTCGTACTTTTCAGGACAGTTTGTTCTACTACACAGAGAATTTTTTGCCAAATATTCAGTAGAACTAAAAGAACTGTTTAAAACACAGTTAGAAATGCTTTTTTCTTGAGTCGGTGTTAAGGAATATCTTCTAAATCATTAGTCTTACAAACACATTTACTAATAACCCTAACAGGCTCGTTTTTGCCATAATTGAAAAACATTGCTTTTCCTTCGCTGTTGATAGGTATGCTTGTATATATATTTTTATTGCTGCTACATAAACTGCAATTGCTCCTTCCAAAACTAATATACGAATTTTCTAAGAAGTACGCCTCCGTATATTCACTGTGTTGTCGAACATTTTCCATTGCATCTATAAACTGTTCCGCAGTTGCCAATCCATACCTTGGAAGCTTTTCATTAAACTGACAACATTTCTTTTGGATATTACTATGAAGCTTTGCCAAAGAATTTCTAGCCGACTTTTCAACAGCATCCGCTCTTTCAAAGATAATTTTAATCTGTAATTTTGAATACTTTTCGTGATCCCGATAAAACATGCGTAAAATGTTTCTCAATTTACAAAGATCAGCCTGCATTTTTGCCATCTTCTTGTATTTCTGAATGTAATTTTTCCCTTTTTTATTATGCGTTCTTCGGTACAACCTCGCAGAGAATTTAATTTTTTCATTATAGCTTTTGTCACCCCAGTATCTACCCATTATTCTGGTAGCAACTTTTTTCTTATGTTTGTTTCGGTAATCTTCATCATTATCATACCGTTCCTTGCTCTTTTGTCTAGCCTGCTCAAATGTTGCTTCTCTATAAAGTTTATCCTTTTGATAACGCTCCTTGATCTTTTGTCTAGCCTGCTCAATTGTTGCTTCTCTATAAAGTTTATCATTGTGATAACGCTCCTTGATCTTTTGTCTAGCCTGATCAATTCTTGCTTCTCTGTAATCTTTATCATTATCATACCGTTCCTTGATCTTTTGTTTGGCTGTCTCAATTTTTGCATGTCTATAATCTTCATCATTGTGATAACACATCTTGCTGTTTTGTTTTGCTCTCTCAATTATTACTTCTCGATACGCCTGGTCGGTTGAATACCTTTGCTTTTTTCTTTTCAAGTTACTATCTCTGTTGTTTGTGTAGTACTGTTTTTTCAACTTGCGTATAGCTTGCTTTGATCTAACCATTATCTAATCAAGAATGAGAGAATTTACATCTTTGTCGTTCTTAAGTAGTAATTATGACGTCACGGCGTAATGATTTTATTGACGTCATGGCGCAATGGTATTATTTCATGACGTCTTCAGAAACAACAATATATTTTCGTGTTTTTCTATTCACGTCATAGCTCTAATATAAAACTATGATGCCATTCATTATTTATCTAGTAGGGTTTCAGACAAGGTAGTTCTAATGATATACTTTTGTTTTGATCTGACTCTATTTTTAGGAGTTTTGGGTTTTTATATTTCTTAGCATTGGACTGATCGTCTCTTACTAGGTTGCTAGCTACTGCTGCAACCCAAATTCACATATATATTTATTTATGAGAGGCAGCCTGGCCGAGTGGTCCAAGGCACTGGTGTTAGCCACCAGTCTCTTCGGAGGCGTGGGTTCAAATCTTACCGCTGGTATGCGATTATGTTTGAAAGACTGCAGTGTGAAAAGACATCGAAAATGCAGTTTTTGGTGGAAAAATTTATTCTCTTTTAGAAATAACTTATTTTAGTTACTATAGATTTTTAACCCAATTAATTTCCTTTAAAATGAGCAAGGTGTACTTTTTGTTTTGATCTGACTCCTCTGTTAGGAACTATGGGTTTTTATATTTTTAACATTGGACGTGATCGTCTCTTACTAGGTTTTTTATTCATTTTATATTCGTTATTATGAATATGAACAATATTTTGGGGGAGGGGGGTTCAAACCCACTTAACCCTTTGGATACGTCCTTGAATGTTATTAATTTACTTTAAAATGATCCATTGAACAACTCTCTACGATGTTCCAGTGCTAAGCTATCTATGGAATATAAAGTTTAAAATACAACCTTACCACGAACTGTTTGATTGCTTCAAAAATCAAATGTCTTTGAAAAGACAGCAGTATGAAAAGACATCAAAAATACAGTATTTAGTGGAAAAATTTATCCTGTTTTAAAATAATTTGTTTTAGTTACAAAAGATTTTTAACACAATTAATTTCCTTTAAAATGAGCCATTGAACAACTTTCTACGATGTTGCAGTGCAAAGCTATCTCTGGATAACAAGAAAGAAAGAAAAAAATATCCCGTTTAGGCAGAATGTTGTAGTAGCTGCCACTTTTCTTGATTTTC
Source organism: Artemia sinica (assembly GCA_027921565.1). NCBI lineage: Eukaryota > Metazoa > Arthropoda > Branchiopoda > Anostraca > Artemiidae > Artemia > Artemia sinica. Next base: position 28,598,412 of record CM051268.1, read on the forward strand.
AAGCCAATATATTTCCCTTGCTGCTCAAGCCAAATGACAGAAAGTTTCCTCTACAGGGGTTTCGGACAAGGCGGTTCTAATGGTGTACTTTTTGTTTTGATCTGACTCCTTTTTTAGGAACTATGGGTTTTTATATTTCTTAACATTGGACGTGATCGTTTCTTACTAGGTTGCTAATTAAGGGGCGTCTAAAATTTAGTAGAGGCAAGAGGTCGTTCTTTATAATAATGTTAAAACCCCCCAAACGCTACTGTATTTTACCTAATAATGGATAATTATATAAAATAAAACCGTACTGTCAAACACCATTCATGATGAGCTATATCGGTCCTTTATGTAAACTTTACTAACCTATAATAAAGTTAAGTGGCCTATAAAATTTAGCATAGGCAAGAGGTTGTTCTTTATTATAATACAACTATCATTTAGAGCTTGTTCTTTACTATATAAAAATACTAAACTTTTCAGTTAGTAAAGCCTGAAGTTCATTCTTTATTATAAAATAAGTTACAAACAGGAAAAAGCCTACGGCTTTTTCTTCTTTGGAATAGTAAGAGACGATCGTCAAATAATCAGGCAGCTTTTAACCCAATTAATTTCCTTTAAAATGAGCTATTGAACAACCCTCTACGATGTTCCAGTGCCAAGCTATCTCTGGATACAAAAGAAAAAAAGAAAAAAAAATATCCCGTTTAGGCAGAATGTTGTAGTAGCTGCCACTTTTCTTTATTTTCAAGCCAATATATTTCCCTTGCTGTTCAAGCCAAGGGACAGAAAGTTTCCTATACAGGGGTTTCGGAAAAGGCGGTTCTAATGGTGTACTTTTTGTTGTGATCTGACTCCTTTGTTAGGAACTATGGGTTTTTATATTTCTTAACATTGGACGTGATCGTCTCTTACTAGGTTGCTAGCAACCGCTGCAACCCGGATTAGTTACTAAAGATTTTTAACCTAATTAATTTCCTTTAAAATGAGCTATTGAAAAACTCTCTACGATGTTCCAGTGCCAAGCTATCTGTGGAAAAGAAAGAAAAAAAGAAAAAAATATCCCGTTTGTGGAGAAAAACGTGGTTAAAGTCAATTTTCTTGATTTTCAAGCCAATATATATCCCTTGCTGTTCAAGCCAAATAAAAGAAAGTTTCCTATACAGGGGTTTCGGACAAGGCGGTTCTAATGGTGTACTTTTTGTTTTGATCTGACTCCTTTTTTAGGAGCTATGGGTTTTTATATTTCTCAACATTGGACGTGATCGTCTCTTACTAGGTTGCTAGCTACCGCTGCAACCCAGATATATCGGAAGTATTTTTAGAAGGAAATAAGTTTTTTTATATTTTAAGTACATATTACATATTACTCACGGTACAAAAAGTTTACTTTTAGAACCGCCTTGTCCGATACCCCTACATAGGATTTGCTATAATTAACAAAATAAACCATATTAAAAACAGGAAAAAGCCTACGGCTTTTTCTTCTTTGAAATAGTAAGAGACGACTCTTAAAACATCAAGTGGCTAACTAAGTTCAATGTATCTAACTAGGTTGCTAGCTGCCGCTGCAACCCGGACTAAGTTTCAGCCATCTCTACAGCTATGATACTGATGGAAATTACATAATCCCCATTTATGTTTGAGTTAATATGGGCTAGGTGTCGTTCTTTATTGTAATCTAGAGACTTCCTTTAAAATGAGCCTTTGAACAACTTTCTACAATGTCCCAGTGCCAAGCTATCTGTGGAAAAGAAGAAGAAGAAGAAGAAGAAGAAAGAAAAAAAATATCCCGTTTGTGGGATATTTTTCTTGGCCAAGTGGTCCAAGGCGCTGGTGTTAGTCACCAGTCTCTTCGGAGGCGCCGGTTCAAATCCTACCGCTGGTATACGATTATGACGTCATTGATCAATCTTTAATATGAAATATGCAATTTTTCGTAAAAAACTGATTCTATTTTAAAAATACATTGTTTTAAGTACAAAAAGTTTTTAACGCCATTAATTTCCTTTAAAATGAGCCATTGAACAACTCTCTACGTTGTTCCAGTGCCAAGCTATCTGTGGAAAAGAAGAAGAAAGAAAAAAATATCCCCTTTGTGGAAAATAACGTGGTTAAAGTCAATTTTCTTGATTTTCAAGCCAATATATTTTCTTTGTTATTCAAGCCAAAGGGCGGTAAGTTTCCCTTACTAAGTCCAACATACGTAATGGTTTGCTCTTCTAATGATCGTCCTTTGATATAATTTTCTATTCACGTCATAGTTCTAATAAAGTTATGACGACATTCGTTGTTACTCCGGTAGGGTTTCAGCCAAGGTGCTTCTAATGTGGTACTTTTGTTTTGATCTATTTTTAGGAGTTCTGGGTTTTTATATTTCTTAGCATAGGGCGTGATCGTCTCTTACTAGGTTGCTAGCTACTGCTGCAACCCGTATTCACATAGATAGTTACGAGAGGCAAAGTGGTCAAGTGTTGGTGTTAGCCAACAGTCTCTTTGGAGGCCAGGGTTCAAATCCCACCGCTGGTATACGATTATGACGTCATTGATCAATCTTTAATATGAAATCTTTTAATGTAATAACCTATACTATAATTAAGTGGCGTATAAAATAATAATTTTGTTGAAAAGTCAGCTAAAGATGCTTTCGCAAAACTTCATAGTAATATCCAAAAGAAATGTTGCATGTTTAGTGAAAAGCTTCCAAGGTATGGACCGGCAACTGTGGAACAGTTTACAGATGTAATGGAAAATCTTATACATCACTGTGAATATATGGAGTCATAATTGTCCTTTACTTAGTTTCAGCTTAAATTCGATGATCGAGCCTTTATATAATACTAACTACATCCAGCGACTATGACGTCATTGATCAATATTGTATATTAAAAATTAAGTTTTTCGTAAAAAATTATTAATTAAAAAAATAAATTAAGTGCAAAAGGCGCTAGATCTAGAGATTTCCTTTAAAATGAGCTATTGAACAACTCTCTACGATGTTCAAGTGCCAAGCTATCTCTGGAAACAAAAGAAAAAAAAATATCTCGTTTGTGGAGAATAACGTGGTTAAAGTCAATTTTCTTGATTTTCAAGCCAATATATTTCCCTTGCTGTTTAAGCCAAATGACAGAAAGTTTCCTATACAGGGGTTTTGGACAAGTCGGTTCTAATGGTGTACTTTTTGTTTTGATCTGACTGCTTTTTTAGGAGCTATGGGTTTTTCTATTTCTTAACATTGGACGTGATCGTCTCTTACTAGGTTGCTAGCTACCGCTGCAACCCGGACTAAGTGGCGTGTAAAATTTAGTATAGGCAAGAGGTCGTTCTTTATTATAAATGCAAAGCTATCTGTGGAAAAGAAGAAATAAAAAATATGCCGTTTGGGGAGAATAACGTGGTTAAAGTCAATTTTCTTGATTTTCAAGCCAATATATTTCCCTTGCTGTTCAAGCCTATTGACAGAAAGTTTCCTATACAGGGGTTTTGGACAAGGCGGTTCTAATGGTGTACTTTTTGTTTTGATCTGACTCCTTTTTAGGAACTATGGGTTTTTATATTTCTTAACATTGGACGTGATCGTCTCTTACTAGGTTACTAGCTACCGCTGCAACCCGGATTAGCCACCTGTCTCTTCGGACTATTGGATTCAAATCTTACCGTGGGTATACGATTATGATTATGTACAAAAATCAAATATCTTTGAAAAGACTGCAGTATGAAAAGACATCAACAATGCAGTTTTTAATTGAAAAATTTATTCTCTCTTAGAAATAATTTATTTTAGTTACAAAAGATTTTTAAGCCAATAATATTCCTTTAAAATGAGCCATTGAACAACTCTCTACGATGTTCCAGTGCCAAGCTATCTGCGGAAAACGAGAAAAAAAGAAAAAAAATATCCCGTTTAGGCAGAATGTTGTAGTAGCTGCCACTTTCACGATTTTCAAGCCAATTTATTTCCCTTGCTGTTCAAGCCAAGGGACAGAAAGTTTCCTATACAGGGTTTTCGGACAAGAGGGTTCTAGTGGTGTACTTTTTGTTTTGAGCTGACTCTTTTTTTAGGAACTATGGGTTTTTATATAACTTATCATTGGACGTGATCGTCTCTTACTAGGTTGTTAGCTACCACTGCAATCCGGATACCATTATTACGTCATTGATCAATTGTGTACATGTAAAATGATTATGTAATGATTATAAAAAAGGAAAACCCCTACGGCTTTTTCTTATTTGGATTAGTATGAGACAAACCTCAAGGAATCAGGCAGCTAACTAAGTCCAATATATCCAGTGGTTTGGTATCCTAATGATCGTCTTTTAATATAATTTTATTTAAAATTTTCAGGAATTATTCCAGTTTCAGTAAACAAATAATTTTTTGTTAAAACCCCCCAAACGCTACTGTATTTTACCTAATAATGGATAATTATATAAAATAAAACCGTATTGTCAAACACCATTTATGATGAGCTATATCGGTCCTTTATGTAAACTTTACTAACCTATAATATAGTTAAGTGGCATATAAAATTTAGCATAGGCAAGAGGTTGTTCTTTATTATAATACAACTATCATTTAGAGCTCGTTCTTTACTATATAAAAATACTAAACTTTTCAGTTAGTAAAGCCTGAAGTTCATTCTTTATTATAAAATAAATTACAAACAGGAAAAAGCCTACGGCTTTTTCTTCTTTGGAATAGTAAGAGACGATCCTCAAATAATCAGGCAGCTAACTAGGTTTATAATTTGTTCTTTAACATAAACTTCATTAATCGGATATTTTAATATATCCTATATGGTCTAGAGGTTGGGATAGCTCTCACCCAGCAGGCTTGAGTTCAATTTCCGTATGGGAAATTTTTACTTATGATGATTTCTTTAGGAACATGATTCAAATTTCTGAATGTAATAAAAATAATTTGTTTTAATTACAAAAGGTATTTAACCCCATTAATTTCCTTTAAAATGAGCCATTGAACTACTCTCTACGATGTTCCAGTGGAATGCTATTTGTTGAATTACTAACCTATACTATAATTAAGTGGCGTATAAAATTTAGTATAGGCAAGAGGTCGTTCTTTATTATATTTAATGCTATATTATTTTCAAGGATATCAAAAAGAATTTGACATAATTCAATATCCATCGGATAGAGCTTGCAGATATCAGGGTGACATTGCCAAGTAACCTGCTGCCCAATTTTGGGTTTTGAATGTTTACTCGGATTGTTATAGGTGACTTCAGCCATCATAATTTCCTTGTCAGATCTAGTTCTAGAGCATTTTTCAATAGTTGTCTCGTACTTTTCAGGACAGTTTGTTCTACTACACAGAGAATTTTTTGCCAAATATTCAGTAGAACTAAACGAACTGTTTAAAACACAGTTAGAAGTGCTTTTTTCTTGAGTCGGTGTTCCAGGAATTTGTTCTAAATCATTAGTCTTACAAACACATTTACTAATAACCCTAACAGGCTCGTTTTCGCCATAATTGAAAAACATTGCTTTTCCTTCGCTGTTGATAGGTATGCTTGTATATATATTTTTATTGCTGCTACATAAACTGCAATTGCTCCTTCCAAAATTAATATACGAATTTTCTAAGAAGTACGCCTCCGTATATTCACTGTGTTGTCGAACATTTTCCATTGCATCTATAAACTGTTCCGCAGTTGCCAATCCATACCTTGGAAGCTTTTCGTTAAACTGACAACATTTCTTTTGGATATTACTATGAAGCTTTGCCAAAGAATTTCTAGCCGACTTTTCAACAGCATCCGCTCTTTCAAAGAGAATTTTAATCTGTAATTTTGAATACTTTTCGTGATTCCGATAAAACATGCGTAAAATGTTTCTCAATTTACAAAGATCAGCCTGCATTTTTGCCATCTTCTTGTATTTCTGAATGTAATTTTTCCCTCTGTCCTTATGCGTTCTTCGGTACAACCTCGCAGAGAATTTAATTTTTTCATTATAGATTTTGTCACCCAGTAACGCTCCTTGATCTTTTGTTTGGCTGTCTCAATTTTTGCTTCTCGATACACCTGGACGGTTGAATACCTTTGCTTTTGGTTTTTCTTATATTTGATGCGGTAATCTTCATCATTGTGATAACTCTCCTTGATCTTTTGTTTGGCTGTCTCAATTTTTGCATGTCTATAATCTTCATCATTGTGATAACACATCTTGCTGTTTTGTTTTGCTCTCTCAATTATTACTTCTCGATACGCCTGGTCGGTTGAATACCTTTGTTTTGCTCTCTCAATTATTACTTCTCGATACGCCTGGTCGGTTGAATACCTTTGTTTTGCTCTCTCAATTATTACTTCTCGATACGCCTGGTCGGTTGAATACCTTTGTTTTGCTCTCTCAATTATTACTTCTCGATACGCCTGGTCGGTTGAATACCTTTGTTTTGCTCTCTCAATTTTTACTTCTCGATGCGCCTGGTCGGTTGAATATTTTTGCTTTTCTCTTTTCAAGATACTATCTCTGTTGTTTGTGTAGTACTGTTTTTTCAACTTGCGTGCGACTTGCTTGATTGAAACCATTATGTAATTATGAATGAGAACATTTTCATCTTTGTAGTTCTTAAGTAGTAATTATGACGTCACAGCGTAATGATTTTGTTGACGTCATAGAGCAATGATATTATTTCATGACGTCTTCAGAAACAACAATATAATTTCATGTTTTTCTATTCACGTCATAGCTCTAATATAAAACTATGATGACATTCATTATTTATCTAGTAGGGTTTCAGACAAGGTAATTCTAATGATGTACTTTTGTTTTGATCTGACTCTATTTTTAGGAGTTTTGTTATATTTCTTAGCATTGGACTGATCATCTCTTACTAGGTTGCTAGCTACTGCTGCAACCCAAATTCACATATATATTTATTTATGAGAGGCAGCCTGGCCGAGTGGTCCAAGGCACTGGTGTTAGCCACCAGTCTCTTCGGAGGCGTGGGTTCAAATCTTACCGCTGGTATACGATTATGTTTGAAAGACTGGAGTGTGAAAAGACATCGAAAATGCAGTTTTGGTGGAAAAATTTATTCTCTTTTAGAAATAAATTCATCATTGTGATAACACATCTTGCTGTTTTGTTTTGCTCTCTCAATTATTACTTCTCGATACGCCTGGTCGGTTGAATACCTTTGTTTTGCTCTCTCAATTATTACTTCTCGATACGCCTGGTCGGTTGAATACCTTTGTTTTGCTCTCTCAATTATTACTTCTCGATACGCCTGGTCGGTTGAATACCTTTGTTTTGCTCTCTCAATTATTACTTCTCGATACGCCTGGTCGGTTGAATACCTTTGTTTTGCTCTCTCAATTTTTACTTCTCGATGCGCCTGGTCGGTTGAATATTTTTGCTTTTCTCTTTTCAAGATACTATCTCTGTTGTTTGTGTAGTACTGTTTTTTTCAACTTGCGTGCGACTTGCTTGATTGAAACCATTATGTAATTATGAATGAGAACATTTTCATCTTTGTAGTTCTTAAGTAGTAATTATGACGTCACAGCGTAATGATTTTGTTGACGTCATAGAGCAATGATATTATTTCATGACGTCTTCAGAAACAACAATATAATTTCATGTTTTTCTATTCACGTCATAGCTCTAATATAAAACTATGATGACATTCATTATTTATCTAGTAGGGTTTCAGACAAGGTAATTCTAATGATGTACTTTTGTTTTGATCTGACTCTATTTTTAGGAGTTTTGTTATATTTCTTAGCATTGGACTGATCATCTCTTACTAGGTTGCTAGCTACTGCTGCAACCCAAATTCACATATATATTTATTTATGAGAGGCAGCCTGGCCGAGTGGTCCAAGGCACTGGTGTTAGCCACCAGTCTCTTCGGAGGCGTGGGTTCAAATCTTACCGCTGGTATACGATTATGTTTGAAAGACTGGAGTGTGAAAAGACATCGAAAATGCAGTTTTTGGTGGAAAAATTTATTCTCTTTTAGAAATAATTTATTTTAGTTACAAAAGGTTTTTAACCCAATTAATTTACTTTAAAATGAGCTATTGAACAACCCTCTACGATGTTCCAGTGCCAAGCTATCTGTGGAAAAGAAAAAAAAAGAAAAAAGAAAAAAATATCCCGTTTGGGGAGAATAACGTGGTTAAAGTCAATTTTCTTGATTTTCAAGCCAATATATTTCCCTTGCTGTTCAAGCCAAGGGACAGAAAGTTTCCTATACAGGGGTTTCGGACAAGGCGGTTCTAATGGTGTACTTTTTGTTTTGATCTGACTCCTTTGTTAGGAACTATGGGTTTTTATATTTCTTAACATTGGACGTGATCGTCTCTTACTAGGTTGCTAGCTACCGCTGCAACCCGGATTAGATGTGATCGTCTCTTACGTTTGTGATCGTCTCTTACGGTTTGTTATTTCAGTGATTTGCTAACCTATACTATAGTTAAGTGGCCTATATAATTTAGTATAGGCAAGAGGTCGTTCTTGATTATAACATATCTCTGTAGTGTTGGCCTATATTTCCAAAGAAAAAATTCTATTGTTTTTTAGTTTTCAGTTCAGATTTGCTAAGGTTATAATGCAAACTACAAAAATATCTATATAAGTTTTCAAGTGACTCAAAACACTACGTAACTCTTTTTAAAGATAGAACTCTTTCTAATTGATTACAAACAGGAAAAAGCCTACGGCTTTTTCTTCTTTGAAATAGTAAGAGACTAGCTTCAAACAATCAAGTAGCTAACTAAATCAAATGCATTTAATGGGTTTTTATTCCAATGATCGTCTTTTAATGGAAAATTTTAATATATTCACCCTAAATATAACTGTACTAGCTTATATTAAGTGGTTTAAAAATAGTAATTATGACGTCACAGCGTATTGATTTTATTGACGTCATAGCGCAATGATATTACTTCATGACGTCTTCAGAAACAACAATATAATTTCGTGTTTTTCTATTCACGTCATAGCTCTAATATAAAACTATGACGACATTCAATATTTATCTAGTAGGGTTTCAGACAAGGTAATTCTAATGATGTACTTTTGTTTTGATCTGACTCTATTTTTAGGAGTTTGTTATATTTCTTAGCATTGGACTGATCGTCTCTTACTAGATTGCTAGCTACTGCTGCAACCCGGATTCACATATATATTATTTATGAGAGGCAACCTGGCCGAGTGGTCCAAGGCACTGGTGTTAGCCACCAGTCTCTTCGGAGGCGTGGGTTCAAATCTTACCGCTGGTAAACGATTATGTTTGAAAGACTGCAGTGTGAAAAGACATCGAAAATGCAGTTTTTGGTGGAAAAATTTATTCTCTTTTAGAAATAATTTATTTAGTTACAAAAGGTTTTTAACCCAATTAATTTCCTTTAAAATGAGCTATTGAACAACCCTCTACGATGTTCCAGTGCCAAGCTATCTCTGGAAACAAAGAAAAAAAAAAGAAAAAAATATGCCGTTTAGGGAGAATGCTGTAGTAGCTGCCACTTTTCTTGATTTTCAAGCCAATATATTTCCCTTTCTGTTCAAGCCAAGGGACAGAAAGTTTCCTATACAGGGGTTTCGGACAAGGCGGTTCTAATGGTGTACTTTTTGTTTTGATCTGACTCCTTTTTTAGGAACTATGGGTTTTTATATTTCTTAACATTGGACGTGATCGTCTCTTACTAGGTTGCTAGCTACCGCTTCAACCCGGATAAGGGCAAAATTAAAAATTATATTCAGAAGTCCAAAACATGGCAACAATGCTGGCTGATCTTAGTAAATTTAGAAAAATTTTACGAATGTTTTACCGGGATTACGAAAAATATTCAAAATTAAAGATTAAAATTATCTCTGAAAGAATGGATTTTGTTGAAAAGTCAGCTAGAGATGCTTTCGCAGAACCTCATAGTAATATCCAAAAGAAATGTTGCATGTTTAGTGAAAAGCTTCCAAGGTATGAACCGGCAACTGTGGAACAGTTTACAGATGCAATGGGAAATTTTATACATCACTGTGAATATATGGAGGCATAATTGTTCTTTACTTAGTTTCAGCTTTAATTCGATGATCCAGACTTTATGTACTAACTACATCCAAAGACTATGACGTCATTGATTAATATTGTATATAAAAAATTAAGTTTTTCGTAAAAAAAATTAATTTAAAAAAAAATAAAGTACAAATAGCGCTAGATCTAGAGATTTCCTTTAAAATGAGCCATTGAACAACTCTCTACGATGTTCCAGTGCCAAGCTATCTGTGGAAAAGAAGAAAGAAAGAAAAAAATATCCCGTTTGTGGAGAATAACGTGGTTAAAGTCAATTTTCTTGATTTTCAAGCCAATATATTTTCTTTGTTATTCAAGCCAAAGAGCGATAAGTTTCCTTAATAGGGGTTTTGGACAAGGTGGTTCTAATGGTGTAATTTTTGTTTTGATCTGACTCTTTTCTCAGGAGTTAGGGGTTTTTATATTTCTTAACATTGGACGTGATCGTCTCTTACTAGGTTGCTAGCTACCGCTGCAACCCGGATCTCTTACTAGGTTGCTAGCCACCGCTGCAACCCGGATTCAAATTCCGGTGGGCAGTTCTTAAGAAATATAGCTTAATTATGCTACCATTTAGGCTTCCGCCGTAATTCTTTCTTTTAAAAATTAAATTAGTTACTATCGCCATGAGTTAGTTCTTTACCATGTCGTAACAATTTGTTTTATAATAATAATTAAGTTTGTTAATTACAAAATGTTTCTATATACAGCAGTTTTCTTTAAAATGAGCCATTACACAGCTCTTTGATATGACCACGAACTGTTTGATTTATTACTTAAGTTACTATGGGTTCAGTTCGTTCCTTATTGTAATCTTTTTTTAGGATTTAGCGGTTTTTATATTTCTTAACATTGGACGTGATCGTCTCTTACTAGGTTGCTAGCTACCGCTGCAACCCGGATTTTGCTATAACTACTGCTTGAACCCGGATTAAAAATTACAAACAGGAAAATCCTACGGCTTTTTCTTCTTTGGAATAGTAAGAGACGATCCTCAAATAATCAGGCAGCTAACTAGGTTTATAATTTGTTCTTTTACATAAACTTCATTAATCCTATATTTTAATATATTCTATATGGTCTAGAGGTTGGGATAGCTCTCACCCAGTTGGCTTGATTTCCTTATGGGAAATTTTTACTTATGATGATTTCTTAAGGAACATAATTAAAATTTCTTAATGTAATAAAAATAATTTGTTTTACATTAATTTCCTTTAAAATGAGCCATTGAACAACTCTCTACGATGTTCCAGTGCCAAGCAATCTGTTGAATTACTAACCTATACTATAAATAAGTGGCATATAAAATTTAGTATAGGCAAGAGGTCGTTCTTTATTATAATCCTTTAAAATGAGCCATTGAACAACTCTCTACGATGATCCAGTGCCAAGCTATCTGTGGAAAAGAAAAAAAAAATAGAAAGAAAAAAATATGTCGTTTGTGGAAAATAACGTGGTTAAAGTCAATTTTATTGATTTTTGAGCCAATATATTTCCATTGCTGTTCAATCCAAGTGACAGAAAATTTCCTATACAGGGGTTTCAGACATGGCAGTTCTAATGGAGTACTTTTTGTTTTGATCTGACCTTTTTCTTAGGAGTTATGGGTTTTTATATATCTTAACATTGGACATGATCGTCTCTTACTAGGTTGCTAGCTACCGCTGCAATCCGGATATACATGATATAATATTTAGTCAAATAATAGTGTAAGCCTTCGGTAGCTCAGTTCGTAGAGTCGTTGGACGGCAAACGGACGTATGTCACTGGTTCAAATCCAGGTCGAAGGAATTTTTTACCACCTTTGTTTTCAACTATACTCTGTCTCGTGTTTTAAATTAAAAAACCACAGAAAATCAGGCAACTAAGCTATTCAATTACATGCTGTTGTCTGTTATTTACTAATTTTCAGATCGATCCTTTATGTATTCCAATGATCGTCTTTTATCGTAATAATTGACAAATCAGTTACTATGAGCGAGAGATCGTTCTTTACTGTAATCAGTTACCACTTGGCTTTTCTTTTATGCTATATCATTACAAACAGGAAAAAGCCTACGGCTTTTTCGAGAGATCGTTCTTTACTGTAATCAGTTACCACTTGGGTTTTCTTTTATGCTATATCATTACAAACAGGAAAAAGCCTACGGCTTTTTCTTCTTTTAAATAGTAAGAGATGAACCTCAAGTGTACTACCCCTGGAACCACCATTTATCAGTTACTATGGATGAGAGATCGTTCTTTACTGTAGCAACCCGGATAACCTATACTATAATTAAGTGGCGTATAATATTTAGCATAGGTAAGAGGTCGTTCTTTATTATAATTTTGAATTTGATCTGACTCCTTTTTTAGGAACTATGGGTTTTTATATTTCTTAACATTGGACGTGACCGTCTCTTACTAGGTTGTAAGCTACCGCTGCAACCCGGATTATAAATATTTCTTAACATTGGACGTGATCGTCACTTACTAGGTTGCTAGCTACCGCTGCAACCCGGATTTACTGTAAAACCTATATAGATTAAGTGGTATAACAACAAGGATGACGTTAGTTACAACTTGGGTTTCGTTTTATGCTATATCATTACAAACAGGAAAAAGCCTACGGCTTTTTCATCTTTGAAATAGTAAGAGACGAACTAAGTCCAAAAGAAGAGTAAGTAAGTCCAATGTATACAGTGGTATGTTATTCCAATGATCGTCTTTTAATGTAATATGCAAGTTAGTATAGGGAAGAGTTCGATCTTTATTATAAATGTAAAACTAGCAAAACATTTTTAAGCCTGATGAAGATTTAGCTAATGTGTCAAAAGCAAGGTTGCAAGTCGATGATTTTGTTTTGGCCTTATTATAATTGGTATGGTGAAATAATAATATGAATATGGCTCTTAAATCATACTTCTTTACTTTTCCATATGGTCTAGTGGCTAGGATAGTTAACTTTCACTTAACAGGCTCGGGTTCGATTCCCGGTGTGGGAAAATTTTTTACCTTATAATCTTCGAACATTTGAACCTTTTATAATTTATAATGATGTATAATATAAATACTGTAATCTTAACTATAGTGAAGTTGCGTATGCAAGTTAGTATAGGGAAGAGTTCGATCTTTATTATAATTGTGATAACACATCTTGCTGTTTTCTTTTGCTCTCTCAATTATTACTTCTCGATACGCCTGGTCGGTTGAATACCTTTGCTTTTTTCTTTTCAAGTTACTATCTCTGTTGTTTGTGTAGTACTCTTTCTTCAACTTGCGTATAGCCTGCTTTGATCTAACCGTTATTCTAATCAAGAATGAGAGAATTTTCAGTTTTGACTTTCCTTATATACTAATTATGACGTCACTCTATTCACGTCATAACTCTAATATAAAACTATGATGACGTTCATTATTTATCTAGTAGGGTGTCAGACAAGGTATTTCTAATGATGTACTTTTGTTTTGATCTGACTCTATTTTTAGGAGTTTTGGGTTTTTATATTTCTTAGCATTGGACTGATCGTCTCTTACTAGGTTGCTAGCTACTGCTGCAACCCAAATTCACATATATATTTATTTATGAGAGGCAGCCTGGCCGAGTGGTCCAAGGCACTGGTGTTAGCCACCAGTCTCTTCAGAGGCGTGGGTTCAATTCTTACCGCTGGTATACGATTATGTTTGAAAGACTGCAGTGTGAAAAGACATCAAAATGCAGTTTTTGGTGGAAAAATTTATTCTCTTTTAGAAATAATTTATTTTAGTTACTATAGATTTTTAACCCAATTAATTTCCTTTAAAATGAGCTATTGAACAACCCTCTACGATGTTCCAGTGCCAAGCTATCTCTGGATACAAAAGAAAAAAAAGAAAAAAAAAAGAAAAAAATATCCCGTTTAGGCAGAATGTTGTAGTAGCTGCCACTTTTCTTGATTTTCAAGCCAATATATTTCCCTTGCTGTTCAAGCCAAGGGACAGAAATTTTACTATGCAGGGGTTTCGGACAAGGTGGTTCTAATGGTGTACTTTTTGTTTTGATCTGACTCTATTTTTAGGAGTTTTGGGTTTTTATATTTCTTAGCATTGGACTGATCGTCTCTTACTAGGTTGCTAGCTACCACTGCAACCCGGATCTTTTGTTTGGCTGTCTAAATTTTTGCATGTCTATAATCTTCATCATTGTGATAACACATCTTGTTTTTTTGTTTTACTCTCTCAATTATTACTTCTCGATACGCCTGGTCGGTTAAATACCTTTGCTTTTCTCTTTTCAAGATACTATCTCTGTTGTTTGTGCAGTACTGTTTTTTTAACTTGCGTATAGCTTGCTTTGATCTAACCATTATCTAATTATGAATGAGAACATTTACACTTTTGACGCTTCTTATGTAGTAATTATGACGTCACGGCGTAATGATTTTATTTCATGACGTCATGGCGCAATGGTATTATTTCATGACGTCTTAGGAAACAACAATATAATTTCGTGTATTTCTATTCACGTCATAGCTCTAATTTATCTAGTAGGGTTTCAGACAAGGTAGTTCTAATGATGTACTTTTGTTTTGATCTGACTGTATTTTAGGAGTTTTGGGTTTTATATTTCTTAGCATTGGACTGATCGTCTCTTGCTAGGTTGCTAGCTACTGCTGCAACCCAGATTCACATATATATTATTTATGACAGGCAGCCTGGCCGAATGGTCCAAGGCACTGGTGTTAGCCACCAGTCTCTTCGGAGGCGTGGGTTCAAATCTTACCGCTGGCATACGATTATGTTTGAAAGACTGCAGTGTGAAAAGACATCAAAAATGCAGTTTTTGGTGGAAAAATATATTCTCTTTTAGAAAAAATATATTTTAGTTACTATAGATTTTTAACCCAATTAATTTACTTTAAAATGAGCCATTGAACAACTCTCTACGATGTTCCAGTGCCAAGCTATCTCTGGATACAAACGAAAAAAAACATCCCGTTTAGGCACAATGTTGTAGTAGCTGCCACTTTTCTCGATTTTCAAACCAATATATTTCCCTTGCTGTTCAAGCCAAGGGACAGAAAGTTTACTATACAGGGGTTTCGGACAAGGCGGTTCTAATAGTGTACTTTTGAATTTGATCTGACTCCTTTTTTATGAACTATGGGTTTTTATATTTCATAACATTGGACGTGATCGTCTCTTACTAGGTTGCTAGCTACCGCTGCAACCCGGATAAAACCCATGATACCTACGATACTTACAAAATTTCAATTTACAGTATCGATCCCTTATGTATAATTACAAACAGGAAAAAGCCTAAAGCTTTTTCTTCTTTGAAATAGTAAGAGACGAACCTCAAACAATCAAGTAGCTCACTAATTCCAATGTATGCAACTGTTTGTTATTCCAATGATCGTCTTTTAATGTAAAACCCGGAAAATGCTGCAACCCGGAGTTCATCTTTTCAAAACTAAATTAGTTCGTTCTTTTACCATAATTAGAAATAATTTATTTTAGTTACAAAAGATTTTAACCCACTTAATTTCCTTTAAAATGAGCCATTGAATAACTCTCTATGATGTTCTAGTACCAAGCTATCTGTGGGAAAGAAAAAAAGACTAAAGAAAAAAGAAAAAAATATGCCGTTTAGGCTGAATTTTCTAGTAACTGCCACTTTTCTTGATTTTCAAGCCAATATATTTCCCTTGCTGTTCAAGCCAAGGGACAGAAAGTTTCCTATACAGGGGTTTCGGGTAAGGCGGTTCTAATGGTTTACTTTTTGTTTTGATCTGACTCCTTTTTTAGGAACTATGGGTTTTTATATTTCTTAACATTGGACGTGATCGTCTCTTACTAGGTTGCTAGCTACCGCTGCCATCAAACAGGAAAAAACCTACGGCTTATTCTTCTTTGAAATAGTAAGAGACGAACCTCAAACAACCAAGTAGCTAACTAAGTCCAATGTATGCAATGTTTTGTTATTGTAATGATCTTCTTTTGTAGTTTTGTAAGAAAAATGATTCTATTTAAAAAACAATTTATAATAACAAAATATTTTTAACCCCATTAATTTTCTTTAAAATGAGCCATTAAACAACTCTCTACGATGTTGCAGTGCCAAGCTATCTATGAAATTACAAACCTATACTTTAATTAAGTGGCGTATAAAATTTAGTATAGGAAAGAGGTCGTTCTTTATTATATTTTGTTTCGATCTGACTTCTTTTTTAGGAGTTATGGGTTTTTATATTTCTTAACATTAGACGTGATCGTCTCTTGCTTGGTTGCTAGATACCGCTGCAACCCGAATCATTTTCGAGATCTTTTACTTCAAAGCATGTCGATCCTTTATGTATGAAAACTGAAATAAAATATTATTTTTTCATTTTTTACGTCAAGTCGCTCATTTCGTCATAAATAGTTATTCTTGTCAAAAGATAAATGTTTATAAATATTCCATTCACTTATTACGTCATATACGGATATCCGAGAAAAATTAATCCCTTTGTATCTTTTCAACAAGTTTTAAACAGTAACCTTATCAATGTGATTATAATTACTTTATATTCGTTCTTTATTATATTTTTTTAGGACTTATGAATTTTTATATTTCTTAACATTAGACGTGATCGTCTCTTACTAGGTTGCTAGCTACTGCTGCACCCCGGATGTTCTTTACTCTAATAATAATTGACAAACACCATTTATGATAAGTTATATCGGTCCTTTATGTAAAAATGACAGAAAGTTTTCTGTACAGGGGTTTCAGACATGGCGATTCTAATGGTGTACTTTTGTTTTGATCTGATTTTTTTATTGGGAGTTATAGGTTTTTATATTTCCTAACATTGGACGTGATTGTCTCTTACTAGGTTGCTAGCTACCGCTGCAACCCGAATATCTAAATATAAAAACTTTAATATAAATTAATATAGGCAAAAGGTCGTTCTTTATTATATCCTTCACATTCAATTTCTGCTGTTGCAATACTGTGTCAAAATGTGCATTCCTATCCAAGGTGGTAGATTCCATGACACTAGAATGAGGACAGGAGTGTTTCTCATCTGACAGGCTTTTTAATATTTTTTTGCGATATAAGGACAGATCTTGTTTAATTTTCTTTAGTTTCTTTATTATATTTTTTTTAGGACTTATGAATTTTTATATTTCTTAACACTGGACGTGATCGTCTCTTACTAGGTTGCTAGCTACCGCTGCACCCCGGATGTTCTTTACTCTAATAATAATTGACAAACACCATTTATGATAAGTTATATCGGTCCTTTATGTAACGTGGTTAAAGTCAATTTTCTTGATTTTCAAGCCAATATATTTCCCTTGCTGTTCAAGCCAAGGGACAGAAAGTTTCCTATACAGGGGTTTCGGACAAGGCGGTTCTAATGGTGTACTTTTTGTTTTGATCTGACTCTTTTTTTAGGAGCTACGGGTTTTTATATTTCTTAACATTGGACGTGATCGTCTCTTACTAGGTTGCTAGCTACCGCTGCAACCCGGATACCGCTGTAACCCTGATAACAAACAGGAAAAAGCCTACGGCTTTTTCTTCTTTGAAATAGTAAGAGACAAACCTCAAACGATCAAGTAGCTAACTAAGTCCAATGCATGCAATAACTTTTTATTCCAATGATCGTCTTTTAATGTAACATATCAGTTACTATGGGAGAGAGATCGTTCTTTATTATATTTCTTAACATTGGACGTGATCGTCTCTTACTAGGTTGCTAGCTACGCTGCAACCCGGATTAACATTGGACGTGATCGTCTCTTACTAGGTTGCTAGCTACCGCTGCAACCCGGATGTAACATATCAGTTACTATGGGAAAGAGATCGTTCTTTACTGTAATCCTTTAAAATGAGCCATTGAACAACTCTCTACGATGTTCCAGTGCCATGCTATCTGTTGAATTACTAACCTATACTATAATTAAGTGGCGTATAAAATTTAGTATAGGCAAGAGGTCGTTCTTTATTATAATGGTCGGTTGAATATTTTTGCTTTTCTCTTTTCAAGATACTATCTCTGTTGTTTGTGTAGTACTGTTTTTTCAACTTGCGTGCGACTTGCTTGATTGAAACCATTATGTAATTATGAATGAGAAAATTTTCATCTTTGTAGTTCTTAAGTAGTAATTATGACGTCACAGCGTAATGATTTTGTTGACGTCATAGAGCAATGATATTATTTCATGACGTCTTCAGAAACAACAATATAATTTCATGTTTTTCTATTCACGTCATAGCTCTAATATAAAACTATGATGACATTCATTATTTATCTAGTAGGGTTTCAGACAAGGTAATTCTAATGATGTACTTTTGTTTTGATCTGACTCTATTTTTAGGAGTTTTGTTATATTTCTTAGCATTGGACTGATCATCTCTTACTAGGTTGCTAGCTACTGCTGCAACCCAAATTCACATATATATTTATTTATGAGAGGCAGCCTGGCCGAGTGGTCCAAGGCACTGGTGTTAGCCACCAGTCTCTTCGGAGGCGTGGGTTCAAATCTTACCGCTGGTATACGATTATGTTTGAAAGACTGGAGTGTGAAAAGATATCGAAAATGCAGTTTTTGGTGGAAAAATTTATTCTCTTTTAGAAATAATTTATTTTAGTTACAAAAGGTTTTTAACCCAATTAATTTACTTTAAAATGAGCTATTGAACAACCCTCTACGATGTTCCAGTGCCAAGCTATCTGTGGAAAAGAAAAAAAAAAGAAAAAAGAAAAAAATATCCCGTTTGGGGAGAATAACGTGGTTAAAGTCAATTTTCTTGATTTTCAAGCCAATATATTTCCCTTGCTGTTCAAGCCAAGGGACAGAAAGTTTCCTATACAGGGGTTTTGGACAAGGCGGTTCTAATGGTGTACTTTTTGTTTTGATCTGACTCCTTTGTTAGGAACTATGGGTTTTTATATTTCTTAACATTGGACGTGATCGTCTCTTACTAGGTTGCTAGCTACCGCTGCAACCCGGATTTAACCCAATTAATTTCCTTTAAAATGAGCTATTGAACAACTCTCTACGATGTTCCAGTGCCAAGCTATCTCTGGATACAAAAGAAAAGAGAAAAAAAATATCCCGTTTAGGCAGAATGTTGTAGTAGCTGCCACTTTTCTTGATTTTCAAGCCAATATATTTCCCTTGGTGTTCAAGCCAAGGGACAGAAAGTTTCCTATACAGGGGTTTTGGACAAGGCGGTTCTAATGGTGTACTTTTTGTTTTGATCTGACTCCTTTGTTAGGAACTATGGGTTTTTAGTATTTCTTAACATTGGACGTGATCGTCTCTTACTAGCAAAGTGTTCTATATCAGTATTGCTTCCTTTATAAGTTTCCTTTACCAGTATAGTTTCATTTATATGTTTCCTATGCCAGTGTAGTTTCCTATATAAGTTACCTAAACCCGTATAGTTTTCTATATAAGTTTTCTATACCTGTATAGTTTCCTATTTGAGTTTCCTACACCAGTACAGTTTCCTATATAAGTTTCCTACACCTTACACCTACACCTTAGTTCGATTCCCGGTATGGAAAATGTTTACCTCTGAAAACTTCTTAAGAAAACTTATTAAAATTAATTTATACTATACTATCTTATCTAAAGATAAGTGTGTGTTTCATCATCCTCTATATAATGATTCCTTTTAATACTTCAGTTACCATGGGCTACAGTTCGTTCTTTAATGTAACTATTGTTTTGCTCTCTCAATTATTACTTCTCGATACGCCTGGTCAGTTGAATACCTTTGTTTTGCTCTCTCAATTATTACTTCTCGATACGCCTGGTCGGTTGAATACCTTTGCTTTTTTCTTTTCAAGTTACTATCTCTGTTGTTTGTGTAGTACTGTTTTTTCAACTTGCGTATAGCTTGCTTTGATCTAACCATTATCTAATCAAGAATGAGAGAATTTACAGTTTTGACTTTCCTTATATACTAATTATGACGTCACGGCGTATGACGTCATGACGCAATGGTATTATTTCATGACGTCTTCAGAAACAACAATATAATTTCGTGTTTTTCTATTCACGTCATAACTCTAATATAAAGCTATGACGACATTCATTATTTATCTAGTAGGGTTTCAGACAAGGTAATTCTAATGATGTACTTTTGTTTTGATCTGACTCTATTTTTAGGAGTTTTGGGTTTTTATATTTCTTAGCATTGGACTGATCGTCTCTTACTAGGTTGCTAGCTACTGCTGCAACCCGAATTCACATATATATTTATTTATGAGAGGCAGCCTGGCCGAGTGGTCCAAGGCACTGGTGTTAGCCACCAGTCTCTTCGGAGGCGTGGGTTCAAATCTTACCGCTGGTATACGATTATGTTTGAAAGACTGCAGTGTGAAAAAACATCAAAATGCAGTTTTCGGTGGAAAAATTTATTCTCTTTTAGAAATAATTTATTTTAGTTACTATAGGTTTTTAACCCAATTAATTTCCTTTAAAATGAGCCATTGAACAACTCTCTACGATGTTCCAGTGCCAAGCTATCTCTGGATACAAAAAAAGAAAAAAAAGAAAAAAATATCCCGTTTAGGCAGAATGTTGTAGTAGCTGCCACTTTTCTTGATTTTCAAGCCAATATATTTCCCTTGCTGTTCAAGCCAAGGGACAGAAATTTTACTATACAGTGGTTTCGGACAAGGCGGTTCTAATGGTGTACTTTTTGTTTTGATCTGACTCTTTTTTTTAAGAACTATGGGTATTTATATTTCTTAACATTGGACGTGATCGTCTCTTACTAGGTTGCTAGCTACCGCTGCAACCCGGATTTTCCTTTAAAATGAGTAATTAAACATCTATCTATGATGTTCCAGTGTCCCGCTAGCTGTGGTGGAAGAAAAAGAAAAAAAATACTGTTTATGTTAAATATCGTAGTTCCAGCAACTTATCTTGTTTTTCAAGCCAATATATTTTCCTCGTTATTCAAGCCAAAGGACGGTAAGCTTCCTATATAGGGGTTTCGGACAAGGTGGTTCTAACAGTGTTCTTATTGATTTGATCTGATACTCTTTTCAGGAGTTAAGGGCTAATACATTTTTTAGTACTGGAAATGATCGTCTCTTACTAGGTTGCTAGCTATCGCTACAACCCGGATAAAACGACTCAGCAGGGAAACACATTTTCTAAAGATATTTTTCTGATATTACCCTATCAAAACATAAGCGTGTGTTGTATTATCATATTATGATTAGTTGTTTAAATACTGTAATTACTGTTGGCTATAGTTCGTTCTCTAATATAATTTCAGGAATTATTCTACTTTAGATTGACAAATCAGATTTTTTTTTCAAACCCTAAAAAAGCTACTGAACTTTATGCCGCTATATCTACATGTTTTTTATAATGTTATAATTATTTTTAAGAAAATAGGACTATTTTGATGTAAATCTTCGCAACCAAATGATGTTAATAACATTTGCTACTAGAGTGTTACAGAAAAATTAAGTTTTTCATAAAAAAAATTGATTCTATTTAAATTTTTATCCCAAAAGGCACTAGATATAGCAATTTTCTTTAAAATGAGCCATTAGATCCCTGCTAGCTGCGGAAAAAAAAATCGGGAAAAAAGATGCCGTTTCTGCAGATATCGTATTTCAAGCAACTTATCTTGTTTTTCAAGCCAATAGATTTTCCTCGTTATTCAAACCAAGGGGCGGTAAGTTTCCTATATAGGGATTTTGGACAAGGTGATTTTAAAGGTGTACTTCTTGTTTTGCTCTGACACTGTTTTCAAGAGCTATGAGCTATTAATTTTCTCATAATTGAATGTGATAGTCTCTTACTAGGTTGTTAGCTACCGCTGCAACCCAGATACAGTTACTATGAGCTAGCGTTCGTTCTTTATTATATGATTCTTTGAGAAAATCTGATTTGTCAACTGAAACTAGAAAAATTCCTGAAAAATTCAAATAAATTTTTTTTATTTAACTGAAAACTGCAAAAATATTTATAGTGGCTAATCCATAATTCCCACTTTTTAATTCAAACCAGAAAAAACCTGAAAAATTTAAAATTAGTTTGGTTTTCCTTTTGCTACATAAAGGGTTGATATAGTTAATCATAAATAGTGTTAGTGAGGTAGTTATTTATAGAAATTTTGTTTAGAGTTTAACTTGAAAAATGTGTAAGAATTGTATGTGGTAGGAATTGAACCTGCAGCCTTTGGAGTAGAATACCAACACGCTATCCACTGAAAATAATTTCTTAGACCATACTGCTTTTCCATTTACCATTTCTATTTTTCCATTTTCCATTTTTCTGGTTTGATTTAAAAAGTTAAAATTATTGCTCAGATATAATAAATATTTTTACAGTTTGAAGTTAAATAAAATGATTTTATTTAAAACTTTCCGGAATTATTCTAGTTTCAGTTGACGAATGAGATTTTTCGTTAGTACATGCTCCTATCTGCAAAAATGTGGAATTTGGTATTTTTACGAGAAGAAAGATCACAGATGCGCGTTTATTTGTTTGTCTTTTCTTTTCCCCAGGGGTGAGCATATAGACCCAGTGTTCCTAGAATTTCGCGATAGGGCTCATTGAAATTGAAATTAAAAGTTCTAGTGTCTTTTTAATCAAAAACAAAAAAATAAAATAGAATAACTTTTTACAAAAAACTGCATTTTTGATGTTTTTTATACTGCGATCTTATCAAATATATTTGATTTTTGAAACAATCAAAAAACCGCTGCAACCCGGATAATAAACTGATTACAAACAGGAAAAAGCCTACGGCTTTTTCTTCTTTGAAATAGTAAGAGAAGAACCTCAAACAATCAAGTAGTTAACTAATTCCAATGTATGCAATTGCTTGTTATCCCAATGATCGTCTTTTAAAGTAATTTTGATCTGACTATTTTTTTAGGAGTTATGGGTTTTTATATTTCTTAACATTGGACGTGATCATCTCTTACTAGGTTACTAGCTACCGCTGCAACCCAGATATAGAACCTGATAACAAAGAGGAAAAAGCCTACGGCTTTTTCTTCTTCGAAATAGTAAGTGATAATGTAACTATTTCCTTTTTTTCTAAGGGGCGTGATTGTCTCTTACTAAGTTGCTAGCTAACACCGTAATCCGGATTCCAGTTACTATGGACTATAGTTCGTCCTTTAATGTATTTTTAAATTATTTTTGTTAATTATGAAAGGTTTTTACATACATTTATCTGCTTTCAAAAGATCAATTATTAAGATCTCAATGATTTTCCAGTGCCCCGCCAGCTGCACTGAAACAAAATGAAAAAAAAAACCTGCTGTCGATGCGGAATATTGTGGTTACAACCACTTTTCTTGATTTTCAAACCAATATATTTTCCCTTTTTCAAGCCAAGGGACAGTTATTTTCATATATAGTGGTATTGGACAATGGGTTCTAATAGTGTAATTCGTCTTTTGGTCTGATTCTAGTTTGGTCTGATTCTAGTTTTGGTCTGAACTAGTTTCTAGTTGTGGGTTATTTCATTTTTCACTGTGGGTTTTTCACTATAGTTTTCACTATTTCATTTTTCACTCCTGGTTGCAGCTGCCGCTGCAACCAGGATAACACCACTTACGATGAACTGTATCGGTCCTTTATATATACCGCTCCAACCCAGATTATTACAAACACTAGTTATGATGAGTTATATCAGTCCTTTGTGTAAAACGGGAAAAAGCCAATGGCTTTTCTTATTAGATATTTTAAGAGACGATTCTCAAATATTTAGGCAGCTAACTTCCATTCAAAAGATGATTTTATTATACGAACTGTACGAACTTGCATGTCTATAAGCTTCATCATTATAAGAACGCTGTTTGTCACTATCAATTTTTGCATGTCTATAAACTTCATCATTATAATAACGCTGTTTGTCACTATCAAGTTTTGCATCTCGATACGCCTGGTCGGTTGAATATCTTTGCTTATCTCTTTTCAAGATGCTATATTTTTTTTGTGTAGTACTGTTTTTTTAAATTACGTATAACTCGCTTAGAAGGCATCTTATTACTATCTTAATTATCCTATTATCAGTTCTTAAGTCTCGTATCAAGCACCCATAACCTAACGAAAAACAAAAACTAATTTTTAAATTTCCAGGTATTTTGTTAGTTTGAATGAACAGATTAAAATTATTACTCAGATATCATAAATGTTTTTGCAGTTTACATAATAGCTTTAGCAATTCTAAACTGAAAAATAAGATATATAAAAAATTGAATTTTTTGGTCTGGAAATACATATTAAATCCCACGTTGGGTAAATAGAACCTAACCGAAAATAAAACGAATTTTAAATTTTAAGGTATTTATCGACATCACTGCGGATATATGGAGGCATCTTAGTCCTTTACTTAGTTTCAGCTTTTTTCGATGATCGAGCCCTTACGTACTAACTACATCCAACGACTATGACGTCATTGATCAATATTGTACATAAAAAATTAAATTTTTGTAAAAAAAAATTATTTTATCTAAAAAAAAGTACAAATGGCACTAGATCTAGAGATTTCATTTAAAATGAGCCTTTGAACAACTTTCTACGATGTTCCAGTGACAAGCTATCTGTGGAAAAGAAGAAGAAAGAAAAACTATGCCGTTTGTGGAGAATAACATGGTTAAAGTAAATTTTCTTAATTTTCAAGCCAATATATTTCCCTTGCTGTTCAAGTCAAATGATATACTACAAATTCTGCCTAAACGGCATTTTTTTTCTTTTCCACAGATAGCTTGGCACTGTAATATCGTCGAGAGTTGTTCAATGGCTCATTTTAAAGGAAATTAATTGGGTTAAAAATCTTTTGTAAATAACATAAATTATTTTTAAAAGAGAATAAATTTTTCCACTAAAAACTAGATTTTTGATGTCTTTTCCTACTGCAGTCTTTTCAAAGATATTTGATTTTTGTATATAAATCATATTCGTACCCCAGTGGTAAGATTTGAACCCACGCCTCCGAAGAGACTGGTGGCTAACACCAGTGCCGGGGACTACTCGGCCACGCTGCCTCTCATAACTATATATGTAAATCCGGGTTGCAGCAGTAGCTAGCAACCTAGTAAGAGACGATAACGTCCAATGTTAAGAAATATAAAAACCCATAGCTCCTAAAAAAGGAGTCAGATCAAAACAAAAGTACATCATTAGAACCACCTTGTCTGAAACCCTTCTAGATAAATAATGAATATCGTCATAGTTGTGTTAGAGCTATGACGTGAATAGAAAAACACGACTTTATGTTGTTATTACATTAAAAGATGATCATTGGAATAACATACCACTGCATTTATTGGACTTAGTTAGCTACTTGATTGCTTGAGGTTCGTCTCTTACTATTTCAAAGAAAAAAGCCGTAGGCTTTTTCCTGTTTGTAATGATATAGCATAAAATGAAACCCAAGTTGTAACTGACGTCATCCTGGTTGTTATAATAAAGAACGAACTCTTGCCCTTAGTTATCTATGTCTTGTTAAATTATTATATTATCCGGGTTGCAGCGGCAGCTAGCAATTATCTGGGTTGCAGCGGTAGCTAGCAATCTAGTAAGAGACGATAACGTCCAATGTTAAGAAATATAAAAACCCATAGCTCCTAAAAAAGGAGTCAGATCAAAACAAAAAGTACACAATTAGAACTGCCTTGTCCGAAACCCCCTGTATAGGAAACTTTCTGTCCCTTGGCTTGAACAGCAAGGGAAATATATTGGCTTGAAAATCAAGGAAAGTTGCAGCTACTACAACATTCTGCCTCAACGGCATATTTTTTCTTTTTTCTTTCTTGTTTTCCACAGATAGCTTGGCACTGGAACATCGTAGAGGGTTGTTCAATGGCTCATTTTAAAGATAGCTTGGCACTGGAACATCGTAGAGGGTTGTTCAATGGCTCATTTTAAAGGAAATTAATTGGGTTTTACAATAAAGAACGACACCTAGCCCATGTCAACTGTAACATAAATAGGGATTATGTAATTTCCATCAGTATCATGTCCGTAGAGATGGTTGAACACTAGTAAAGAAAAATCCGGGTTGCAGCGGTAGCTATAAACCTAGTAAGAGACGATCACGACCAATGTTAAGAAATATAAAAACCCATGACTCCTAAGAAAAGAGTCAGATCAAAACAAGAAGCACACTATTAGAACCGCCTTGTCCAAAATTTCTATGTAGCAAACTTACCGTCCATGGCTTGAATAACAAAGAAAATATATTGGCTTGAAAATCAAGAAAATTGACCTTAACCACGTTATTCTCCACAAACGGCATCTTTTATTCTGTCTTCTTTTCCACAGATAGCTTGGCACTGGAACATCGTAGAGACTGTTTCAAAAAACTGAATTTTTGTTAGGTTCTTGGTACTTGATACGCGACTTAAACATTCAACTAATGGTTACATTATGGTTTCAATCAAGCAAGCTACACGCAAGTTAAAAAAAACAGTACTACACAAAAAACAGAGATAGCATCTTGAAAAGAGAAAAGCAAAGGTATTCAACCGACCAGGCGTATCGAGAAGTAAAAACTGATAGTGACAAACAGCATTATTATAATGATGAAGTTTATAGACATGCAAAAACTGAGACAGCCAAACAAAAGAGCAAGGAAGGGTATAATAATGATAAAGATTACCGAAAGAAACATAAGAAAAAAGTTTGCTACCAGAATAATGGGTAGATACTGGGGTGACAAAAGCTAAAATGAAAAATTAAAACCTCTTCGAGGCTTTACTAAAGAAAACATAAGGACAAAGTGAAAAATTACATTCAGAAGTCCAAGAAGATGGCAAAAATTCATGCTGATCTTCGTAAATTGAGAAACTTTTTACGAATGTTCTACCAGGATTACGAAAAGTATTCAAAATTACAGCTTAAAATTCTCTTTGAAAGAGCGGATGCTGTTGAAAAGTTGGCTAGAAATACTCTGGCAAAACTTCATAGTAATATCCAAAAAAATGTTGTCAGTTTAATGAAAAGCTTCCAAGCTGTGGACTGTTAACATTAGATCAGTTTATAGATGCAATGAAAAATTCTAGACAACACAGTGAATATACGGAGGCGTACTTCTTAGAAAATTCGTAGATTAATTTTGGAAGGAGCAATTGCAGTTTATGTAGCAGTACTAAAAATATTTATACAAGCATACCTATGAACAGGGAAGGAAAAAGCAATGTTTTTCAATTATGGTGAAAACGAACCTGTTAGGGTTATTAGTATATGTCTTTGTAAGATTCTTCATCAAGAAAAAAGTATTTCTATCTGTGTTTTAAACACTTTTTTTTAGTTCTACTGAATGTTTAGCAAAAAATGCTCTGTGTTGTCGAACAAGCTGTCCTGAAAAGTATATCCGGGTTGCAGCGGTAGCTAGGAACCTACTAAGAGACGATCACGTCCAATTTTAAGATATATAAAAACCCATAATTCCTAAAAAAAGAGTCAGAGCGAAACAAAAAGTACACTATATGAACCGCCATGTCTGAAACCCCTGTTTAGGAAAATTTCTGTCATTTGGCTTGAACAGCAAGGGAAATATATTGGCTTGAAAATCTAGGAAATTGACTTTAACGACGTTATTATCCACAAACGGCATCTTTTTTTCTTTCTTTCTAAAAATACCTTAAAATTTTAAAATTATCTTTATTTTCGGTTAGGTTCTAACTACCCAACGTGGGATTTGATGTGTATTTCCAGACCAAATAATTCTATTTTATATATATTTTATTTTTCAGTTTAGAATTACTAAGGTTATTATGTAAACTGCAAAAATATTTATGCTATCTGAGCAATAATTTTAATCTTTTCGTTCAATCTAACAAAATGCCTGAAAATTTAAAAATTAGTTTTATTCTTTGTTAGGTTGTGGGTACTTGATACGAGACTTAAGAAATGATAATAGGATAATTAATATAGCAATAAGATGCCTTCTAAGCGAGTTATACGTAATTTAAAAAAACAGTACTACACAAAAACAGATACAGCATCTTGAAAAAAGAAAAGCAAAGGTATTCAATCGACCAGGCGTGTCGAGATGCAAAAATTGATAGTGACAAACAGCGTTATTATAATGATGAAGTTTATAGACATGCAAAAATTGATAGTGACAAAAAGCGTTATTATAATGATGAAGTTTATAGACTTGCAAAAATTGAAACAGAAAAACAAAAGAGCAAGGAACGGTATGATAATGATAAAGATTACCGAAACAAACATAAGAAAAAATTGCTACCATAATAATGGGTAGATACTGGGGTGACAAAAGCTATAATGAAAAAATTAAAACCTCTGCAAGGCTTTACCAAAGAATGCATAAGGACAAAGTGAAAAATTACATTCATTACATTAAAGAACGAAATTTAGTCCATATTACATAAAGGATCGATACTGTAAATGGGAATTTTGTCAAACAGTTCGTGGTAACAAACTGTATAGTAAAAGTGAAGCGCCTCAATAGTAACCGAAACTCTAAAAAAGGGAATTTAAATATCAATAGATGTAACAAAAGAATTGTATTTTTATTCTGTAGAGTAAAAAGCGAACTCTAGTCCTTTGTAATTATAATGAGGAATAAACTCTAGCCTATAGTAGTATTTAGTAACTAAAATATTAAAATAAATAATTACATAAAAGCTTGATTTAGTTCATTAAAACTGGGGGTTATATAAGTTCCGTTGGTATCATGGTTGTAGAGATAGTTGAAACAAGTAAAGAACAAAACATGGCATAGTAACTAGAAACTTTATTAAGGGTTGTGGTTTGTCCTTCATTATAGTTTTCTTGATTTTTTAAATAAAGAACGAAATCAAGCCCAAAGGAACTGAATCCTGTGGTTCATTCATATAATCTTTATTGTTTTAGCTAGGAGATAACTAAAGCGATTTTCGTTTTAATTTTAAATTTAAATTTGTTGCCTTAAAATCAATGTATAAAAAGATCTCCCCCACAGGAATTCGAGCCTCGTTCTTCCGCGTGACAAGTGGGTATGCGTATCATTGTACCATCAGAGACTTTTGAAATATATGTTACACATAAGATATGATAATAAATTCGTTAATACATCCGGGTTGCAGCGGTAGCTAACAACCTAGTTAGAGACGATCCCGTCCCATAGTAAAAAACAAAAAGGCCCATAACTCCTAAAACTAGAGTCAGATATAAAAAAAGTACACTATTAGAACCGCCTTGTCCAATACCTATATAGGACAATAACTGCCACTTGGCTTCAATAACAAGGAAAATATATTGGTTTGAAAATCAAGAAGAGTGGCTGGAACCACGATATTTTGCATTGACGGCATCTTTTTTTCCGTTTTTTTTCCGGGTTGCAGCGGTAGCTAGCAACCTAGTAAGAGACGATCACGTCCAATGTTAAGAAATATAAAAACCCATATTTCCTAACAAAGGAGTCAGATCAAAACAAAAATTAGACCATTAGAACCGCCTTGTTCGAAACCCCTGTATAGGAAACTTTCTGTCCCTTGGCTTGAACAGCAAGGGAAATATATTGGCTTGAAAATCAAGAAAATTGACTTTAACCACGTTATTCTCCCCAAACGGGATATTTTTTTCTTTTTTCTTTTTTCTTTTTTTTTTTCTTTTCCACAGATAGCTTGGCACTGGAACATCGTAGAGGGTTGTTCAATAGCTCATTTTAAAGGAAATTAATTGGGTTAAAAATCTATAGTAACTAAAATAAATTATTTCTAAAAGAGAATAAATTTTTCCACCAAAAACTGCATTTTTGATGTCTTTTCACACTGCAGTCTTTCAAACATAATCGTATACCAGCGGTAAGATTTGAACCCACGCCTCCGAAGAGACTGGTGGCTAACACCAGTGTCTTGGACCACTCGGCCAGGCTGCCTCTCATAAATAAATATATATGTGAATTTGGGTTGTCCG
The DNA here is from genome assembly GCA_027921565.1 of Artemia sinica. Lineage (NCBI taxonomy): Eukaryota > Metazoa > Arthropoda > Branchiopoda > Anostraca > Artemiidae > Artemia > Artemia sinica. The sequence goes on from CM051268.1 coordinate 28,628,305, forward strand.
GGTTGCAGCAGTAGCTAGCAACCTAGTAAGAGACGATCAGCTCCAATGTTAAGAAATATAAAACCCCCCAACTCCTAAAAAAGAGTCAGATCAAAACAAAAAGTACACCATTAGAACCGCCTTGTCCGAATCCTCTATAAAGGAAACTTACCGCCCTTTGGCTTGAATAACAAAGAAAATATATTACCTTGAAAATCAAGAAAATAGACTTTTACCACGTTATTCTCCACAAACGGGATATTTTTTTCTTTCCACTTTTTTTTTCTGCTCAGCTAGCTGGGCACATTTTAAAGGAAATTAATTGGGTTAAAAACCTTTTGTAACTAAAATAAATTATTTCTAAAAGAGAATAAATTTTTCCACCAAAAACTGCATTTTCGATGTCTTTTCACACTGCAGTCTTTCATACATAATCGTATACCAGCGGTAAGATTTGAACCCACGCCTCCGAAGAGACTGGTGGCTAACACCAGTGCCTTGGACCACTCGGCCAGGTTGCCTCTCATAAATAATATATATGTGAATCCGGGTTGCAGCAGTACCTAGCAATCTAGTAAGAGACGATCATTATAATAAAGAACGACCTCTTGCCTTTATTAATTTATATTAAAGCTATTATATTTAGCTAAGAGGTAGGAAAACTGAGTTTCTTTTTTAAATTGTAAATTTAAGAGAAACTACTTTAAATTCAATATATTTTACATTAAAAGACGATCACTGAAATAACAAACCATTCCATACATTGGACTTAGTTAGCTACTTGATTGTTTGAGTTTTATAATAAAGAACGACCTCTTGCCTGTATAAATATTATACGCCACTTAATTACAGTATAGGTTAGTAATTCCACAGATAGCTTGGCACTGGAACATCGTAGAATGTTGATCAATGGCTCATTTTAAATCCGGGTTGCAGCGCTAGCTAGCAACCTAGTAAGACACGTAAAAAAAAGAATGACCTCTTGTCAGTACTAAATTTTATACGCCACTTAATTATAGTATATGTTAGTAATTCCACAGATGGCTTCGCACTGGAACATTGTAGAGAGTTGTTCAATGGCTCATTTTAAAGGAAATTAATGGGGTTAAAAACGTTTTGTAATTAAATAAAGGACCGATATAGCTCATCATAAATGGTATTTGTCAATTACGTTTTTTATATAATTATCCATTATTATGTAAAATGCAGTAATTTTTGGGGGGTATTAACATAACATATATTTGTTAACTGAAACTAGACTAAATTCTGAAACTTTGTTACAATAAAGAACGACACCTTGCCCATGTTAACTAAAACATAAATAGGGATTATATAATTTCCATCATCCGGGTTGCAGCGGTAGCTAGCAACCTAGTAAGAGACGATCACGTCCAATGTTAAGAAATATAAAAACCCATAGTTCCTAACAAAGGAGTCAGATCAAAACAAAAAGTACACCATTAGAACCGCCTTGTCCGAAACCCCTGTATAGGAAACTTTCTGTCCCTTGGCTTGAACAGAAAGGGAAATATATTGGCTTGAAAATCAAGCAAATTGACTTTTACCACGTTATTCTCCCCAAACGGGATATTTTTTTCTTTTTTCTTTGTTTCCAGAGATAGCTTGGCACTGGAACATCGTAGAGGGTTGTTCAATAGCTCATTTTAAAGGAAATTAATTGGGTTAAAAACCTTTTGTAACTAAAATAAATTATTTCTAAAAGAGAATAAATTTTTCGAATAAAAACTGTATTTTTGATGCAGTGACGTCATAATTACTATATAAGAAACGTCAAAACTGTAAATGGTCTCATTCATGAATATCCGGGTTGCAGCGGTAGCTAGCAACCTAGTAAGAGACGATCACGTCCAATGTTAAGAAATATAAAAACCCATAGTTCCTAAAAAAGGAGTCAGATCAAAACAAAAAGTACACCATTAGAACCGCCTTGTCCGAAACCCCTGTATAGGAAACTTTCTGTCCCTTGGCTTGAACAGAAAGGGAAATATATTGGCTTGAAAATCAAGCAAATTGACTTTTACCACGTTATTCTCCCCAAACGGGATATTTTTTTTTTTCTTTTTTTGTATCCAGAGATAGCTTGGCACTGGAACATCGTAGAGGGTTGTTCAATCACAATAAGAGACGATCACGTCCAATGCTAACATAACAATAAAGAACGAACTCTAATTAAATTTTGTTAGAGCTATGATGTGAATAGACAAACACGAAATTATATTGTTGTTTCTGAAGACGTCATGAAATAATATCATTGCGCTATGACGTCAATAAAATCATTACCTTGTGACGTCATAATTACTATATAAGAAGCTTCAGAACTGTAAAAGTTCACATTCATAATTACATAATGGTTTCAATCAAGCAAGCTGCACGGATATTGAAAAAACAGTACTACACAAACAACAGAGATAGTATCTTGAAAAGAAAAAAACAAAGGTATTCAACCGACCAGGCATATCGAGAAGTAATCAAACAAAACAGCAAGATGTGTTATCACAATGATGAAGATTATAGACATGCAAAAATTCAGACAGCCAAACAAAAGATCAAGGAGAGTTATCACAATGATGAAGATTACCGCATCAAATATAAGAAAAACCAAAAGCAAAGGTATTCAACCGTCCAGGTGTATCGAGAAGCAAAAATTGAGACAGCCAAACAAAAGATCAAGGAGCGTTACTGGGGTGACAAAATCTATAATGAAAAAATTAAATTCTCTGCGAGGTTGTACCGAAGAACGCATAAGGACAGAGGGAAAAATTACATTCAGAAATATAAGAAGATGGCAAAAATGCAGGCTGATCTTCGTAAATTGAGAAACATTTTACGCATGTTTTATCGGAATCACGAAAAGTATTCAAAATTACAGATTAAAATTCTCTTTGAAAGAGCGGATGCTGTTGAAAAGTCGGCTAGAAATTCCTTGGCAAAGCTTCATAGTAATATCCAAAAGAAATGTTGTCAGTTTAATGAAAAGCTTCCAAGGTATGGATTGGCAACTGCGGAACAGTTTACAGATGCAATGGAAAATGTTCGACAACACAGTGAATATACGGAGGCGTACTTCTTTGAAAATTCGTATATTAATTTTGGAAGGAGCAATTGCAGTTTATGTAGCAGCAATAAAAACATATATACAAGCATACCTATCAACAGCGAAGGAAAAGCAATGTTTTTCAATTATGGCGAAAACGAGCCTGTTAGGGTTATTAGTAAATGTGTTTGTAAGACTAATGATTTAGAACAAATTCCTGGAACACCGACTCAAGAAAAAAGCATTTCTAACTGTGTTTTAAACAGTTCTTTTAGTTCTACTGAATATTTGGCAAAAAATTCTCTGTGTAGTAGAACAAACTGTCCTGAAAAGTACGAGACAACTATTGAAGAATGCTCTGAATCTAGATCTGACAAGGAAATTATGATGGCTGAAGTCACCTATAACAATCTGAGTAAACATTCAAAACCAAAAATTGGGCAGCAGGTTACTTGGCAATGTCACCCTGATATCTGCAAGCTCTATCCGACGGATATTGAATTATGTCAAATTCTTTTTGATATCCTTGAAAATAATATAGCATTAAAATTTTCAACTGACAAAGTGGTTAATTTCTACCTTGGCGGCTTGGATTATTGTGAAATCAATTACAGGGACACAAGAAAGCATGGGCATTCGTTATACTGTAGCCCAAATGAGGGATGTCAGAGCTATTTGCGTTCTCTAAGGGCACTAGCTCCACATTTTCCTGTCTTGAACTGTTTCATTAATAGCGTATATAAGGCAGTATCAAAATGTAAGATTATACAACATATTAATCTACTAAAAGTCGAGGGCTCGTACAAGGAACTAAGTCATTACATAGAAGAAGTGTCAAGTAGACTCTGTCGTAATAATAGTCAAGACTTCATTTACGGTGATAGCAATATTAGAGTTTCTGTGGATGAAAATACAATAATAAAATTATTTGGTGAGAGCCTTGATAAGGTAGCGAACATTAGGGATGTATACCCCACAATGCATTGTGACAGTTGTGAGCAGATAAAGACAAAATACCAATTGAAGAGTCTAAGATCCCTTTCAAATAAGAAAGGTTTTGATGTAATGATGGCCACGATTTTAGAACACCTACAACAGGACATACCCAAAGATGACAGAGAACAACTAATTCAATGTACAGGTTGGAAAGAGGATGTCATAGATTCATTCTTTGTCTGTGATTACTGTGCTGGGAAAATGTTGAAAAGTCAGGAGAATGTCCGATCAGTATTAAATAACCTTCATATAGACTGTACACCGGAATGTATAAAGTGTTTAAATAATTTTGAAATGGCAATGATTCGATTTGTAATGCCTTGTCTTACGATCGTCAGATTAGGGCAAGTAACTGCATTGAAGAGACCTAGAACAGAACTTGTTGACGCTCTTAAGGGGAGAATAGTATATCTACCTGTTGATGTGCAAGCAAATGCAGATATTCAGCCTGAAAAACTTCTTAACATTGATAGTTTTGTAGTCATTGTCAATGGTCAGCCTACTTACAACAAGAATGTTTGGACTGCACTAATAGATCTGAGAAAAGTCCATGAAGCACTGTTGTGGTTAAGAGAGAACAACAGTCTCTATAAAACAATACATGCATACACCCTAGAAGATTTAAAAAAAATACTTGAAGCCCGTCTTGCTGAAAAAGCGGTTGGTGTTGATAATTTACCTGAAATACCGGAAGCTGCAATCCTTCAGAAACTGACAGAAAGCGCAAAATCTACATTGGTTGAACATTTTTCTGTCCAGCCTCTCAATTCAGCGGTTCCAAAAGACTTCATTGAAGATTTTAAGCAAATGAAAGATCTTGGTACTGACCAATTTCAAATCAAGAAACTAAAAGGTGAGAGCGAAGACTTATTTCAGGAAGAACTTGATCTAAAAGTGTTTCCAAATCTTTTCCCGAAAGGCAAATATGGCTTGCGTGACAAGGCAAGACCATTTCGGATTAGGAATGCAGAATATTTTAAATCAAGGCTTCTTAGCAGACATACTAAGTTTCGTCTTGACAAACAGTTTCTTTTTCACAGCTTCCAATTGCAAGAATTCTCTTACATGTGTAATAGCGTTGGTCATATGTTGCGGACTGTGAAACCAAATCAAAATGCTCGTCAATTTATAGACAGGCTTCATTCCCGTGATGGAGAGATGGAAGCGACTTTGTTTTCTGTTCAATCAAAAATCAGAGGATCTCAGCAGTATTTTCAATCTCTTTCCTATAAAGTAAAGTCAATGATTGAGCAATTGGGTCCACCGACTTTGTTTCTGACAGTTTCATGTGCTGAGTGGTACTCTCCTGAATTTATTGACTATTTACGGACTGTCCATAAGAACTTACCTGGTGTGGCATTACATTAAAAGACGATCATTGGAATAACATACCATTACAAAAATCAATAATAAAGAGCTGTGTAATGGCTCGTTTTAAAGGAAATTGCTGTATATAGAAACCTTTTGTAATTAACAGAATTAATTATTATTATAAAACAAATTGTTACGATAAGGTAAAGAACTAACTAGGCGATAGTAACTAATTTAATTTTGAAAAGAAAGAATTACGGCAGAAACCTAAATGGTAGTATAAGTAAACTACATTTAATAAGAACCGTCCACCAGGATTTGAACTCGGATCACAGGATTAGAAGTCTTAAGTGCTAACCACTACACCAAGAAACGCTCATATAAGAAAGAATTACAGTAAAGAACGAACTTCCAGCCCATAGTAACTAAAATAAGATTATAATTTCATCATGTAAAAGATTGATCAATGATGTCGTAATTGTAGGTTGTGGCCAGGTCGTCTCTTACTATACCAATTAAGAAAAAGCCATAGGCTTTTTCTTTTTTGTTATATAAAGGATTGATTCCGGATTGGAACGGTAGCTAGCAACCTAGTAAGAGACGATCACGTCCAATACTAAGAAATAAAATGACCCAAAACTCCTAAAAATGATGTCAGGTCGAAACACAAAGTACGCTATTAGAACCACCTTGTCCGAAACTCATATAATTGGAATAACAAACTATTGCATACATTGGACTTAGTTCAGCTATTGTAGGTTCGTCTCTTACTATTTCAAAGAAAAAAAGCCGTAGGGTTTTTCCTGTTTGTTAGTAATCCGGGTTGCAGCGGTAGCTAGCAACCTAGTAAGAGACGATCACGTCCAATGTTAAGAAATATAAAAACCCTTTTTCATAAAAAAGGAGTCAGATCAAAACAAAAAGTACACCATTAGAACCGCCTTGTCCGATTATTATAATAAAGAACGACCTCTTGCTTATACTAAATTATATAGGCCACCTAACTATACTATAGGTTAGTAAATTTTACATAAAGGACTGATATTGTTCATCCGGGTTGCAGCGGTAGCTAGCAACCTAGTAAGAGACGATCACGTCCAATGTTAAGAAATATAAAAACCCCTAACTCCTAAAAAAAGAGTCCGATCAAAACAAAGAGTACACCATTAGAACTGCCTTGTCCGAAACTCCTATATAGGAAACTTACCTTACATTAAAAGACGATCACTGAAATAACAAACCATTCCATACATTGGACTTAGTTAGCTAGTTGATTGTTTGAGTTTCGTCTCTTACTATTTAAAAGAAGAAAAAGCCGTAGGCGTTTTCCTGTTTGTATTTATAGTTAAAAAACGAAATCAAGTCCAAAGAAACTGAACACTGTGGTTCATTTTTATTATCTTCATTATTTTAGCTAGAATGTAAATAAACAAGTTTCTTTTTTTAATTTTAAATTGAAAAGATAGTGCTTTTAATTCAACATATTTAAAGTTCTCCCCGACGGGGAATCGAACCCCCTTCTCCCAGGTAACAAGTGGGCATACTTACCATTAGACTATCGAAGACTTATAAAATAAAACTTGCATATAAGATATGATAATAATTTTTTAATCCGGGTTACATAAAGGCTCGATCATCGAATTTTTACATTAAAGAACGAGCTTTAGTCCATAGTTTATATTAAAGGACGATCATCAGAAAAGCACACCAATGCATATATTGTTTTTATAATAAAGAACGACCTCTTGCCTATACTAAATTTTATACGCCACTTAATTATAGTATATGTTAGTAATTTAACAGATAGCTTGGCACTGAAACATCGTAGAGAGTTGTTCAATGGCTTATCTTAAAGGAAATTAATGTGGTTAAAAACATTTTGTAACTAAAACAAATTATTTTTATTACATTAAGAAACAAACTGTAGAGCATTGTATATGATCCGGGTTGCAGAGGTAGCTAGCAGCCTAGTAAGAGACGATCACGTCCAATGTTAAGAAATATAAAAACCCATAACTCCTAGAAAAAGATTCAGATCAAAACGAAGTACACTATTAGAACCGCCTTGTCCAAAACTTCTATATAGTTTATTATAATAGTTTATATAGTTTATTATAGTCTATATAGTATATTCAAACCTTTTTGATTTTATTTTTCATTTTGTTAGTTTTTTTTTCATCTCTAAGATTTTTTTCACTCATAAATAATGAATGTCGTCATCCGGGTTGCAGCGGTAGTTAGCAACCTAGTAAGAGACGATCACATCCAATGTTAAGAAATATAAAAACCCCTAACTCCTAAGAAAAGAGTCAGATCAAAACAAAAATTACACCATTAGACTCACCTTGTCTGAAACTTCCCTATAGTTAACTTTCTGACCCTTGGCTTGAATAACAAAGAAAATATATTGGCTTGAAAATCAAGAAAAATGACAGCTACTACATCCGGGTTGCAGCGGTAGCTAGCAACCTAGTAAGAGACGATCACGTCCAATGTTAAGAAATATAAAAACCCATAGTTCCTAAAAAAGGAGTCAGATCAAAACAAAAAGTACACCGTTAGAACCGCCTTGTCTGAAACCCCTGTATAGGAAACTTTCTGTCCCTTGGCTTGGACAGCAAGGGAAATATATTGGCTTGAAAATCAAGAAAAGTGGCAGCTACTACAACATTCTTCCTAAACGGGATATTTTTTTCTTTTTTTCTTTTTTTCTTTGTTTCCAGAGATAGCTTGGCACTGGAACATCGTAGAGGGTTGTTCAATAGCTCATTTTAAAGGAAATTAATTGAGTTAAAAACCTTTTGTAACTAAAATAAATTATTTCTAAAAGAGAATAAATTTTTCCACCAAAAACTGCATTTTTGATGTCTTTTCACACTGCAGTCTTTCAAACATTACATTATTATAATAAAGAACGACCTCTTTCCTATACTAAATTTTATAGGCCGCTTAACTATAGCATAGGCTAGTACAGTTATTATATTTAAGGCCAATATATTAAAATTTTCCACTAAAAGACGGTCATTGGAATAAAAACCCAATACATACATTTGATTTAGTTAGCTACTTGATTGTTTGAGGCTAGTCTCTTACTATTTCAAAGAAGAAAAAGCCGTAGGCTTTTTCCTGTTTGTAATCAATTAGAAAGAGTTCTACCTTTAATATAATGTAATAAAGATCAAACTCTTCCCTATACTAACTTGCATACGCAACTTCACTATAGTTAAGATTACAGTATTTATATTTTTACATTAAAAGACGATCACTGAAATAACAAACCATTCCATACATTGGATTTAGTTAGCTACTTGATTGTTTGAGTTTTTACAATAAAGAACGACACCTAGCCCATGTTAACTGAAACATGAATAGGGATTATATAATTTCTATTAGTATCATGGCTGTAGAGATGGGTGAAACCTAGTAAAGAATAAACCATTACAGTAAAGAACATTTCATGTTAAAGATTGATCAATGATGCCATAATCATAGTTTGTAGTCTAATAAGAGACGATCACATCCGACACTAAGAAATATAATAACCAATACCTCCTAAAAATAGAGTCATATCAAAATAAGAAGTACATGAATTGCTTCGTCTGAAACCCCTATATAAGAAACTTATCGTCCCATCCCTATATAAGAAAATTATCGTTTGTAATCAGTTTATTATCCGGGTCGCAGCGGTAGTTAGAAACCTAGTAACAGAAGATCACGTCCCATCCAGGTTGCAGCGGTAGCTAGCAACCTAGTAAGAGACGATCACGTCCAATGTTAAGAAATATAAAAACCCATAGTTCCTAACAGAGGTGTCAGATCAAAACAGAAAGTACACCATTAGAATTTATATTAAAGAACGAATATTTTACCGATTATCTACTAATAACCATATATGACGTAATAAGTGACATGACGTAATATCTAAAACCTATTGTGTACTAATAACCATATATGACTTAATGAGCAACGTGACGTAAAAATTGAAAAAATTAATTTTTTACATTAAAAGGCAATCATTAGAATAACAAACCATTGCATACATGGGACTTAGTTAGCTACTCGGTTGTTTGAGGTTTACAATAAATGAAGATCATTTGAATGACAAATAACTACATACATTGGAATTAGTTAGCTACTTGATTGTTTGAGGTTCGTCTCTTACTATTTCAAAGATGAAAAAGCTGTAGGCTTTTTCCTGTTTGTAGTCAGTTTTACAGTAAAGAACGATCTCTTGCCCATAGTAACTGATATATGGTGGTTCCAGGGATAGCTGCAAGCTAGCCAGATTGCAGCGGTAACCAAGTTGCAGTGGCAGCTGTAACCCGGAGTCTCTTTCCTAGTTTATGACTCAAACAAGTTTACATTAAAAGACGATCATTGGAATAACAAACAATTGCATACATTCGATTTAGTTAGCTACTTGATTGTTTGAGGTTCGTCTCTTACTATTTCAAAGATGAAAAAGCCGTAGGCTTTTTCCTATTTGTAACCAGTTTATTATCCGGTCCGGGTTGCAGCGGTAGCTAGCAACCTAGTAAGAAACGATCACGTCCAAAGTTAAGAAATGTAAAAACCCATTGTTCCTAAAAAAGGAGTCAGATCAAAACAAAAAGTACACCATTAGAACCGCCTTGTCCGAAACCCCTGTATAGGAAACTTTCTGTCATTTGGCTTGAACAGCAAGGGAAATATATTGGCTTGAAAATCAAGAAAAGTGGCAGCTACTACAACATTCTGCCTAAACGGGATATTTTTTTCTTTCTTGTTACCCAGAGATAGCTTTGCACTGGAACATCGTAGAAAGTTGTTCAATGGCTCATTTTAAAGGAAATTAATTGGGTTATTAGTGTAAGAACCGAAGTTCAATTCTACCTTGCTTTAGTTTGAACAAGGCTTCTTTATGGCGAAACGTGGTCAGTAAAGCAACTAAATGAAAATCCACTGAAGGTGTTTGAGCGTACCTCTCTGCAGAGTATCCTCACGATAAACTGAATGATAGAATATCAAACTTGGATACACAAGGAATGTGTGGTATTAAGAGATGTGTTGCCATTACGATAAAGGAGCGTTGTCTAAAGTGGTTGGTCCAGGACATGGTCCAACACTACGCTCCTTTTGACAGCTAATGACATTTCCTGGTCTGTCTCTTACAACTTCAGACACAGAAGCCTCTTACCAGGTGATTCCTTGAGAACCTGGTAGATATTACAGGCGTCCCGACCATCTGCTGCTTTTCCTAGAGACGAAGCAATCTCTTCCCATATTTCATGTTGATCTAAACGAGCAGAGCACTTAACCTAGTTGCGCAACTCTTTCGTGACATGTTCAGGGCCTGACCATCTTTTTCCTTCGCTCTTCGACTATTGATAGGGTTTTGGTGATAATCGAATTCTGTCGTTTCACCTTCGTGCGGCCTAGGATCTTTTCTGTGGTCTCTCTCATCACTGTTTCAAAGATCTTCCATCTTTGCTCAGGTTTTAGTGCAACAAAATGGTTCGTTAGCTCTATGTTTAGAGTTTGCCAAACTTCTTCATCTTGCTGATTATCAATTTCGATTCGGACTTTCGGTTTATTCATTCTCCGAGATGCAAGACGATTTTCGCAAGGACTAGCTTGTTATCGGACCCCAATTTTGAGCCTGTGTTCGCACTGTTATAAGAGGGGGAGCTCATTACTGAACTTATGCAATGTTAGCGGACAAGAATGAAGTCAATTTTGGTCTTAGTAACACTGTCTTCAGAATGTCAAGTTAGTATATGGCTTTGCCTGTGCTGAAATATGGTGCTGGTGAAAAAAAAAACACGAAGAAAAAATGTCCCGAAGTTAAAAAACTGTCACGAAGAAAAAAACAAAACAAAAACATCTACTAGTAAGAAATGTCACGAAGAAAAAACATCACGATGTTAAAACAAATCGTCTCGAAGTTAAAAATCGTCACGAAGAAAAAAATGTCTTTAAGTTAAAAAACGTCTAAAGTAAAAAGGTGTCTCGAAGTAAAAAAAAACATCTTAGAGTTAACACAAAAACGTCACGAAGAAATAAAAAGTCTCGAAGTAAAAAAAAACATGTCAAAGAAAATACAAACGTCTCGAAGTTAAAACACAGCGTCTCGAAGTTAAAAAAACGTTACGAAGAAAAAAACATCTCAAAGTTAAAAAACAACGTCTAAAAGAAAAAAACAACGTCACAAAGAAAAAACAACGTCACAAAGAAAAAACAGCGTCTCGAAGTTAAAAAAAAATTCGCGAGAAAAAAACTCTCAAGTAAAAAAAATCCTCAAAGTAAAAAAGTTTTAATTACCGCCTTCATATAAAAAAAATTAATAAAAGTACTTTTTAGTACAATAAACTCAGCTACTTGGTAAATTCCGAGTTTTTTAATTGGTGGCTAAGTATCAAAGAATTAAATAAAAACACTTTTACCTGCAACAAACTCACTTGTATGTCAATTCCCGATTTTTTGGCTGCTCACTGAGTATCAACAAATATCATAAAAGCACTTTTGACTACAATAAACTCAGGTAGTTGATAAATTTCAAGTGTTTTAGTTCCATCGACATTTTACCAATAGTACATTAAAGGACGATCATTGGAATAACATTCCACTGCATACATTGGACTATGTTTACAATAAGGAACGAACTGTAGCCCATAGTAACTTAAGTATTAAATCAAACAGTTTGTGGTCATAATGATGAGTGTAATGGCTAATTTTAAAGGAAACTGCTGCATATAAGAACCTTTTATAATTAATTACATTAAATTACAATAGAGAACGACACTTAGCCCATGTTAACTGAAACATAAATAGGGATTATGCAATTTCCATCAGTATCATGGCTAAAGAGGTGTCCGAAACCAAGTAAAGAACAGACCATTATAGTAAAGAACATTTCATGTTAAAGATTTTTACAGTAAAGAACGATCTCTCGCCCATTGTAACGCATATACGGTGGTTCAAGGGGTAGCTACTAGCTATCCAGTTTGTAGCAGTATCCGGGTTGCAGCGGCAGCTGTAACCCGGAGTCTCTTTGCTTATTATATTTAAGGTCAATATATATTAAAATTTTCCACTAAAAGACGGTCATTGGAATAAAAACCCAATACATACATTTGATTTAGTTAGCTACTTGATTGTTTGATTATAATAAAGAACGAATATTTTACCGATTATTTACAGTAAAGAACGAACTTCCAGCCCCTAGTAACTAAAATAAAATTAAAATTTCATGTTAAAGATTGATCAATAATGTCATAATCGCAGGTTGTAACCGGATCGTCTCTTACTATTCTAATTAAGAAAAAGCAGTAGGCTTTTTCCTGTTTGTAATACAGTAATTCGGGTTGCAGCGGTAGCTAGCAACCTAGTTACAGACGATCACGTCCAATGTTATGAAATGTAAAAGCCCCTAGCTCCTAAAAAAAGAGTCAGATCAAAACAAAAATTACATCATTAGAACCGCCTTGTCCGAAATCCCTATATAGGAAACTCACCGTCCTTTGGCTTTAATAACAAAGAAAATGTATTGGCTTGAAAATCATGAAAATTGACTTTAACCACGTTATTCTCCATTATATTAAAAGACAATCATTCAGAGATCAAACCATTGCATATATTAGACCTAGCTGCCTGGTTCTTTGAGGTTCGTCTCTTACTATTCCAAAGAATTACAGTAAAGTAATAATAATAAAGAAATACAGTAATTCGGGTTGCAGCGGTAGCTAGCAACCTAGTTACAGACGATCACGTCCAATGTTAAGAAATGTAAAAACCCCTAGCTCCTAAAAAAAGAGTCAGATCAAAACAAAAATTACATCATTAGAACCGCCTTGTCCGAAATCCCTATATAGGAAACTCACCGTCCTTTGGCTTTAATAACAAAGAAAATGTATTGGCTTGAAAATCATGAAAATTGACTTTAACCACGTTATTCTCCATCCGGGTTGCAGCGGTAGCTAGCAACCTAGTAAGAGACGATCACGTCCAATGTTAAGAAATATAAAAACCCATACTTCCTATCAAAGCAGTCAGATCAAAAAAAAGTACACCATTAGAACCGCCTTGTCCGAAACCCCTGTATAGGAAACTTTCTTTCCCTTGGCTTGAACAGCAAGGGAAATATATTGGCTTGAAAATCAAGAAAAGTGGCAGCTACTACAACATTCTTCCTAAACGGGATATTTTTTTCTTTTTTTTTTCTTTGTTTCCAGAGATAGCTTGGCACTGGAACATCGTAGAGGGTTGTTCAATAGCTCATTTTAAAGGAAATTAATTGGGTTAAAAACCTTTTGTAACTAAAATAAATTATTTCTAAAAGAGAATAAATTTTTCCATCAAAAACTGCATTTTTGATGTCTTTTCACGCTGCAGTCTTTCAAACATAATCGTATACCAGCGGTAAGATTTTTACATTAAAGAACGAACTTTCATCCATAGTAATTGATGTATTATAAGAAATCATTATATAGATAATGCATTTTCCTTAATGATTAATATTAGACATAAATTAAAATCTTGTTTGGGGTAAAAGAGCAGTGATTAGATTTTAAACCATAATTACTTTCTGAAAAATTAGGGCCCGACCGGATTCGAACCGGTGACCTATCGATCTGCAGTCGATGGCACTACCTCTGAGCTAAGAACCCATTTTGTTAAGAGAGAATTAAAGATGTTTACATGAATATTAGATATAAATTAAATTACAGTAGAGAACAAACTTCCAGCCCATAGTAACTAAAATAAGATTATAATTAATGTTAAAGATTGATAAATGACATTTTTTTGTGAGGAGTTATAATAAAGATCCAACTCCTGCCTATACTAACTGGTATGGGTCGCTTAACTATAGTGTAGGCTTGTAAAGTTGTATTTAAAGTCAACAAATTAAAAATTCCCTACAACGGGGAATCGAACCCCGATCGCCCTCTTGACAAGCGGTTATGTTTACCATTGTACTATTGGATACTCATAATGAATATGTTACATATAAGACATGATAAAAAATGGTTAATTTACTAAGAAAATTAAATAAGGAATCGGTCTGGTTAATTATAAATGGGGATTATGTAAGTTTAATTGATAGCATAGCTCTAGAGATGGCCAAAACCTAGTAAAGAATAAATCTTGGCACATATTGGGTTTAGTTTGATGCCTCATTTTCTGAATCCGGGTTTTAGTGGTAGCTAGACACCTAGTAAGAGACTATCACGCCCCAGAGTAGAAAATAATTATATTAAAAGACGATCATTAGGATAATTAAATTAAAAGACGATCATTGGAATAGCATACCACTGCATACATTGGACTTTGTTAGCTACTTGATTGCTTGAGGTTCGTCTCTTACTATTTCAAAGAAGAAAAAGCCGTAGGCTTTTTCCTGTTTGTAATGATATAGCATAAAACGAAACCTTAGTTGTAACTGACGTCATCCTGGTTGCTATTGGTAATTTATAATTTATAATAAAGAACGAACTCTTGCCTATACTAAATTGCATACTCAACTTAATTATAGTTAATTATATAGTAATGATATGGTTTATTGATAGCTGAATTACATTTTATAATAAAGAACGACCTCTTGCCTATACTAAATTTTATACGCCACTTAATTATAGTGTAGGTTAGCTTACCTGGTCTTACCGGCACTTCCAGTGCTGTATAATTAAATCTCAAGACAAAATATCAAAGGCAGCGCAGCGCTGCCTATGATATTAGCGATGTGGGCATATTATAATGTTTCGTTTATTAGACCAAGGCACTTCTTATAGAAATCAACTAAAAAAACAAGTTTTTTTTTAACTGAAAGTAAGGAGTGACATTAAAACTTAAAACGAACAGACTTTATTCCGTATATGAATGGGGCTGTCCCCTCCTCAACGCCTCGCTCTTTACGCTAAAGTTTTTTATTCTTTTAAAAAAAAGTTTTGAGACAGAGTCAACCTTTAGCGCAAAGAGCAAGGCGTACTTGGGATACCACCAGATGGCTAATTTGACAGGAAATGGTATTTCCATTTTAAAGGAAATACCATTATAATAAAGAACGAGTATTTTACCGATTATCTACTAATAACCATATGTGACGTAATAAGTGACATGACGTAATATCTAATTATAATAAAGACCGAACTCTCGCCTGTACTAACTGTACAGTTATATAAACGATCGATATAGTTAATTTTAAAATTAAAGGACACTCCACCAAGATTCAAACTCAGACTACAGGCTTTAAAGTCCTAAGTGCTAACCATTACACCATGATCCGAATTGCAGCGGTAGCGCTAGCATTCAGTTCAGAATCACTAATGTTATCATGTAAACTGAAAAAATTATAATAAAGAACGAACTCTTTCCTATGCTCAATAATTCTATACTAGTTAATTATACAGCAATGATCTGGTTTGCACCGGTAGCTAGCAACCTAGTAAGAGACGATCATGTCGAATGTTAAGATATATAAAAACCCATAAATCCTAAGAAAAATGTCAGATCATTACATAAAGGCTCGATCATCGAATTTAAGCTGAAACTAAGTAAAGGACAATTATGCCTCCATATATTCACAGTGATGTATAAGATTTCCCATTACATCTGTAGACTGTTCCACAGTTGCCGGTCCATACCTTGGAAGCTTTTCACTAAACATGCAACATTTCATGCAACTACTACATAAATAATGAATGTCGTCATAGTTTTTTTAAGAGCTATGAAGTGAATAGAAAAACACGATATTATGTTGTTGTTTTCTGAAGACGTGATGAAATAATATCATTACGACAGAACGTCATGAAATAAAATCATTACGCCATGACGTCATAATTACTATATAAAAAGCGACAAAGTTGTAACTGGTCACATTCATGATTACATAATGGTTAGATCAAAGCATGCTACACGCAAGTTAAAAAACAGTACTACACAAAAACAGAGATAGTATCTTGAAAAGAGAAAAGCAAAAGTATTCAACCGACCAGGCGTATTGAGAAGTAAAATTTGAGAGAGCCAAACAAAACATCAAGGAGCGTTATCAAAATGATGAACTTTATAGAGAAGCAACAATTAAGCAAGCTAAACAAAAGAGCAAGGGACGGTATGATAATGATGAAGATTACAGAGAAGCAACAATTGAGCGGGCTAGACAAAACAGCAAGGAGCGTCATCATAATGATGAAGATTACCGAATCAAATCCGGGTTGCAGCGGTAGCTAGCAACCTAGTAAGAGACGATCACGTCCAATATTAAGAAATATAAAAACCCCTAACTCCTAAAAAAGGAGTCAGATCAAAACAAAAAGTACACCATTAGAACCGCCTTGTCCGAAACCCCTTTATAGTAAAATTTATGTCCCTTGACTTGAACAGCAAGGGAAATATATTGGCTTGAAAATCAAGAAAAGTGGCAGCTACTACAACATTCTGCCTAAACAGGATATTTTTTTCTCTTTTCCTTGTTTCCAGAGATAGCTTGGCACTGGAACATCGTAGAGGGTTGTTCAATAGCTCATTTAAAAGGAAATTAATTGGGTTAAAAACCTTTTGTAACTAAAATAAATTATTTCTAAAAGAGAATAAATTTTTCCACCAAAAACTGCATTTTTGATGTCTTTTCACACTGCAGTCTTTCAAACATAATCGTATACCAGCGGTAAGATTTGAACCCACGCCTCCGAAGAGACTGGTGGCTAACACCAGTGCCTTGGACCACTCGGCCAGGTTGCCTCTCATAAATAACTATATATGTGAATCTGGGTTGCAGCAGTAGCTAGCAATCTAGTAAGAGACGATCAGTCCAATGCTAAGAAATATAACAAAACTCCTGAAAATAGAGTCAAATCAAAACAAAAGTGCATCATTAGAATTACCTTGTCTGAAACCCTACTAGATAAATATTGAATGTCGTCATAGTTTTATATTAGAGCTATGACGTGAATTATAAAACACGAAATTATATTGTTGTTTCTGAAGACGTCATGAAATAATATCATTCCGCTATGACGTCATCATGAAATAAAATCATTACGCCGTGACGTCATAATTACTATATAAGAAGCGTCAGAACTGTAAATGTTCTCATTCATAATTACATAATGGTTTCAATCAAGCAAGCTGCACGCAAGTTGAAAAAACAGTACTACACAAACAACAGAGATAGTATCTTGAAAAGAAAAAAGCAAAGGTATTCAACCGACCAGGCGTATCGAGAAGTAACCAAACAAAACAGCAAGATGTGTTATCACAATGATGAAGATTATAGACATGCAAAAATTGAGACAGCCAAACAAAAGTTCAAGGAGAGTTATCACAATGATGAAGATTACCGCATCAGATATAAGATAAACCAAAAGCAAAGGTATTCAACCGTCCAGGTGTATCGAGAAGTAAAAATTGAGACAGCCAAACAAAAGATCAAGGAGTGTTACTGGGGTGACAAAATCTATAATGAAAAAATTAAATTCTCTGCGAGGTTGTACCGAAGAAAGCATAAGGACAAAGGGAAAAATTACATTCAGAAATACAAGAAGATGGCAAAAATGCAGGCTGATCTTTGTAAAGTGAGAAACATTTTACGCATGTTTTATCGGGATCACGAAAAGTATTCAAAATTACAGATTAAAATTCTCTTTGAAAGAGCGGATGCTGTTGAAAAGTCGGCTAGAAATTCTTTGGCAAAGCTTCATAGTAATATCCAAAAGAAATGTTGTCAGTTTAACGAAAAGCTTCCAAGGTATGGATTGGCAACTGCGGAACAGTTTATAGATGCAATGGAAAATGTTCGACAACACAGTGAATATGCGGAGGCGTACTTCTTAAAAAATTCGTATATTAATTTTGGAAGGAGCAATTGCAGTTTATGTAGCAGCAATAAAAATATATATATACAAGCATACCTATCAACAGCGAAGGAAAAGCAATGTTTTTCAATTATGGCGAAAACGAGCCTGTTAGGGTTATTAGTATATATGTTTGTAAGACTAATGATTTAGAACAAATTCCTGGAACACCGACTCAAGAAAAAAGCATTTCTAACTGTGTTTTAAACAGTTCTTTTAGTTCTACTGAATATTTGGCAAAATTATAATAAAGAACGAACTATTGCTCTTTCTTTCTTTTCCTCCTCAGATAGCTTACCACTGGAAAATCGTAGAGAATTCTTCAATGGCTCATTTTAAAGGAAATTGATATGGTTAAAAACCTTTTGTAGTTAAAAAAAATATATTTCTTAAAATTTACATTAAAGAACGAACTTTAGTCCATAGTA
This sequence comes from Artemia sinica, assembly GCA_027921565.1. NCBI lineage: Eukaryota > Metazoa > Arthropoda > Branchiopoda > Anostraca > Artemiidae > Artemia > Artemia sinica. The sequence continues at coordinate 28,646,901 of CM051268.1, forward strand.
TTACCTTAAAAGACGATTATTGGAATAACATACCACTGCATACATTGGACTTAGTTAGCTACTTGATCGCTTGAGGTTCGTCTCTTACTATTTCAAAGAAGAAAAAGCCCTAGGCTTTTCTCTGTTTGTAATGATATAGCATAAAACGAAACCCAAGTTGTAACTGACGTCATCCTGGTCGATACAGTAAAGAACGAACTCTTGCCCTTAATTACCTATGTCTTGTCAAATTAGCTAATCCATGTCATCTGATTTTGCTTTAGAAATAATTCCCACACCGTTATACAAGGAATTGGTCTGGTTAATTATAATTTAATTCAGGAATAATAACTACCTCATGGATTTTATTTAATATAAAATCTTATGGTGAAAAGAAATAGAAGGTAGTTGAAAAAGATAAAATTTGTATAATGATAAAACAAATAACAAGTTAAAAAATGACCAATCTGTGGGATAAGGGTGATCCAGGTTACAGCGGTAGCTAACAACCTAGTAAGAGACGATCACGTCCAATGTTAAGAAGTATAAACACCCCTAAGTCTTAAAAAAAAGAGTCAGATCAAAATAAAAAGTACACCATTAGAACTGCCTTCTCCGTAACCCCTATATAGGAAACTTATTGCCCTTTGGCTTGAATAACAAAGAAAATATATTGGCTTGAAAATCAAAAAATTGACTTTAACCACGTTATTCTCCACAAACTGCATATTTTTTTCTTTTTTCTTCTTTCTTTTTATAATAAAGAACGACCTCTTGCCTATACTAAAAACATTCTGCCTAAATGGTATCTTGTTTTATTCTTTTCCACAGATAGTTTGGCACTGGAACTTCGTAGAGAATTGTTCAATGGCTCATTTTAAAGGAAATTAATGCAGTTAAAAACCTTTTGTAACTTAAACAAATTATTTTATAAAAAAGAATACATTTTTCCACTAAAAATTGCATTTTTGATGTTTACAGTAAAGAAAGATTCTCTCCCATAGTAACTGATGTATGGTGGTTCCAGGGGTAGCTGCAAGCTATCCAGATATCAGCGGTATCCGGGTTGCAGCGGCAGCTGTAGCCCGGAGTCTCTGTGCTTAAACAACAAAGAAAATATGTTGGCTTGTTATTAAACCAACACCTAACAAAAAATAAAACTAATTTGAAATTTTGAAGTATTTTTCCAGTTTTACATTAAAAGACGACCATTCAAAATCCGGGTTGCAGCTGTAGCTGGCAATCACGGTTGCAGAGATAGCTAACAACTTAGTAAGAGGCGATTACACCATATAGTAAAATAGTAAAATATAAAATAGCCCATAACTTTAAAAACTGGAATCAGATCAAACAACGAAGTGCACTTTTAGAACCGCATTGTACAACACCCCTATATAGGAAAGTAACTGTCTCTTTTCTTGAACAACAAGGAAAATATATCGGTCTGAAAATCAAGAAAAGTGGCTGAAACCACGATATTCCGCATCGACAGCAGGTTTGCTTCTCCATATTTGTTTTCTCCTCCACTAGCTGGGCACTGGAAAATCATAAGGCATTGTATAATGGCTCATTTTTAAGGAAAGGGCTACATATAGTTCCTTTTGTAATTAAAAATAAAATAGTTTTTAAAATAGACTCAATTTTGACAAAAAAACTGCATTTAGTGTACAAGCCTAATGAGTGACGTTATAATTGTATAGGTTATGATCCGGGTTGCAGCGGTAGCTAGCAACCTAGTAAGAGACGATCACGACCAATGTTAAGAAATATAAAAACCCGTAACTCCTAAAAAAAGAATCAGATCAAAACAAAAAGCACACCATTTGAACCGCCTTGTCGGAACCCCCTGTATAGGAAACTTTCTATCCCTTGGCTTGAACAGCAAGGGAAATATATTGGCTTGATAATCAAGAAAAGTCACAGCTACTACAACATTCTGCCTAAACGAGATATTTTTTCTTTCTTTTTTCTTTTCCACAGATAGCTTGGCACTGGAACATCGTAGAGAGTTATTCAATGGCTCATTTTAAAGGAAATCAATTGGGTTAAAAACCTTTTGTAACTAAAATAAATTATTTCTAAAAGCGAATAAATTTTTCCACTAAAAACTGCATTTTTGACGTCTTTTTATGCTGCAGTCTTTTCAAAGATATTGGATTTTTGTACATATATCATAATCGTATACCAGTGGTAAGATTTGAACCTACGCCTCCGAAGAAACAGGTGGCTAACTCCAGTGCCTTTGACCACTCGGCCACGCTGCCTCTCATAACTATATACGTGAATCCGGGTTGCAGCAGTAGTTTATACTAAAGAACGAATTAGAATAAGGAACGAGCTGAACCCATAGTAACTTAAGTATTGAATCAAACAGTTTGTGGTCATCATAAAGAGCTGTGTAATGGCTCATTTTAAGGGAAACTGCTGTATATAGAAACCTTTTGTAATTAACTAAATTAATTATTATTATAAAACAAATTGTTACGATATGGTAAGGAACTAACTCTAGGCGATAGTAACTAAGTTAATTTTGAAAAGAAAGAATTGCGGCAGAAACCTAAATGGTAGCATAAGTAAGCTTCATTTCATAAGAACCGTTCACCGGGATTTGAACTCGGATCCCAGGATTCATTACAGTGAAGAACGAATTTCCAGCCCATAGTAAATAAAATAAGATTATAATTTCATGTCAAAGATTGATCCATGATTTCATAATCGTGAGTAGTAGCCAGTTCGTCTCTTACTATTCCAATAAAGAAAAAGCCATAGGCTTTTCCCTGTTTGTAATACAGTAAGGTTTCTGGGTTGTACAGTAATCCGGAATGCAGCGGTAGCTAGCAACATAGTAAGAGACGATCACGTCCAATGTTAAGAAATATAAAAACCCATAACTCCTAAAAAAAGTCAGATCAAAACAAAAAGTACACCATTAGAACCGCCTTGTCCGATACCCTTGTATAGGGAACATTTTTCCCTTCGCTTGAACAGCAAGGGAAATATATTGCCTTGAAAATCAAGAAAAGTGGCAGCTACTACAGCATTCTGCCTAAATGGCATCTTTTTTTTCTTTCTTTTCCACAGATGACTTGGCACTGGAACATCGTAGAGAGTTGTTCAATAGCTCATTTTATAGGAAATTAATTGGGTTAAAAACTTTTTTTTAACTAAAACAAATTATTATGTAGTTATTGAACTACAAAGCACACCATTAGATTAATATGAAGGATGGGTTTAGTTCAATTGTAGATGGGAATTATGTAAGCTAAAGCAAAGTGTTCTTGGTAGCGAGCTGTATAGTAAGAACGACTCGTCTCAATAGCAACCGAAACTCTATAAAACGAAATTTTGATATCAATAGATGCATCAAAAGAATCGAATTTTTTGTTGATTTTAAATATATAAGTTCCATCAAGTTTACTTATATCTATCAAACGTTACGAGCCTGAGAAAATTTGCCTTATTTTCATCCGGGTCGCAGCGGTAGCTAGCAACCTAGTAAGAGATCAAGGAGTCACACTTGTGCCTCTATAAAGAGGCGACCCACCACAATGTTAAGTGATTTCTGGTCCTAGCGATCGCAGAGAGACAGCGGTAATCGCATTTTGTAGCCCAAGCTCAAACTAAGAAACGTGCAAAATTTCACCCCCCTCCGACTTTATCTTCATGGGTAAAAGTGGGCCGGAAGTTTCGACCCTCCGACCACAGCCCCCCTTTAACGGTGTCCGATTGGGTTGAAATTTAGAGGTTAAGATTTACTAGGGCCCGGGAGCTTATCCTCGAAATTTCAGCTCAATCCGATCACTTCTTCCCTGTTTTCCAAAAACCAAATATAGCCACTTAAAGTTCATTTCTTTTTTTTTCTTATCCACGCCTACAGGCCACAGTTGGCAACTGATCCGGGTGAATGAGGACTCATTCGAAGCAGAATTTGACCTGTTAGGGCCTTTTGATATTTTAAGACCGAAAAAATTATACCCCGGATTTACATTTACGAAAAACCTCGTTTTCCTATAATAGCCCATGTTAATTTTTCCCACCACAACCCCCCTTTAACGTTGCCTGATCGGGCTGAAATTTAGAGGTTAAGCTTTCCTAGGGCCCGGGAGCTTATCCTCGAAATTTCAGCTCAATCTGATCGCTCCTTCCCTGTTTTCCAAAAACCAAATATCAAGTTTTGTGGGAATTTGCTTGCGTCAAAAATAGATTCCATTTACTAAAAAACAATTACAATTGTGTCTCTTTAGTTCAGCGGTTGATACTCCAGACTGTCAGGCGGAAAACCCGGGTTCGATTCACCGTCAGAGCAAATTTTTTATATACTGAATTTAAACTTTAAAAAAGAAACTCAGTTTCTTTTTTAAATTACTTGAAAAAAATTAAGTTTTCTAAAGAGTTAAAGAGGCTGAGTTACAAGGTTGGCCCTTAAAACGTACAGGGATTAGGAGGCACAGTTTGGGGGCTGTTAAAGAGGCTGAGTCACAAGTTCGAACCTTAAAACGTACAGGGATTAGGAGGCACCCTGTACGACGTGATTTGAGTATTCAGGAAGTAAAGACCTTAACACAAGAATGTTCAAGAGCGGGGGGTTTGGGGGGCGGCAGCCCCCCAACTTTAACTCCTGATACGATCAGCTAACAGTTAGTCAAGCAATAATAAGTAATAAACTGTACAAAAACGTGCAGAAATTATCTGAAAAAAACTACGTTTTCTAAAGAGTTAAAGAGGCTGAGTTACAAGGTCGAACCTTAAAACGTACAGGGATTAGGAGGCACTGTTGGGGGGCTGCCGCCCCCCAAACCACCCGCTTTCGCAGCCTTTAAATAAAAAAAAAGTTCTTTAAACTGAAAGTAAGGAGCGACATTAAATCTTAAAACGAACAGAAATTATTCCGTATATGAAAGGGGCTGTGCCCTCCTCAACGCCTCGCTCTTTACGCTAAAGTTTGACTTTCTCACAACTCTTTTTTTTAAACAATAAAAACTTTAGCGTAAAGAGCGAGGCGTTGAGGAGGGCACAGCCCCTTTCTTATAAGGAATAATTTCTGTTCGTTTTAAGATTTAATGTCGCTCCTTACTTTCAGTTTAAAGAACTTTTTTTTATTTAAAGGCTGCAAAAGCGGGGGGTTTGGGGGGCGGCAGCCCCCTAACTGTGCCTTCTAATTCCTGTACGTTTTAAGGTTCGACCTTGTAACTCAGCCTCTTTAACTCTTTAGAAAACGTAGTTTTTTTTCAAATAATTTACATTAAAAGACGATAATTAGAATAGCAAACCATAGCATACATTGGACTTAATTAGCTACTTGATTGTTTGAGGCTCGTCTCTTACTATTTCGAAGAAAAAAAAGCAGTAACATTTTCCCTGTTTGTTATTATTATTTCCAGTAATCTATTCAGGAAACTTAGACCACCATGGTTGGTTGAAAAAGAGGAAAAATAATTTTTGAGAAAAATTTTCAAACAGTACGTGGTAACGAACTGTTTCAAACAGTTCTTTATAATCTGGGTTGCAGCGGTGGATACTCCGGGTTGCAGCGGTAGCTATCCGGGTTGTAGTGGTAGCTAGCAACCTAGTATGAGACAATCACGTCCAATGTTAAGAAATATGAAAACCCATAGCTCCTAAAACGGGAGTCAGTTCAAAACAAAAAATACACCATTAGAACCTCCTTGTCCGGAACCCTTGTATAGGAAACTTTCTTTCATTTGGCTCGTCATTTGGCTTGGCAGTCAAGAGAATCTCATGTAGTATAAAAAAAAACAGAAACAAATAGTTTTGTTTTTTTGTTAAGTTTAAATTACTTGATGCGTGGGTATTTTTGCTAAGACAAATAAGAAAAAGCCTTAGGCTTTTTTTCTGTTTGTGATTAGGTTTGCAGCGGTAGCTAGCAACCTAGTAAGGTTGCAGCGTGGTTATAACCTGCAACCACGATATTCTACATATTTTTTTTCTTGTTTTTATCCTCAGATGGCTTGGCACTGATGATCTCATTCACGATTACATAATGGTTAAATCAAAGCAAGATACACGCAAGTTAAAAAAACAGTATTATACAAAAATCAGAGATAGCATCTTGAAAAGAGAAAAGAAAAGGTATTCAACCGACCTGGCGTATCGAGAAGTAAAAATTGAGAGAGCCAACCAAAACATCAAGGAGCGTTATAACAATGATGAAGATTACCGAAAAATATATAAGAAAAAAGTTGCTACCAGAATAATGGGTAGTTACTGGGGTGACAAATTACATTAAAACACTATCATAGGAATAACAAATTATTGCATATATTGGACTTAGTTAGCTACTTGATTGTTTAAGGTTCGCCTTTTCACTATTTCAAAGAAGAAAAAGCCGTTGGCTTTTCTTGTTTGTAATATTTTCCTGTTTGTTATCCGGGTTTACATTAAAAGACGATCATTGGAGTAACAAACTATTGCTTACATTGGACTTAGTTAGCTACTTGGTTGTTGAAGGTTCGTCTCTTAGTTTTTCAAAGAAGATTACATAAAGGATCGACACAGTTCATCATAATTATGTAAAAAATCGATTTACTGTCTACAGCTTGTTGAAAAGATACAAAGGAATTAATTTTTCTCGTATATCCATATATGACGTAATAAGTAAATGCAATGTTTACACAAGTTTATCTTTCGACAAGAAATATTTTTTTATTTTTGTTCTCAGTTCAGGATCTTTAGTTATTATGTATTATAATAAAGAATGGGCTCTAGCCTATACTAACGGAAATGTTTAATATAAATATTAAAACAAAGGTAACTTTTGAAACGAAGAAAAACCATTAGACTTTTTCCTGTTTGTACTACGAATCCGGGTTGCAGCGGTATCTTTATAAAGGCCAAACAATAAAATAGATAATTTTATAATATGAACGATGTTCAATTAGCATGTCAAGAAAGAAATATCACAGTTTTAGATTTCTTTGTTAATCTGGTTGAAAAAATTGGCTCTTGAGGTGATCGAACCCTCGACACCCGCGTTATAAGCACGACGCTCTATCCAACTGAGCTAACAAGCTTCAATCTAAGGAATGATTGCTACGATTTACGATGACTATTAACTAATTAAAATTTTTGTTTTCTTCGCAGTGCCTCACTTAGCAAAAAATAGGATATTTAAAGAACAGAGACAGAGAACCGGGATTGTGTAAAAAAGGCTTGGAAGAAGAGGGGAATTTTAATTAGTACTTACATATTCTCCATAACACACTCTAAAAGTTTCGTTTGTTTGAAAACACGTTGGAACCTAGTAAGGTTCCAACGTGGTTGTAACCTGCAGCCACGATATTCTACATATCTTTTTTTCTTGTTTTTATCCTCAGATGGCTTGGCAATGGAACGTCGTAGTGAGTTGTTTATTGGCTCATTCTAAAGGAAATTGATGTGGTTAAAAACCTTCTCTAATTTAAAACAAACTTTTTGAAAAAAATCAATTTTTTACGAAAAACTGCAATTTTCATTTACAAGATTGATCAATGACGTCATAATCATAGCCTGTAGCCAGGTCATCTGCGTACAAAATTAAAATACGATTTTTACCAATATAAAGAGCAAGTAGACATAATTATGTAAAATTCGGTAATAGTGTGGGGGTTTTAACAGAAAATATGATTTTTCAACTGATACTAAAATAATTCCTGAAATTTTAAAACAAAATAATTTTATTTAACTGTAAACTCCAAAAATATTTATGTTGTCTGAGCAATAATTTTGATTTTCAATTTCAACCATAAAAATACCTAAAAATTTTAAACTCAGTTTTTTTTATAATAAAGAACGAATATTTTGTGTATTATATTAATCAAACAGTCCGTGGTAACGAACTGTATAGTAAGAGCGTCTCGTCTCAAAAGTAACCGAAACTCAAAAAACGCACTTTTGATACCAATAGGTACATCAAAAGAATTGTATTTTTATGCTGATTTTATCATGATAAACATTGATCAAAGATGTCATAATCGTAGGTTGTAGCCAGGTCGTCTCTTACTCTTCCGATTAAGATCATGTGCAAGATTTATAAATGACGTCATAATCTGAGGCTGTAACCATATAATACAAATAATAAAAATAAATGCGATGTTATAATGTTAGCTGTAACTAAATCAGTACAGAATCGCAAATGTCATTATGCAAACTGCAAAAATATTTATTATGTCTCAGCAATAATATTAATTTTTTAATTCAAACTACAAAAATACCTGAAAACTTTAAATTTAGTCTAGTTTTTTGTTCGATTTAGTCAACGAAATTTTTATTTCATCTCTCACTTCAAAGTTTAAGTGGTCTCCTGGAACCAAACTTATTTTGCTCAACTTCTAAAGTGTGTATCTCTTGTTCTATATTTCCGTAGAAAAGAAATTCAATTTTCTAGTTTTTTATTAGTTTTCTGTTCGATTTAATCAACGAAAGTTTTATTTCATCTCTCACTTCAAAGTTTTAATTGTTTCCTCGAACCAAACTTTTTTGGCTCAACTTCTAAAGTCCTGAGCAATAATATTAAGTTTCTAATTAAAACTAGAAAAATACATGAAAATTATTTTTTTTTGTTCGATTTAATCAACGAAAGTATTACATCTCTCACTTCAAAAATATAATTCTATCCTGGAACCAAACTTTATTTGGCTTAACTTCTAAAGTGCGTATTTCCGTAGAAAAAAAATTCAAATTGTAATTTTATTTTAGTTTTCAGTTCAGAATCGCTAAGGTTCTTATGAAAATTGAAAAAAAATTTATGGTGTCTGAGCAACAATATTATATTTTTAATTTAATCTAGAAAAATACCTGAAAATTTAAAAATTAGTTTTGTTTTTTGTTCGATTTAATCAACAAAAGTTTTATTTCATCTCTCACTTCAGAGTTGTAAATTTCTCCTGGAATCAAAATTTTTTTGGCTCAACTTCTAAAGTAGGTATCTTTTGTGCTATATTTCCGTAGAAAGGAAACTCGATTCTTTATTGTATTTTAGTTTTTAGTTCAGAATCGCTAAGGTTATTATGTAAACTTTAAAATATTTATGGTGTCTGAGCAATAATATTAAATTTTTAATTCCAACTAGAAAAATACCTGACAATTTTCAAATTAGTTTTTTTTCAATTTAATCAACGAAAGTTTTATTTCATCTCTCACTTCAAAGTTATAACTGTCTCCTTGAACCCAACTTTTTTTGGCTCAACTGCTAAAGTGCGTATTTTTTGTGCTATATTTCCGTAGAAAAGAAACTCAATTTTTATTTTATTTTAGTTTTCAGTTCATTATGTAAATTGCAAAAATATTTATGGTATTGGCGCAATAATTTTTATTTTTTATATCAAAATAGAAAAATACCTGAAAATTTAAAAATTAGTTTTGTTTTTTATTATAACTTAGTAAGAGACGAACACATGCCATAGTAACAAAACAATAGCCAATAACTCCAGATAATAGCATAGCTTTTATAATGCTATAGAAAAACCAAAAACTCTTAAGATCATTTAGTTTTTAGTTCAGAATCTCTAATGTTCTTATGTAAATTGCAAAAATATTTATGGTGTCTAAGTAGCAACTTAGGTTTTTGAATTGAAAGTAGAAAAATTACCAAAAATTTTTAAACAAGTTTGAATATATTACTGTTTTAAGTGACTTGTTACGTCATTCTATTAGTTAAATTAGTAGTATACTTGAATAATGATATGTAAAGTAAATATTCTTTACGGAAAACTTGATGTTAGGAAGCAGCCAACATTTGTTAAAGTCAAAGTCGGAAAACTGAAATATACAACTGAATCAGGCACCGATCCTGAAAAACCAAAATACAACACGGAACTGAAAATTGAATTAACCTCTGAAGACAGCAAAATTGAGTTCCACTTAAGAGAACCGAGCATTTTCACTCGCTGGGGAGGTGGAAAATTGGGGAATAGCAGAAAAGTTAGCTTAAAAGAGCTATGTTTGTCCGATAGTGTCGAAAAGGAAATTAAGATCTATAAGAAGCAGCAGATTATAGGTAGCATCTTTGTGGAGATTGTTAAATGTACAGACGACGGTTTTGATGGTGGTAAAGTCACCAAACCAGACGAAGATACGATTAGCATAAGCAGTGTTGAGAGTGAAGATTTTAATGACAACGAAAACAATGTGTTGAATAAAGTCAATTTACTGGAAATATCACCGACTAAAAGAATTAATGCTGAAGTAGCTGATCAACCTTCTGGAGTTACAACGAAGAAAAACAAGGCTGGAGAAGCGTCCAAGCAAAATAATTCTGAAGAAGCACTGCCAATACCAGAAGGCACCGATGCTAGGGCTTCATTTAAAGTGGATGAAGCCAAAATAACTTTAGATGAAGAAACTGATACTAAATCACAATCATATGAGAAATGTGAGGCTAAAGAACCATCCTTACAAAACATTTCTGAAGAAGCACTGCCGATGCCAGAAAGCACTAATATTGAGGCTCCATCCAAAGCAGCTTTAATCAAAATAAGTCCAGCCGAAGAAACTGCAGCTGAGGAAACAAAAAGGGAACACAAGATTAGAGAAGTCTTCCTGCAAACAATTTCCGAAGAAGCCCTACCAGATAAAAAATCTGATACTAAAATGCGTTCATTCAATAAAATCGTGGCTGGAGAACTGTTGCTACAAAGAAGCTCTGAAGAAGAATTGCCAATCCCTAAAATCACTGAAGAACTAAAACTGGCACCAGAAATTAGTCAAATACCAAAAATTCCTCCAGCTGAAGAAACCAATGATAATGAACAGCTATTTGAGAAAATACTCGAAGAAGCCAAGGCTGAAGTGCTTGTGCAGGAAAGTACTGAAGAGCCACTATCGACAATTGAAAGTTGTGAAGCACTCAAACGTGTACCACAAATTACCGGAGCCTCAGAAATTAAAAAGAATACTGCAACAGAGCTTGATCTTGAGGAAAAACTATCTGAGAAAACTGCCATAGAAGGCGAGGCTGAAGTGTCATACGTAGAAGAAATTACTGAAGCATCATCATTGACACCCAAAAGTACAGAGGCCCCATCAACTGTTTTGAAATTTATTGAAGGGATACAAATCAACGAATCTCTAGCTGAAGAAGGAGGCGTGAAAGTGCAACCATCACAAGAAACTGATGAAAAGGCTGGAAATGAAATGCCTCGTGTGCCACATGAGCTAGAACAACAGCTGCCAGAACCACCTGTACCGGAACCATCAGTACCAGAACCGCCGGAACCTGAACTACCTCAGTCAGAACTACCTATGCCAGAACCACCTGTTTCAGATCCACCTATGCTAGAACCACCTGCACCAGAACCAGCTGTACGAGAACTATCTGTAATAGAACCCCATGTACCAGAACCACAAGTACCAGAAACATCAGTACCAGAACCACTTGTTCTAGAACCACCTGTACCAGAACCACCTGTACCAGAACCACATGTACAAGAACCACCTGTACCAGAGCCACATGTACCAGAACCACAAGTACCAGAAACATTAATACCAGAAACTTCAGAACCAGAACAACTTGTACCAGAATCAAATGTACCAGAACAACCTATGCCACAACCACCTGCACCAGAACCAGCTGTTCCAGAACCACCTATACCAGAACCAAATTTACCAGAACCACAAGTACCAGAAACATCAGTACCAGAACCACTTGTACAAGGACCACCTGTACCAGAACCACCTGTACAAGATCCACCTTTACCAGAACCACGTGTACCAGGACCACAAGTACCAGAAACATCAGTACCAGAAACATCGGTACAAGAACCATCTGCACCAGAACCACATGCACCAAAACCACAAAAACCAGAACCATCAGTACAAGAATCACCTGTACTAGAACCACCTGCACCAAAACTACCCCTGTCAGAACCACCTTTGCTAGAGCCACCTGTGCCAGAAGAAAACTGGTTAAATTGAGTTTTTAGTTTAATTAAAGAAGTTGCAAAATCTTTTTAAAATGTTAGAGGTGTATATTGTGATTCTGTTGAATGCCAAGAAAATGTCCCAATAAGGTACTTATAAAATATGAACTCCGTAACAGTTTAAGTTTCATTTCAGTTCTAGTTTTGTTAGAGTTTCATTTCAGCAAGTTGCAGTGGTAGCTAGCAACCTAGTAAGAGATGATCACGTCCAATGTTATGAAATATAAAAACCCATTGCTCCTAAAAAAGGAGTCAGATCAAAACAAAAAGTACACCATTAGAACCGCCTTGTCCGAAACTCCTGTATAGGAAACTTTCTGCCATTTAGCTTGAACAGCAAGGGAAATATATTGGCTTGAAAATCAAGAAAATTGACTTTAACCACGTTATTCTCCACAAACGGGATATTTTTTTTCTTTTGTTTCCAGAGATAGCTTGGCACTGGAACATCGTAGAGAGTTGTTCAATAGCTCATTTTAAAGAAGATTAATTGGGTTAGAAATCTTTAGTAACTAAAATAAATTATTTCTAAAAGAGAATAAGTTTTTTCACCAAAAACTGCATTTTTGATGTCTTTTCATGCTGCAGTCTTTTCAAAGATATTATATTAACAGACGATTATTAGAACACCAAACCATTGCATATATTGGACTTAGTTAGCTGCCTGATTATTTGAGGTTCGTCTCATACTTTTCCAAATAAGAAAAGTCGGAGGATTTTCCGGGTTGCAGCGGTAGCTAGCAACCTAGTAAGAGACGATCACCTCCAATGTTAAGAAATATAAAAACCCGTAGCTCCTAAAAAAAGAGTCAGATCAAAACAAAAAGTACACCATTAGAACCGCCTTGTCCAAATCCTCCATAAAGGAAACTTACCGCCCTTTGGCTTGAATAACAAAGAAAATATATTGGCTTGAAAATCAAGAAAATAGACTTTTACCACGTTATTCTCCCCAAACGGGATATTTTTTTCTGTTTTTTTCTTTTTCTTTTCCACAGATAGCTTGGCACTGGAACATCGTAAAGGGTTGTTCAATAGCGCATTTTAAAGGAAATTAATTGGGTTAAAAATCTATAGTAACTAAAATAAATTATTTCTAAAAGAGAATAAATTTTTCCATCAAAAACTGCATTTTTGATGTTTACATAAAGGACCGATAGTTCACCATGTAGCTAACAACCTAGTAAGAGACGATCACGTCCATTGTTGAGAAATTTATTAACCCAAAACTCCTAAAAGAAAGAGTCAGAACAAAAAAAGAAGTACACCATTAGAATAGAACCGCCATGCCCGAAGCCCCTGTATAGGAAACTGTCTGTCCCTTGGCTTGAGCAGCAAGGTAAATATATTGGCTTGAAAATCAAAAAAAGCGGCAGCTACTACAGCATTCTTCCTAAACGGCATCTTTTTTATATCTTTTCCAAAGATAGCTTGGCACTGGAACATCGTAAAGAGTTTTTCAATGGCTCATTTAAAAGGAAATTAATGGGGTTAAAAACCTTTTGTAACTAAAACAAGTGATTTTTAAAGCAGAATAAATTTTTCCACTAAAAACTGCATTTTTGATGTCTTTTCATACTGCAGTATTTTCAAAGATATTTGATTTTTGAAACAATCAAACAGTTCGTGGAAAAGCAATATTAAAAGACGATCATTAGAAGAAGAAACCATTGCATACATTGGATTTAGGCCTAGTTAGCTGCCTGATTTTTTGAGAGTCGTCTGCTACTACTCCAAAGAAGAAAACGCCGTAGGCCTTTTCCTGTTTGTAATCAGGGTTTACATAATCTTGGTTGTCAAACCGGGTTGCAGCGGTAGCTAGTAATCCTGTAAGAGAATACCACACCCCATGGTAAAAACTAAAGTAACCCATAACTCCTGAAAAAAGAAATTACAAAAGGAACTAGATGTAGCAATTTTCTTTAAAACGAGCCATTATACAGCTCACTATGATTTTCCAGTGTCCAGCTAGCTGAGGAGAAAAACCAAACAGAAAGAAAAAAAGATGCCGTATGTGAAGAATATCGTGGTTATAGTAAATTTTCTTGATTTTCAAGCCAATATATTTTCCTTGTTATTCAATCCAAGGAACGGTAAGTTTGTTATATAGAGGTTTTGGACAAGGTGGTTCTAATAGTGTATGTACTTATTGTTTTGAAACTTTCTGTCTCTTGGCTTGAACAGCAAGGTAAATATATTGGCTTGAAAATCAAAAAAAGTGCCAGCTACTACGGCATTCTTCCTAAACGGCATCTTTTTTATATCTTTTCCAAAGATAGCTTGGCACTGGAACATCATAAAGAGTTTTTCAATGGCTCATTTAAAAGGAAATTAATGGGGTTAAAAACCTTTTATAACTGAAACAAATGATTTTTAAAACAGAATAAATTTTTCCACTAAAAACTGCATTTTTGATGTCTTTTCATACTGCAGTATTTTCAAAGATATTTGATTTTTAAGCAATCAAACAGTTCGTGGAAAAGCTATATTAAAAGACGATCATTAGAAGAAGAAACCATTGCATACATTGGACTTAGGCCTAGTTCGCTGCCTGACTTTTTGAGAGTCGTCTCTTACTACTCCAAAGAAGAAAAATATAATAAAGAACAAAGTCTTTCTCTACTAACTTAATAGGCCACTTAATTATAGTATAGGCTTGTACAGTTATATTTAAAGTTAATATCCGGGTTGCAGCGGTAACTAGCAACCTAGTAAGAGACACGATCATGTCCAATGTTAAGAAATATAAAAACCCATAACTCCTAAAAAAAAGTCAGATCAAAACAAAAAGTACACTACTAGAACATCCATGTCTGAAACCCCCTTTATAGAAAAGTTTCTGTCATTTGACTTTAACAGCAAGGGAAATATATTGGCTTGAAAATCAAGAAAAGTGGCAGCTACTACAGCATTCTGTCTAAACGGCATCTTTTTTCTTTCTTTCTTTTCCATAGATAGCTTGGCCCTGGAACATCGCAGAGAGTTCTTCCATGGGTCATTTTAAAGGAAATCTCTAGATCTAATGCCATTTTTAATTTTCTTTTAAATAGAATCAATTTCTTACGAAAAATTCAATTTTTTATGTATAATATTGATCAATGACGTCATAGTCGTTTGATGTAGTAGCACATAAAGGCTCGATCATCGAATAAAGCTGAAAATAAGTAAAGGACGTTAATGCCTCCATATATTCACCGTGATGCATAATCCGGGTTGCAGCGGTAGCTAACAATCCGGGTTGCAGCGGTAGCTAGCAACCTAGTAAGAGACGATCCCGTTCAATGTTGAGAAATATAAAAACCCCTAACTCCTAAAAAAAGAGTCAGATCAAAACAAAAAGTACACCATTAGAACCAGCTTGTCCGAAACCCCTATACAGGAAACTTGCCGCCCTTTGACTTGAATAACACAGAAAATATACTGGTGGCTAACACCAGCGCCTTGGACCACTCGGCCATGCTGCGTCTCATATACAATAAAAGGCCACAAAAAACAATGGTCTCATTCAACTAATGGTTACATAATGTATACTAAAGAATGACCTCTTGCCTATACTAAGTTTTATCCGGGTTGCAGCGGTAGCTAGCAACCTAGTAAGAGACGATCACGTCCAATGTTAAGAAATATAAAAACCCATAGCTCCTAAAAAAGGAGCGAGATTAAAACAAAAGTAAACCATTAGAACCATCTTGTCCGAAAACCCTGTATAGGAAACTTTCTGTCATTTGGTTTAAACAGCAAGGGAAATATATTGGTTTGAAAATCAAGAAAATTGACTTTAACCACGTTATTCTCCACAAACGGGACATTTTTTTTCTTTCCGCTTTGTCTTTATCCTCAGCTAGCTGGGCACTGGGAAATCATAGAGAGCTGTATAATAGCTCATTTTAAAGGAAATTGCTACATCTAGTCACTTTTGTAATTAAAATAAAATAATTTTTAAAGTAGAATCAATTTTCTCAAAAAAATTGCATTTTTGATGTATTTTCATGCTGCAGCCTTTGAAAGAATTTTGAAGCAATCAAACAGTTCATGGTAATGAACTCTATAGTAATAATAGCTACTTGTCTCAATAGTAACCGAAACTCTAAAGAACGAAATTTTGATACCAATATATATATCAAAGCCATCTGTTCGTGATAACGAACTGTGTGTTGTATAGTAAGAGCGACTCGTCTCAATAGTAAAACTTGCTACATCTAGTTCCTTCTGTAATTAAAGATAAAATATTTTTTTAATAGTTTCGGTTTGCAGCGGTAGCTAGGAACCTAATTAAAAGAGATCATTTGAATAACATTCCATTGTATATATTGGACTTAGTTGGCTGCTCAATTCCTTGAAAAATAATCTTATTTGTCAACTGAAACTAGAATAATTCCTGAAAATTTTAAACAAAATAATTTTATTTAGCCGCAAAGTGCAAAATATTTACGGTGTCTGAACAATAATCTTCATTTTTTAATTCAAACCAGAAAAGAACCTGAAAATTTAAAAATTAGTTTGGTTTTCCTTTTGCTTTAATTGACTCGCTACACCATTTTTTACGTCATTAATTTTATATCATCTTAGTTCAAAATTTTTTGGCTTAACCCGTAAATTATGTATCTCTATATTGTTGTCCTATATTTCCAATGAGAAATATTTAAAAAATTTTCTATTTTAGTTTTGAGTTCAGAATCTCTAAAGTTATTATGTAAACTGCAAAAATATTTATTATGTCTAACCAATAATACTAATTTTTTTTTAATTCAAACTAGAGCAATATCTGACAATTTTTGAATTAGTTTTGTTTTTTGTCTCCTGGAACCAAATTTTTTTTTTTGGCTTAATTGCTAAAGTTATTATGTAACCGAAAGCTCCTAACTCCTACAAAAAAGAGTCAGATCAAAAAAAAGTACACCATTAGAACCGCCTTGTCCGAAACCCCTATAAAAAAAAAATAACGGGATATTTTTTTTTCTTCTTTTCCTCAGATAGCTTGGCACTAAAACATCGTAGAAAGTTGTTCAATGGCTCATTTTAAAGGAAATTAATTGGGTTAAAAATCTTTAGTAACTAAAATAAATTATTTCTAAAAGAGAATAAGCTTTTTCACCAAAACTGCATTTTTGATGTCTTTTCATGCTGCAGTCTTTTCAAAGATATTATATTAACAGACGATTATTAGAACACCAAACCATTGCATATATTGGACTTAGTTAGCTGCCTGATTATTTGAGGTTCGTCTCATACTTTTCCAAATAAGAAAAGTCGGAGGATTTTTTACATAAAGGACCGATAGTTCACCATGTAGCTAACAACCTAGTAAGAGACGATCACGTCCATTGTTGAGAAATTTATTAACCCAAAACTCCTAAAAGAAAGAGTCAGAACAAAAAAAGAAGTACACCATTAGAATAGAACCGTCATGCCCGAAGCCCCTGTATAGGAAACTGTCTGTCCCTTGGCTTGAGCACCAAGGTAAATATATTGGCTTGAAAATCAAAAAAAGCGGCAGCTACTACAGCATTCTTCCTAAACGGCATCTTTTTTTTTTATCTTTTCCAAAGATAGCTTGGCACTGGAACATCGTAAAGAGTTTTTCAATGGCTCATTTAAAAGGAAATTAATGGGGTTAAAAATGTTTTGTAACTAAAACAAGTGATTTTTAAAACAGAATAAATTTTTCCACTAAACACTGCATTTTTGATGTCTTTTCATACTGCAGTATTTTCAAAGATATTTGATTTTTGAAACAATCAAACAGTTCGTGGAAAAGCTATATTAAAAGACGATCATTAGAAGAAGAAACCATTGCATACATTGGACTTAGGCCTAGTTAGCTGCCTGATTTTTTGAGAGTCGTCTGCTACTACTCCAAAGAAGAAAACGCCGTAGGCCTTTTCCTGTTTGTAATCACGGTGTACATAATCTTGGTTGTCAAACCGGGTTGCAGCGGTTGCTAGTAACCTAGCAAGAGAATACCACACCCCATGGTAAAAACTAAAGTAACCCATAACTCCTGAAAAAAGAAATTACAAAAGGAACTAGATGTAGCAATTTCCTTTAAAACGAGCCATTATACAGCTCACTATGATTTTCCAGTGTCCAGCTAGCTGAGGAGAAAAACCAAACAGAAAGAAAAAAAGATGCCTTATGTGAAGAATATCGTGGTTATAGTAAATTTTCTTGATTTTCAAGCCAATATATTTTCCTTGTTATTCAATCCAAGGAACGGTAAGTTTGTTATTTAGAGGTTTTGGACAAGGTGGTTCTAATAGTGTATGTACTTATTGTTTTGAAACTTTCTGTCTCTTGGCTTGAACAGCAAGGTAAATATATTGGCTTGAAAATCAAAAAAAGTGGCAGCTACTACGGCATTCTTCCTAAACGGCATCTTTTTTATATCTTTTCCAAAGATAGCTTGGCACTGGAACATCGTAAAGAGTTTTTCAATGGCTCATTTAAAAGGAAATTAATGAGGTTAAAAACCTTTTGTAACTAAAACAAATGATTTTTAAAACAGAATAAATTTTTCCACTAAAAAACCGCATTTTGATGTCTTTTCATGCTGCAGTATTTTCAAAGATATTTGATTTTTAAGCAATCAAACAGTTCGTGGAAAAGCTATATTAAAAGACGATCATTAGAAGAAGAAACCATTGCATACATTGGACTTAGGCCTAGTTAGCTGCCTGATTTTTTGAGAGTCGTCTGTTACTACTCCAAAGAAGAAAATATAATAAAGAACAAACTCTTTCTCTACTAACTTTAATAGGCCACTTAATTATAGTATAGGCTTGTACAGTTATATTTAAAGTTAATATCCTGGTTGCAGCGGTAGCTAGCAACCTAGTAAGAGACACGATCATGTCCAATGTTAAGAAATATAAAAACCCATAACTCCTAAAAAAAAGTCAGATCAAAACAAAAAGTACACCACTAGAACATCCATGTCTGAAACCCCTGTATAGAAAAGTTTCTGTCATTTGACTTTAACAGCAAGGGAAATATATTGGCTTGAAAATCAAAAAAAGTGGCAGCTACTACGGCATTCTTCCTAAACGGCATCTTTTTTCTTTCTTTCTTTTCCATAGATAGCTTGGCCCGGAACATCGTAGAGAGTTCTTCCATGGGTCATTTTAAAGGAAATCTCTAGATCTAATGCCATTTTTAATTTTATTTTAAATAGAATCAATTTTTTACGAAAAATTCAATTTTTTATGTATAATATTGATCAATGACGTCATAGTCGTTTGATGTAGTAGCACATAAAGGCTCGATCATCGAATAAAGCTGAAACTAAGTAAAGGACGTTAATGCCTCCATATATTCACCGTGATGTATAATCCGGGTTGCAGCGGTAGCTATCAATCCTGGTTGCAGCGGTAGCTAGCAACCTAGTAAGAGACGATCCCGTTCAATGTTGAGATATATAAAAACCCCTAACTCCTAAAAAAAAAGAGTCAGATCAAAACAAAAAGTACATCATTAGATTCAGCTTGTCCGAAACCCCTATACAGGAAACTTGCCGCCCTTTGACTTGAATAACACAGAAAATATACTGGTGGCTAACACCAGCGCCTTGGACCACTCGGCCATGCTGCGTCTCATATACAATAAAAGGCCACAAAAAACAAAGGTCTCATTCAACTAATGGTTACAAAATGTATACTAAAGAATGACCTCTTGCCTGTACTAATTTTTATCCGGGTTGCAGCGGTAGCTAGCAACCTAGTAAGAGACGATCACGTCCAATGTTAAGAAATAAAAAACCCATAGCTCCTAAAAAAGGAGTGAGATTAAAACAAAAAGTAAAGCATTAGAACCATCTTGTCCGAAAACCCTGTATAGGAAACTTTCTGTCATTTGGCTTGAACAGCAAGGGAAATATATTGGCTTGAAAATCAAGAAAATTGACTTTAACCACATTATTCTCCTCAAACGGGACATTTTTTTTCTTTCCGCTTTGTCTTTATCCTCAGCTAGCTGGGCACTGGGAAATCATAGAGAGCTGTATAATAGCTCATTTTAAAGGAAATTGCTACATCTAGTCACTTTTGTAATTAAAAATAAAATAATTTTTAAAGTAGAATCAATTTTGTCAAAAAAATTGCATTTTTGATGTATTTTCATGCTGCAGCCTTTGAAAGCATTTTGAAGCAATCAAACAGTTCATGGTAATGAACTCTATAGTAATAATAGCTACTTGTCTCAATAGTAACCGAAACTCTAAAGAACGAAATTTTGATACCAATAGATATATCAAAACAAACTGTTCGTGATAACGAACTGTGTGTTGTATAGTAAGAGCGACTCGTCTCAATAGTAAAACTTGCTACATCTAGTTCCTTCTGTAATTAAAGATAAAATATTTTTTTAATAGTTTCGGTTTGCAGCGGTAGCTAGGAACCTAATTAAAAGAGATCATTCGAAGAACATTCTATTGTATATATTGGACTTAGTTGGCTGCTCAATTCCTTGAAAAATAATCGTATTTGTCAACTGAAACTAGAATAATTCCTGAAAATTTTAAACAAAATAATTTTATTTAGCTGCAAAGTGCAAAATATTTACGGTGTCTGAACAATAATCTCTATTTTTTAATTCAAACCAGAAAAGAACATGAAAATTTAAAAAATAGTTTGGTTTTCCTTTTGCTTTAATTGACTCGCTACACCATTTTTTACGTCATTAATTTTATATCATCTTAGTTCAAAATTTTTTGGCATAACCCGTAAATTACGTATCTCTATATTGTTGTCCTATATTTCCAATGAGAAATATTCAAAATTTTTTCTATTTTAGTTTTGAGTTCAGAATCTCTAAAGTTATTATGTAAACTGCAAAAATATTTATTATGTCTAACCAATAATACTAATTTTTTTTTAATTCAAACTAGAGCAATATCTGACAATTTTTGAATTAGTTTTGTTTTTTGTCTCCTGGAAGCAAATTTTTTTTGGCTTAATCGCTAAAGTTATTATGTAAACTGCAAAAATATTTATGATGTCCAACCAGTAATAGTAATTTCTTAATTTAAACTACAAAAATACATGCAAATTTTAAAATTAGTTTTGCTTTTTGTCTCCTGGAACCAAAATTTTTTTCATCTAAGTTCACAGTTATTATTGTATCCTGGAACCAAACTTTTTTTGGTTTGTAACCCGTAAAGTACATATCTCCAAATTGTTGTCTTATAATTCCAATTATTTTAGTTTTCAGTTCAGAATCTCTAAACTTATTATGTAAACTGCAAAAATATTTATGGTGTATAACCAATAATACTAATTTTTTAATTCAAACAAGAGAAATACCTGAAAATTTTAAAATTAGTTTTGTTTTATACTAGGTTTTAGCTACTTGACACGGGCTATTGTGTACTTAATAATTTTAAACATAGAAAAAATATAGTCTCACGCAAATGGAAAAAAAAAGAAAGAATAACCAAAAAAGTATTAAAATGGAGCAATCCAAATTTCTACTAATAGAAAACCTTACTACACAAAAAATAAAGCTAACATCCTGAAATATAAGAAAAGTTTATTTAAAAGAGATAAAAATGCCACCGAACCCAATAAAGCTCGAGCACGCGTAAGGATTGCTACTAAGATGTCTTGTGATCCAGGATTTAAGAAAATGAAATATGACAGAGCAAAAGAGAGGTATCTTATGGATCAGTGGTATCGAGAAGGGAAAATTGAGACAGACAAACAAAAGAGCAAGGGACGGTATGATAATAATAAAGATTATCGAAACAAACATAAGAAAAAAATTGCTACTAGAATAATGGGTGGATATTGGGGTAAAACAAGCTATAATGAAAAAGTTAAATTCTCTGCGAGGTTGTACCGAAGAATGCATAAGGACAAAGGGAAAAAATACATTCAGAAGTGCAAGAACATGGCAAAAATGCAGGCTGATCTTCGTAAATTGAGAAACATTTTACGCATGTTTAACCAGGATCACAAAAAGCATTAAAAAGGACAGATTAAAATTCTCTTTGAAAGAGCGGATGCTGTTGAAAAGTTGGCTAGAAATGCTCTGGCAAAACTTCATAGTAATATCCAAAAGAAATGTTGTCAGTTTAATGAAAAGCTTCCAAGGTATGGATTGGCAATTGCGGAACAGTTTATAGATGCAATGGAAAATATTCGACAACACAGTGAATATACGGAGGCGTACTTCTTAGAAATTTCGTATATTAATTTTGGAAGGATCAATTGCAGTTTATGTAGTTATAATTTATTATGCGGGTTGCAGCGGTAGCTAGCAACCTAGTAAGAGACGATCACGTCCAATGTTACGATATATAAAAACCCATAACTCCTAAGAAAAAGGCCAGATCAAAACAAAAAGTACACCATTAGAACCGCCATGTCTGAAACCCCTGTATAGGAAACTTTCTGTCACTTGGCTTGAACAGCAAGGGAAATATATTGGCTTGACAATCAAGAAAATTGACTTTAACCACGTTATTCTCCACAAACGGCATATTTTTTTCTTTCTCTTCTTTTTTCCACAGATAGCTTGGCACTGGAACATCGTAGAGAATTGTTCAATGGCTCATTTTAAAGGAAATTAACTGGGCTAGAAATCCTTAGTAACTAAAATAATTTATTTCTAAGAGAGAATAAGTTTTTCACCAAAAACTGCATTTTTGATGTCTTTTGATACTGCAGGCTTTTCAAAGATATTTGATTTTTGTACATAAATCATAAATCATAATAATCGTAACCAGCGGTAAGATTTGAACCCACGCCTCCAAAGAGACTGGTGGCTAACACCAGCGCCTTTGACCACTCGGCCACTCTGCCTCTCATAAATAACTATATATGTGAATTTGGGTTGCAGCAGAAGCTAGCAGCCTAGTGATGGACGATCAGTGCAATGCTAAGAAATATATAAACTCAGAACTCCTAAAAATAGAGTCAGATCAAAACAAAAGTACATCATGAGAACCACCTTGTCTGAAACCCTACTAGATAAATAATGAATGTCGTCATAGTTTTATTAGAGCTATGACTTGAATAGAAAAACACGAATTTACGATGTTGTTTCTGAAGACGTCATGAAATAATATCATTACGCCATGACTTCATGAAATATCATTACGCCATGACGTCATAATTACTATATAGTCAGCGACAAAGATGTAAATTGTCCCATTCATAAATTACATAATGGTTAAATCAAAGCAAGCTACACGCAAGTTAAAAAAAACACTACTACACAAAAAACAGAAATAGCATCTTGAAAAGAGAAAAGCAAAGGTATTCAACCGACCAGGCGTATCGAGAAGTAAAAATTGAGAGAGCAAAACAAAACAGCAAGATGTGCTATCACAATGATGAAGATTATAGACTTGCGAAAATCGAGACAGCTAAACAAAAGAGCAAGGAACGGTATGGTAATGATGAAGATTACAGAGAAGCAGCAATTGAGCAGGCTAGACAAAATTTCAAGGAGTGTTATCACAATGATGAAGATTACCGAACCAAATATAAGAAAAAAGAAAAGCAAAGGTATTCAAAGGACCAGGTGTATCGAGAAGTAAAAATTGAGAAAGCCAAACAAAAGATCAAGTAACAGTATGATAATGATAGAGATTATCGAAACAAACATAAGAAAAAAACTGCTACTAGAATAATTTGTAGATACTAGGGTGACAAAAGCTATAATGAAAAAATTAGATTCTCTGCGAGGTTGTACCGAAGAACGCATAAGGACAAAGGGAAAAATTACATTCAGACATACAAGAAGATGACAAAAATGCAGGCTGATCTTCGTAAATTGAGAAACATTTTACGCATGCTTAACCAGGATCACAAAAAGCATTCAAAATTACAGATTAAAATTCTCTTTGAAAGAGCGGATGCTGCTGAAAAGTCGGCTAGAAATGCTCTGGCAAAATTTCATAGTAATATCCAAAAGAAATGTTGTCAGTTTAATGAAAAGCTTCCAAGGTATGGATTGGCAACTGCGGAACAGTTTATAGATGCAATGGAAAATATTCGACAACACAGTGAATATACGGAGTCGTACTTCTTAGAAAAGTCGTATATTAATTTTGGAAGGAGCAATTGCAGTTTATGTAGCAGCAATAAAAATATATATACAAGCATACCTATCAACAGTGAAGGAAAAGCAATGTTTTTCAATTATGGCGAAAACAAACCTGTTAGGGTTATTAGTATATGTCTTTGTAAGACTAATGATTTAGAACAAATTCCTGGAACACCTCTTCAAAAAAAAAGTATTTCTAACTGTGTTTTAAACAGTTCTTTTAGTTCTACTGAATATTTGGCAAAAAAATGCTCTGTGTTGTAGAACAAACTGTCCTGAAAAGTACAAGACAACTATTGAAAAATGCTCTGAAACTAGATCTGACAAGGAAATTATGATGGCTGAAGTCACCTATAACAATCTGAGTAAACATTCAAAAACAAAAATTGGGCAGCAGGTTACTTGGCATTGTCATCCTGGTATCTGCAAGCTCTATCCGACGGATATGGAATTATGTCAAATTCTTTTTGAAATCCTTGAAAATACTATAGCATTAAAATTTTCAACTGACAGAGTGGTTAATTTCTACATTGGTGGCTTGGACTATTGTGAAATCAATTACAGGGACACAAGAAAGCATGGGCATTCGTTATACAGTAGCCCAAATGAGGGATGTTAGAACTATTTGCGTTCTCTAAGGGCACTAGCTCCACATTTTCCTGTCTTGACCAGTTTCTTTAATTGCCTATATAAGGTAGTATCAAAATCTAAGATTATACAACATATTAATCTACTAAAAGTCGAGGGTTCGTACAAGGAACTAAGTAATTATTTAGAAGAAGTGTCAAGTAGACTCTTTCGTAATAGTCAAGACGTCATCTACGGTGATAGCAATATTAGAGTTTCTGTAGATGAAAACCCAATAATAAAATTATTTGGTGAGAGCCTTGATAAGGTAGCTAACATCAGGGATGTATACCCCGCAATGCATTGTGACAGTTGCGAGCAGATAAAGACAATATACCAATTGAAGAGTCTAAGATCCCTTTCAAATAAGAAAGGTTTTTATGTAATGTTGGCCACAATTTTAGAACACCTCCAACAGGATATACCCAAAGATGACAGAGAACAGCTAATTCATTGTACAGGTTGGAAAGAGGATGTCATAGATTCATTCTCTGTCTGTGATTACTGTGCTGGGAAAATGTTGAAAAGTCAGGAGAATGTCCGATCAGTATTAACTAACCTTCATGTCGACTGTACACTGGAATTTACAAAGTGTCTAAATAATTTTGATATGGCAATGATTCGATTTATAACGCCTTGTCTTACGATCGTCAGATTAGGGCAAGTAACTGCGTTGAAGAGACCTAGAACAGAACTTGTTGACGCTCTTAAGGGTAGAATAGTATATCTACCTGTTGATGTGCAAGCAAATGCAGATATTCAGTCTGAAAAACTTCTTAACATTGATAGTTTTGTAGTCATTGTCAATGGTCAGCCTACTTACAACAAGAATTTTTGGACTGCACTGATAGATTTGAGAAAAGTCCATGAAGCACTGTTGTGGTTAAGAGAGAACAACAGTCTCTATAAAACAATACGTGCATACACCCTAGAAGATCTTGCTGAAAAAGCGGTTGGTGTTGATAATTTACCTGAAATACTGGAAGCTGCAATCCTTCAGAAACTGACAGAAAGCGCAAAATCTACATTGGTTGAACATTTTTCTGTACAGCCTCTCAATTCAGCGGTTCCAAAAGACTTCATAGAGGATTTTAAGCAGATGAGAGATCTTGGTACTGACCAATTTCAAATCAAGAAACTAAAAGGTGAAATTGAAGACTTATTTCAGGAAGAACTTGATCTAAAAGTGTTTCCAAATCTGTTCACGAAAGGCAAATATGGCTTGCGTGACAAGGTAAGACCTTTTCGGATTGGGAATGCAGAATATTTTAAATCAAGGCTTCTTAGCAGACATACTAAGTTTTGTCTTGACAAACAGTTTCTTTTTCACAGCTTCCAATTGCAAGAATTCTCTTACATGTGTAATAGCGTCAGTCATATGTTGCGAACTGTGAAACCAAATCAAAATGATCGTCAATTTATAGACAGGCTTCATTCCCGTGATGGAGAGATGGAAGTGACTTTGTTTTCTGTTCAGTCAAAAAGCAGAGGATCTCAGCAGTATTTTCAGTCTCGTTCCTCTAAAGTAAAGTCAATGATTGAGCAATTGGGTCCACCGACTTTGTTTCTGACAGTTTCATGTGCTGAGTGGTACTCTCCTGAATTTATTAACTATTTACGGACTGTCCATAAAAACATACCTGGTGTGGCAAAAATGACCCAAGCAGATTTGACGTGTCTAGATCCAGCTGCAGTTTCCATGCACTTTGACAAAAAATGGACACCTATATTTAATTATTTGAAAAAAACTACGTTTTCTAAAGAGTTAAGGAGGCTGAGTTACAAGGTCGAACCTTAAAACGTACAGGGATTAGGAGGCACAGTTGGGGGGCTGCCGCCCCCCAAACCCACCGCTTTCGCAGCCTTTAAATAAAAAAAAGTTCTTTAAACTGAAAGTAAGGAGCGACATTAAATCTTAAAACGAACAGAAATTATTCCGTATATGAAAGGGGCTGTGCCCTCCTCAACGCCTCGCTCTTTACGCTAAAGTTTGACTTTCTCACAACTCTTTTTTTAAACAATAAAAACTTTAGCGTAAAGAGCGAGGCGTTGGGGAGGGCACAGCCCCTTTCATATACAGAATAATTTCTGTTCGTTTTAAGATTTAATGTCGCTCCTTACTTTCAGTTTAAAGAATCTTTTTTTTTTATTTAAAAAAAAACTCTTTAGAAAAGCCTCTTTAACTCTTTAGAAAACGTAGTTTTTTTCAAATAATTTCTGCACGTTTTTGTACAGTTTATTACTTATTATTGCTTGACTAACTGTTAGCTGATCGTGTCAGGAGTTAAAGTTGGGGGGCTGCCGCCCCCCAAACCCCCCGCTCTTGAACATTCTTCTTTTAAGGCTTTTAATTCCTGAATACTCAAATCACGTCGTACAGGGTGCCTCCTAATCCCTGTACGTTTTAAGGTTCGAACTTGTGACTCAGCCTCTTTAACAGCCCCCCAACTGTGCCTCCTAATCCCTGTACGTTTTAAGGGTCTACCTTGTAACTCAGCCTCTTTAACACTTTAGAAAACCTAATTTTTTTCAAATAATTTAAAAAAGAAACTGAGTTTCTTTTTTAAAGTTTATATTCAGTATATAAAAAATTTGCTCTGACGGTGAATCGAACCCGAGTTTTCCGCCTGACAGGCTGGAGTATCAACCGCTGGACTAAAGAGACATAATTGTAATTGTTTTTTAGTAAATGGAATCTATTTTTGACGCAAGCAAATTCCCACAAAACTTGATATTTGGTTTTTGGAAAACAGGGAAGGAGTGATCAGATTGAGCTGAAATTTCGAGGATAAGCTCCCAGTCCCCAGGAAAGCTTATCCTCTAAATTTCAGCCCGATCAAACAACGTTAAAGGGGGGTTGTGGTGGGAAAAATTAACATGGGCTATTATAGGAAAACGAGGTTTTTCGTAAATGTAAATTCGGGGGATAATTTTTTCGGTCTTAAAATATCAAAAGGCCCTAACAGGTCAAATTCTGCTTTGAATGAGTCCTCATTCACCCGGATCAGTTGCCAACTGTGGCCTCTAGGCGTGGATAAGAAAAAAAAGAGAAATGAACATTAAGTGGCTATATTTGGTTTTTGGAAAACAGGGAAGAAGTGATCGGATTTGGCTGAAATTTCGAGGATAAGCTCCCGGGCCCTAGTAAAGCTTAACCTCTAAATTTCAACCCAATCGGACAACGTTAAAGGGGGGCTGTGGTCGGAGGGTCGAAACTTCCGGCCCACTTTTACCCATGAAGATAAAGTCGGAGGGGGGTGAAATTTTGCACGTTTCTTAGTTTGAGCTTGGGCTACAAAATGCGATTACCGCTGTCTCTCTGCGACCGCTAGGACCGGAAATCGCTTAACATTGTGGTGGGTCGCCTCTTTAAAGAGGCACAAGTGTGCCTCCTTGATGAGCTAATTTGTTCAAAGACAAATCCTTTGTTTGGTAAAATTAAGGATCATTTCTGCCATATCGAGTATCAGAAAAGAGGTGCGTCTCATGTACACTATGAGTTGTGGATTGAAGATGCTCCTATTATTGAGAAATCAACAGCATCTGAAGGGTTTCAGTATATCGATAGTATTATAACTTGTGAAATACCAAATAGATTGACTAGTCCAACTCTTCACAAACTGGTCAAAGACCATCAAGTGCACCACTGTAATAAATACTGTCAAAGAAAATATAAGAGAAAAAGAGGAAGATGGGTTACGTATTGTAAGTTTGGCTTTCCTCGTCCTACAAAGGAACGAACAGAATTATATGACATCCTTGACTGCTTGGCTCATGGTACAAACCGTAAAAAGCCAAGAAAAAGAATATATCATCTGCTTCGAAGAGATGACGAGCGTTATATAAATGACTATTCTCCTGCGTTACTTATTGCTAATCAAGCAAACATTGATGTTCAATATATTGGCCATTTGGGCTCTAAATTACCGTATTACATTACCGATTACATGACTAAAGCAAGTTGGAGCAGTTGAAGCTGCTGATAGGCTTCTTGGTACTAAATTGTATAGTATTTCTAGGCAATTTAGATATATTGACCTTGCGAAAAAGAGCGAGGTGAAGAGGACACTGAGAAGGTATGAGGAGCTTGAAAATCTTGCAAAAAACGATCCACAGAGTAGTGATTTGTACATTGCCCACTGGGTTATTGATATCTACCCTAAAAGACCGGAACATATGGAAAATATCAGTCTTTTTCAGTTATTGTCTTGGTACGAACGGGAGCGTAATGGTTCTGATAATATGATGTTAACTTACGGGTCCTGTTACCTCAGAAAAAGGCTTTTTAAACCGTATATCATACAACACAGAAAGGTAAACCCATTTGAACTGACGAGAAGAAAAATGCTGACTATGGAGATCTTTTAAAATTGTTTAAACCTTGGCGAAATGAAAATGAACTAGTAGTCAGTGAAAATAGCAACTACGAAACCTACTGTGTTGAAAGTGTAAACTATCCCGACATGGTAGCTTACCACAAAAAATTTGTTGCTAAGAGGAAAAGCGATATTGAATTTGAAGAAAGGGTCCGAGAACGTGCAAAAGAAATTCTGAAGGCAGAAAATATTGATGAAAACATTGAAGATAACCCAGAAAATGCAATTCAGGGAGGAGTCATTGACAAAGCAGCAGATGTTATGGAGGATCTGTTAGACGCAAACAAACAGATTTTAAATGGTGACACCGAAGACAGGTTGAAAAATGATTATGAGTCACTCAATATTGATCAAAAGAGAGTTGTTGACAAAATTTTAGACTCAGTTACCAAGCGCAATGGTGCAACATCTTTGAAGTTGATTTTATCTGGATGTGGGGGTACAGGAAAAACTAGGGTTATCAGTGTCGTGAGAAGACTACTTTGCAACAAGTTCAAGAATGAAGATTGTCCCGTTGTAGTTATGGGACCTACTGGTATTGCTGCACATAGCATAAATGGTTTAACAATACATAGTTGTTTAGGTTTAGCTATTGATCAGGAAAACACCACAAAATACACACCTCTCTCCACTGAAAAGCTTCTTACTTTGAGAAAGACACTTAAGAAGACACGACTTTTTATTATTGATGAAATTAGTATGGTTTCGTCTCTTCTTTTAACCTACATTCACTTAAGACTATCAGAAATAATGGTAGTTGATTTGCCAATGGGTAATGCTAACTGCGTATTTTTGGGAGATTTTCCTCAATTAAGACCAGTAAGTGGTAATCCTCCTTATATACCTCTGACACGACTAGAAGTAAAAAATAGAATCAGATCAGTCGGTACTGTCAACCTCTGGCATCTATTTGAGTATGAGGAACTAAGCATAAATGTGAGACAAAAGATGGATAAAAGTTATGCTCATACACTTGCTGAAATTAGACAGGGGTTTTGCACTGGTGAAAATTTGAATAGTCTTCACAAAAGAAAAATTGGGAACTCCTACAGAGCTTCAAATGACGAAATTATAGTTACTTTAAAGAACGAACTGTAGCTCATCTTATATTAAAAGACAATTATAGTAAAAAACAAACTAGCGAATTAATAGTAATTAATTCAATCTTTAAAATACGGAATTAAAACAAAGATTTATATGCTAGTATAAGTAAGCTACAAGTTTAATAAAGGCTTCACCGGGATTTGAACCCGGATCTCAGGGTTAGAAGTCAAGGGTGCTAGCCGTTACACCACGGAACCTTCATATAAAATCGCTCAAACAGTATTTGATGCATCCGGGTTGCAGCGGTAGCTAGCAACCTAGTAAGAGACGATCACGTCCAATGTTAAGAAATATAAAAACCCATAGTTCCTAAAAAAGGAGTCAGATCAAAACAAAAAGTACACCATTAGAACCGCCTTGTCCGAAACCCCTGTATAGGAAACTTTCTGTCCCTTGGCTTGAACAGAAAGGGAAATATATTGGCTTGAAAATCAAGAAAAGTGGCACCTACTACAACATTCTTCCTAAACGGGATATTTTTTTCTTTTTTTTTTTCTTTGTTTCCAGAGATAGCTTGGCACTGGAACATCGTAGAGGGTTGTTCAATAGCTCATTTTAAAGGAAATTAATTGGGTTAAAAATCTATTGTAACTAAAATAAATTATTTCTAAAAGAGAATAAATTTTTCCACCAAAAACTGCATTTTCGATGTCTTTTCACACTGCAGTCTTTCAAACATAATCGTATACCAGCGGTAAGATTTGAACCCACGCCTCCGAAGAGACTGGTGGCTAACACCAGTGCCTTGGACCACTCTGCCAGGTTGCCTCTCATAAATAATATATATGTGAATCCGGGTTGCAGCAGTAGCTAGCAATCCGGGTTGCAGCGGTAGCTAGCAACCTAGTAAGAGACGATCACGTCCAATGTTAAAAATATAAAAACCCATAGTTCCTAAAAAAGAGTCAGATCAAAACAAAAAGTACACCATTAGAACCGCCTTGTCCGAAACCCCTGTATAGTAAACTTTCTGTCCCTTGGCTTGAACAGAAAGGGAAATATATTGGCTTGAAAATCAAGAAAAGTGGCAGCTACTACAACATTCTTCCTAAACGGGATATTTTTTTTTCTTTTTTTCTTTTTTTCTTTGTTTCCAGAGATAGCTTGGCACTGGAACATCGTAGAGGGTTGTTCAATAGCTCATTTTAAAGGAAATTAATTGGGTTAAAAACCTTTTGTAACTAAAATAAATTATTTCTAAAAGAGAATAAATTTTTCCACCAAAAACTGCATTTTCGATGTCTTTTCACACTGCAGTCTTTTAAATTATAATAAAGAATTATCTACTAATAACCATATATGACGTAATAAGTGAAATGATGTAATATCTAAAACCTATTTTTTACTAATAACCATATATGACTTAATGAGTGACGTGACGTAAAAATTGAAAAAATTAATTTTTTTTTATTTTCGTTTTTAGTTCAGAATCGCTAAAGTTATAAACTGCAAAAATATTTATGGTGTCTGAACAATAGTTTTAATCTTTTAATTTAGACTAGAAAAATACCTAAAAATTTAAAATTTAGTTTAATTTTTTGTTAGGTTCTTGATACTTGATACGTGACATGAACATTTAACTAACGGTTACATAATGGTTTCAATCAAGCAAGCTATTACATTAAAGAACGAACTTTAGTCCATAGTAATTGAATTACTTAATGATTAATATTAGTCATATTAAAGATTGGTCAATGACGTCTTAATAATAGGTTGTGACCAGGTCGTCTCTTACTATTCCAATAAAGAAAAAGCCATAGGCTTTTTCCTGTTTGTAATATAACCGAAGTCTATCTCATAATAACTGAAGCAACAGGGAAAATAATTATATTAAAGAACTGATTATAGCAATAGTAATTATAGTATATCCGGGTTGCAGCGGTAGCTAGCAACCTAGTAAGAGACGATCACATCCAATGTTAAGAAATATAAAAACCCATAGCTCCTAAAAAAGGAGTCAGATCAAAACAAAAAGTACACCATTAGAACC
Organism: Artemia sinica; assembly: GCA_027921565.1. Taxonomy (NCBI): domain Eukaryota; kingdom Metazoa; phylum Arthropoda; class Branchiopoda; order Anostraca; family Artemiidae; genus Artemia; species Artemia sinica. The sequence continues at coordinate 28,678,937 of CM051268.1, forward strand.
GCCTTGTCCGAAACCCCTGTATAGAAAACTTTCTGTCCCTTGGCTTGAACAGCAATGGAAATATATTGGCTTGAAAATCAAGAAAATTGACTTTAACCACGTTATTCTCGTCAAAAGGGATATTTTTTTCTTTTTTTTTGTATCCAGAGATAGCTTGGCACTGGAACATTGTAGAGGGTTGTTCAATAGCTCATTTTAAAGGAAATTAATTGGGTTAAAAATCTATAGTAACTAAAATAAATTATTTCTAAAAGAGAATAAATTTTTCCAATAAAAACTGTATTTTTGATGCAGTGACGTCATAATTACTATATAAGATCATCATAGTTTTATATTAGAGCTATGATGTGAATAGAGTGACGTCATAATTAGTATATAAGGAAAGTCAAAACTGAAATTCTCTCATTCTTGATTAGAATAATGGTTAGATCAAAGCAGGCTATACGCAAGTTGAAGAAAGAGTACTACACAAACAACAGAGATAGTAACTTGAAAAGAAAAAAGCAAAGGTATTCAACCGACCAGGTGTATCGAGAAGTAATAATTGAGAGAGCAAAAAAAAGGTATTCAACCGACCAGGCGTATCGAGAAGTAATAATTGAGAGAGCAAAAGAACGGTATGGTAATGATGAACATTACAGAGAAGCAAGAATTGAGCAGGCTAGACAAAAGAGCAGGGAACGGTATGATAATGATGAAGATTACCGAAACAAACATAAGAAAATATAATAAAGAACGACCTCTTACCTATATTAATTTATATTCTTTATAAATTATATAAATTAATATTCTTATTAGCTTGTGTAAACTGCAAAAATATCCATGGTATCTGAGCAGTAGTTTGAATATTTCAATACAAGCTAGAAAAATACCTTAAAATGTTAAAATTAGTTTTATTTTTGGTTATGTTCTAACTACCCGATGTGGGATTGACTCTGTAGTTTCAGACCAAAAAATTCCATTTTTTAATATATCTTATTTTTCAGTTTAGAATCGCTAAAGTTATAATGTAAACTGCAAAATATTTATGATATCTGAGCAATAATTTTAATCTTTTCATTCAAACTAACAAAATACCTGAAAATTTAAAAATTAGTTTTACTTTTTGTTAGGTTATGGATATTTGATACGAATCATAAGAATCCGGGTTGCAGCGGTAGCTAGCAATCCGGGTTGCAGCGGTAGCTAGCAACCTAGTAAGAGACGATCACCTCCAATGTCAAGAAATATAAAACCCCCCAACTCCTAAAAAAAGAGTCAGATCAAAACAAAAAGTACACCATTAGAACCGCCTTGTCCGAATCCTCTATAAAGGAAACTTACCTCCCTTTGGCTTGAATAACAAAGAAAATATATTGGCTTGAAAATCAAGAAAATTGACTTTTACCACGTTATTCTCCACAAACGGGATATTTTTTTCTTTCCGCTTTTTCTTTCTGCTCAGCTAGCTGGGCACTGGAAAATCATAGAGAGCTGTATAATAGCTCATTTTAAAGGAAATTGCAACATCTAGTCACTTTTGTATTTAAAAATAAAATACTTTTTAAAGTAGAATCAATTTTGTCAAAAAAATTGCATTTTTGATGTATTTTCATACTGCAGTCTTTTCAAAGATATTTGAATTTTGAAGCAATAAAACAGTCCATGTAATGAACTCTATAGTAATAATAGCTACTTGTCTCAATAGTAACCGAAACTCCTGGAACCAAAATTTTCTTTTTTGGCTTAATCGCTAAAATTATTATGTAAACTGCAAAAATATTTATGATGCCTAATCAGTAATAGTAATTTTTTAATTTAAACAACAAAAATACATGAAAATTCTAAAATTAGTTTTGCTTTTTGTCTCCTGGAAGAAATTATAATAAAGAACGACCTCTTGCCTATACTAAATTTTATACGCCACTTATTTATAGTATAGGTTAGTAATTCAACAGATAGATTGGTACTGGAACATCGTAGAGAATTGTTCAATGTCTCATTTTAAAGGAAATTCATGGATTTAAAACTTCTTCTAATTAAAATAAATCGTTTTTAGTACCTTGAGAAATTTTAATTTTGTTTCTTAAGAAATCATCATAAGTTAAAATTTCCCATACAAAATTTGAACTCAAGCCAACTGGGTGAGAGCTATTTCAACCTCTAGACCATATAGGACTTATTAAAATATCCGATAAATGACGTTTATGTTAAACAACAAATTATAAACCTAGTTAGCTGTCTGATTATGTGAGGATCGTCTCTTATACTATTACAAAGAAGAAAAAGCCGTAGGCTTTTTCCAGTTCGTAATTTATAATCTGGATTCAAGCGGTACTCCAGGTTGCAGCGGTAGCTAGCAACCTAGTAAGAGACGATCACGTACAATGTTAAAAAATATAAAAACCCCTAACTCCTAAAAAAAGAGTCAGATCAAAACAAAAAGTACACCATTAAAACCACTTAGTCCGAAACCCCTGTATAGGAAACTTTCTGTCCCTTGGCTTGAACAGCAAGGGAAATATATTGGCTTGAAAATCAAGAAAATTGACTTTAACCACGTTATTCTCCACAAACGGGATATTTTTTTCTTTCCGCTTTTTTCCCTCCTCAACTAGCTGGGCACTGGAAAATCATAGAGAGCTGTATAATAGCTCATTTTAAAGGAAATTGCAACATCTAGTCACTTTTGTAATTAAAAATAAAATACTTTTTAAAGTAGAATCAATTTTGTCAAAAAAATTGCAGTTTTGATGTATTTTAACAGTAAGGACCAAAGATTATATCATAGTAACTGATGCAATAGTTTATAATAAAGAACAACCTCTTGTCTATACTATATTTTATACGCCACTAAATTAAAGTATATGTTAGCAATTCTATAGATATCTTGGCACTGGAACATCGTATAGAGTTGTTCTATGACTCATTTTAAAGGAAATTGATGGGGTTAAAAATGTTCCGTAATTAAAAGAAATTATTTTTAAAATAGAATCATTTTTTACCAAAAACTGAAAAATTTTTGCTAATTTACTATAAAGAACGAGCTCTTGCCTATAATAAATCCGGGCTGCAGCGGTAGCTAGCAACCTAGTAAGAGATGATCACGTCGAATGTTAAGAAATATAAAAACCCATAACTCTTAAAAAATTTACATTAAAGTATGAACTCCAACCTATACTAATTAAAAGGCGTGTAAGGGTATTTGGATTGGCTATCGTATCATGGTTGCAGTCTTAGCTGTATTGTATTGACAATTTGTAACTTACACCATAGAATTACTATATAAGAAACGTCAAAACTGTAAATGGTCTCATTCAAGAATACATAATGGTTAGATCAAAGCAAGCTACACGCAAGTTAAAAAATCAGTACTACAAAAAAAAACAGAGATAGTAATCTGGGTTGCAGCGGTAGCTAGCAACCTAGTAAGAGACGATCACGTCCAATGTTAAGAAATATAAAAACCCATAGTTCCTAAAAAAGGAGTCAGATCAAAACAAAAAGTACACCATTAGAACCGCCTTGTCCGAAACCCCTGTATAGGAAACTTTCTGTCCCTTGGCTTGAACAGCAAGGGAAATATATTGGCTTTAAAATCAAGAAAATTGACTTTAACGACGTTATTCTCCCCAAACGGGATATTTTTTTCTCTTTTCTTTTGTATCCAGAGATAGCTTGGCACTGGAACATCGTAGAGGGTTGTTCAATAGCTCATTTTAAAGGAAATTAATTGGGTTAAATTATAATAAAGATCGAACTCTTCCCTATACTAACTTGCATACGCAACTTCACTATAGTTAAGATTACAGTATTTATATTATGCATCATTATAAATTATAAAAGGTTCAAATGTTCGAAGATTATAGAGTTAAAAATTTTCCCACCCCGGGAATCGAACCCAAGCCTGTTAAGTGAAAGTTAACTATCCTAGCCACTAGACCATATTGAACCATAAAGAAGTATGATTTAAGAGCCATATGCGTATTATTATTTCACCATACCAATTATGATAAGGCCAAAACAAAATCGTCGACTTGCAACCTTACTTTTGACACATTAGTTAAATCTTCATCAGGCTTAAAAAATGTTTTGCTAGTTTTACATGAAAGAACGAACCTTAGTCCATCCGGGTTGCAGCGGTAGCTAGCAACCTAGTAAGAGACGATCACCTCCAATGTTAAGAAATATAAAAACCCGTAGCTCCTAAAAAAAGAGTCAGATCAAAACAAAAAGTACACCATTAGAACCGCCTTGTCCGAATCCTCTATAAAGGAAACTTACCGCCTTTTGGCTTGAATAACAAAGAACATATATTGGCTTGAAAATCAAGAAAATAGACTTTTACCACGTTATTCTCCCCAAACGGGATATTTTTTTCTTTTTTTTTCTTTTTCTTTTCCACAGATAGCTTGGCACTGGAACATCGTAGAGGGTTGTTCAATAGCTCATTTTTACATAAAGGACCAATATAGCTCATCATAAATGGTTTCTTGTCAATACGTTACAATATAAGAAGCGTCAAAACTGTAAATGTTCTCATTCATAATTAGATAATGGTTAGATCAAAGCAAGCTACACGCAAGTTAAAAAAACAGTACTACACAAACAACAGAGATAGTATCTTGAAAAGAAAAAGCAAAGGTATTCAACCGACCAGGCGTATCGATAAGTTATAACAAAGAACGACTTTTTGCCTATACTAAATTTTACAGGCCACTTAACTATAGTATTGGTTTTTCCGGGTTGCAGCGGTAGCTAGCAACCTAGTAAGAGACGATCACGTCCAATGTTAAGAAATATAAAAACCCCTAAATCCTACAAAAAGAGTCAGATCAAAACAAAAAGTACATCATTAGACCCGCCTTGTCCGAAACTCCTACAAAGAAAACATACCGCCCTTTGGCTTGAATAACAAAGAAAATATATTGGCTTGGAAATCAAGAAAATTGACTTTAACCACGTTATTCTCCACAAACGGGATATAGTTTTCTTTTTACATAAAGGATCGACATTGTTCATCATAAATGTGTCAATCAAGGGGATCTCATGTAGTAGTTATTAATTTACATAAAGGATGGATGTGGTTCATTATAAATTCTAAGCTTTCAGAGCTTTTTTACAGTAAAAAACGATCTCTCTCCCATACTAACTGAGATATGGTGGTTCCAGGTGTAGTTACATTACATAAAGGATCGATGTGGTTCATTATAAATTATAAAAGGTTTAGAGCTTCTAATGTTCGAAGATTATAGAGTTAAAAATTTTCCAATACCGGGAATCAAACCCGGGCCTTCTAGATGAAAGCCAGCTATCCTATCTGCTACACCATATGGGACTATAAAACAGCATGATTTAAGAACCATATGCATATTATTATTTCATCGTACCATTTTACAGTAAAGAACGATCTCTCTCTCATACTAATTGATATATGGTGGTTCCAGGTGTAGTTACATCCGGGTTGCAGCGGTAGCTAGCAACCTAGTAAGAGACGATCACGTCCAATGTTAAGAAATATAAAAACCCATAGTTCCTAAAAAAGGAGTTAGATCAAAACAAAAAGTACACCAGTAGAACCGCATTGTCCGAAACCCCTGTATAGTAAACTTTCTGTCCCTTGGCTTGAACAGCAAGGGAAATATATTGGCTTGAAAATCAAGAAAAGTGGCAGGTACTTCAACATTCTGCCTAAACGGGATATATTTTTTTCTTTTTTTCTTTTTTTACATTAAAAGACGATCACTGAAATAACAAACCATTCCATACATTGGACTTAGTTAGCTACTTGATTGTTTGAGTTTCGTCTCTTACTATTTAAAAGAAGAAAAAGCCGTAAGCTTTTTCCTGTTTGTATTTTCCGGGTTGCAGCGGTAGCTAGCAACCTAGTAAGAGACGATCACGTCCAATGTTAAGAAATATAAAAACCCATAGTTCCTAACAAAGAAATCAGATCAAAACAAAAAGTACACCATTAGAACCGCCTTGTCCGAAACCCCTGTATAGGAAACTTTCTGTCCCTTGGCTTGAACAGCAAGGGAAATATATTGGCTTGAAAATCAAGAAAATTGACTTTAACCACGTTATTCTCCCAAACGGGATATTTTTTTCTTTTTTTTTTTTTTTTCTTTTCCACAGATAGCTTGGCACTGGAACATCGTAGATAGTTGTTCAATAGCTCATTTTAAAGGAAATTAATTGGGTTAAAAACCTTTTGTAACTAAAATAAATTATTTCTAAAAGAGAATAAATTTTTCCACAAAAAACTGCATTTTCGATGTCTTTTCACACTGCAGTCTTTCAAACATATTCGTATACCAGCGGTAAGATTTGAACCCACGCCTCCGAAGAGATTGGTGGCTAACACCAGTGCCTTGGACCACTCGGCCAGGCTGCCTCTCATAAATAAATATATATGTGAATTTGGGTTGCAGCAGTAGCTTGCAATCTAGTAAGAGACGATCAGTCCAATGCTAAGAAATATAACAAAAGTCCTAAAAATAGAATAAGATCAAAACAAAAGTACATCATTAGAACTACCTTGTCTGAAACCCTACTAGATAAATAATGAATGTCGTAGCTTTATATTAGAGCTATGAAGTGAATAGAAAAACACGAAATTATATTGTTCTTTCTGATGACGTCATGAAATAATATCATTGCGCCTTGACGTCAATAAAATCATTACGCTGTGACGTCATAATTACTATATAGGAAGCGTCAGAACTGTAAATGTTCACATTCATAATTACATAATGGTTTCAGTCAAGCAAGCTGCATGCAAATTGAAAAAACAGTACTACACAAACAACAGAGATAGTATCTTGAAAAGAGAAAAGCAAAGGTATTCAACCGACCAGGCGTATCGAGAAGTAATAATTGAGAGAGCAAAACAAAGGTATTCAACCGACCAGGCGTATCGAGAAGTAATAATTGAGAGAGCAAAACAAAGGTATTCAACCGACCAGGTGCATCGAGAAGTAAAAATTGAGAGAGCAAAACAAAGGTATTCAACCGACCAGGCGTATCGAGAAGTAATAATTGAGAGAGCAAAACAAAGGTATTCAACCGACCAGGCGTATCGAGAAGTAATAATTGAGAGAGCAAAACAAAACAGCAAGATGTGTTATCACAATGATGAAGATTATAGACATGCAAAAATTGAGACAGCCAAACAAAAGATCAAGGAGCGTTACTGGGGTGACAAAATCTATAATGAAAAAATTAAATTCTCTGCGAGGTTGTACCGAAGAACGCATAAGGACAAAGGGAAAAATTACATTCAGAAATACAAGAAGATGGCAAAAATGCAGGCTGATCTTTGTAAATTGAGAAACATTTTACGCATGTTTATAATAAAGAACGACTTCTTGCCTATACTAAATTTATACTTCACTTAATTAGAGTATAGGTTATTACACATTAAAATATTTCATATTAAAGATTAAAGGCTAGCATTACGTTAAAAGACGATCATTGGAACAACAAACCATTGCATACATCGGACTTAGTTAGCTATTTGATTGTTAGAGGTTTGTCTCTTACTATTCCAAAGAAGAAAAAGCTGTAGGCTTTTTCCTGTTTGTAATCAGGTTTATTTTTTAATCCGGGTAGCAGCAGTAGCTGTTATAGTAAAGTCTCATAGAAGTTCAAATCAAAATTGTAGCCAGCTTATTATTCTATCAAATTGAAAAGATGGAATTTATAAGGAAGAAAACAATAATGGATATTAGTAGTGTTTTAGAAAAGTTACTGACTTTTTTCTGTTCAATAAAAAAAAAATTACAAATTCTTACAGCTTTTAGATTCAATTTTCTCCTAATTCAACTAAATATAATCATTTAAGTAAATCGCAATACATTGAAAACTTTTGTTTTCAAGTTTTGCACTCCTTAGACGGAATGACATGAATCTATGCATTGCATTCTAAAGCAAAATAAACGCGTGTTTTTGGCTGTTATAATAAAGATCGAACTCTTCCCTATACTAACTTGCATAGGCAACTTCACTATAGTTAAGATTACAGTATTTATATTATACATCATTATAAATTATAAAAGGTTCAAATCTTCGAAGATTATAGAGTTAAAAATTTTCCCACACCGTGAATCGAACCCGGGTCTGTTAAGTGAAAGTTAACTATCCTAGCCACTAGACCATATGGAACAATAAAGAAGTATGATTTAAAAACCATATGGATATTATTATTTCACCATACCAATTATAATAAGGCCAAAACAAGGTCGTCGACTTGCAACCTTACTTTTGACACATTAGTTAAATCTTCATCAGACTTAAAAATTTTTTTGCTAGTTTTACATGAAAGAACGAACTTTAGCCCATAGTAGCAGAAATAAGAATATCTAAGTTGCAGCGGTAGCTAGCAACCAATTAATTACATAATCTGGGTTTAAGTGGTATCTAGCAACCTAGTAAGAAACGCCAAATTAAAAGATGATCATTAGAAGAACAAACAATTGCTTATATTGGACTTAGTTAGCTGCCTGATTCTTTGAGGTTTACATTAAAGAACGATGTTCAGTCCATAGTAACTGAAGTGTTATTAGGAACCATTATATAGATGAGGCTTACAGTACTCAAAGGTTACTGTTTACAATGTGTTGAAAAGATATAAAGACTATAATTGGAAAACCACACCATTGCATACATTAGAATTGGTTAGCCACTTGTTTACATTAAAAGACGATCACTGAAATAACAAACCATTCCATACATTGGACTTAGTTAGCTACTTGATTGTTTGAGTTTCGTCTCTTACTATTTAAAAGAAGAAAAAGCCGTAGGCTTTTTCCTGTTTGTATTTATAGTTAAAAAACGAACTCAAGTCCAAAGAAACTGGACACTGTGGTTCATTCATATTATCTTCATTATTTTAGCTAGAATGTAAATAAACAAGTTTCTTTTTTAAATTTTAAATTGAAAAGATAGTGCTTTTAATTCTACATATTAAAAGTTCTCCCCGACGGGGAATCGAACCCCCTTCTCCCAGATAACAAGTGTGCATACTTACCATTAGACTATCGAAGACTTATAAAATAAAAGTTACATATAAGATATGATAATAATTTTTTAATCCGGGTTACATAAAGGCTCGATCATCGAATTTTTATCCGGGTTGCAGCGGTAGCTAGCAACCTAGTAAGAGACGATCACGTCCAATGTTAAGAAATATAAAAACCCATAGTTCCTAACAAAGGAGTCAGATCAAAACAAAAAGTACACCATTAGAACCGCCTTGTCCGAAACCCCTGTATAGGAAACTTTCTGTCCCTTGGCTTGAACAGAAAGGGAAATATATTGGCTTGAAAATCAAGAAAAGTGGCAGCTACTACAACATTCTTCCTAAACGGGATATTTTTTTTTTTTTTTTTTACATTAAAGAACGAACTTTAGTCCATAGTTTATATCCCACTCTGTCCCGTAAATGTTGATTCTGTTTCGGAGCAACGCTGCTTTTTCTCATTTTTTGCGTCTAGTCAGCCTTCTATACCTTGGAAATTGAAAGAGAAACACATTTGACAGTGGATTGTAAAGCCATAGACGATAAAGCCTTAGAGCCTAGACAGAAAAAAATTATAATAAAGAACGGCTTCTTGCCTATACTAAATTTTATACGCCACTTAATTATAGTATAGGTTAGTAATTCAACAGATAGCTTGGCACTGGAACATCGTAGAGAGTTGTACAATGGCTTATTTTAAAGGAAATTAATGGGGTTAAAAACCTTTTGTAATTAAAACAAATTATTTTTATTACATTAAGAAATTTTAATTATATTCCTTAAGAAATCATCATAAGTAAAAATTTCCCATACGGAAATTGAACTCAAGCCAACTGGGTGAGAGCTATCCCAACCTTTAGACCATATAGGATATATTAAAATATCCGATTAATGAAGTTTATGTTAAAGAACAAATTATAATCCTAGTTAGCTGTCTGATTATTTGAGGGTCGTCTCTTACTATTCCAAAGAAGAAAAAGCCGTAGGCTTTTTCCTGTTGGTAATTTTATAATAAAGAACGACCTCTTGCCTATACTAAATTTTAAAGAACACTTTTACATTAAAAGACGATCATTCAAAGAACATACCATCGCATAAGTTGGACTTTGTTAGCTGCCTGATTCCTTGTAAAAGATTTTTTTTGTCAAATAAAACTAAATTAATTCCTGAAAAATTTAAACTAAATAATTTTATCTAACTGCAAAATGCAAAAATAGTTATGGTGTCTGATCAAAAATTTTCATTTTTTAATTAAACCCGGAAAAAAAAATGAAAGTTATAAAATTAGTTTGGTTTTCCTCTTGCTTCAATTGACTCGTTACGGCATTTCACATTAAAATTTTTACATAAAGGATCGATACTGTAAATTGGTTCCGGGTTGCAGCGGTAGCTAGCAACCTAGTAAGAGACGATCACCTCCAATGTTAAGAAATATAAAACCCCCAAACTCCTAAAAAAAGAGTCAGATCAAAACAAAAAGTACACCATTAGAACCACCTTGTCCGAATCCTCTATAAAGAAAACTTACCGCCCTTTGGCTTGAATAACAAAGAAAATATATTGGCTTGAAAATCAAGAAAATAGACTTTTACCACGTTATTACAATAAAGAACGAACTCTAACCTATACTAACTGAAAGGTGTGTATGGGTATCCGGGTTGCAGCGGTAGCTAGCAACCTAGTAAGAGACGATCACGTCCAATGTTAAGAAATATAAAAACCCATAGTTCCTAACAAAGGAGTCAGATCAAAACAAAAAGTACACCATTAGAACCGCCTTGTCCGAAACCCCTGTATAGGAAACTTTCTGTCCCTTGGCTTGAACAGCAAGGGAAATATATTGGCTTGAAAATCAAGAAAATTGACTTTAACCACGTTATTCTCCCCAAACGGGATATTTTTTTCTTTTTTCTTTTTTTTTTCTTTTCCACAGATAGCTTGGCACTGGAACATCGTAGAGGGTTGTTCAATAGCTCATTTTAAAGTAAATTAATTGGGTTAAAAACCTTTTGTAACTAAAGTAAATTATTTCTAAAAGAGAATAAATTTTTCCACCAAAAACTGCATTTTCGATGTCTTTTCACACTCCAGTCTTTCAAACATAATCGTATACCATCCGGGTTGCAGCGGTAGCTAGCAACCTAGTAAGAGACGATCACGTCCAATGTTAAGAAATATAAAAACCCATAACTCCTAAAAAAAGAGTCAGATCAAAACAAAAAGTACACCATTAGAATTGCCTTGTCCGAAATTCCTATAAGGGAAACTTACCGCCCTTTGGCTTGAATAACAAAGAAAATATATTGGCTTGAAAATCAAGAAAATTGACTTTAACCACGTTATTCTCCACAAAGGGGATATTTTTTTCTTTCTTCTTCTTTTCCACAGATAGCTTGGCACTGGAACATCGTAGAGAGTTGTTCAATGGCTCATTTTAAAGGAAATTAATGGCGTTAAAAACTTTTAGTACTTAAAACAATGTATTTTTAAAATAGAATCAGTTTTTTACGAAAAATTGCATATTTCATATTAAAGATTGATCAATGACGTCATAATCGTATACCAGTGGTAGGATTTGAACCCACACCTCCGAAAAGACTGGTGACTAACACCAGCGCCTTGGACCACTCGGCCAAGAAAAATATCCCACAAACGGGATATTTTTTCTTTCTTCTTCTTCTTCTTCTTTTCCACAGATAGCTTGGCACTGGGACATTGTAGAGAGTTGTTCAATGGCTCATTTTAAAGGAAATCTCTAGATCTAGTGCCATTTCTACTTAATTTTTTTTTAAATTAATTATTTTTTACGGAAAACTTAATTTTTTATTATAATAAAGAACGAACTCTATTATAATAAAGAACGAATATTTTACCGATTATCTACTAATAACCATATATGACGTAATAAGTGACATGACGGAATATCTAAAACCTATTGTGTACTAATAACCATATATGACTTAATGAGCAACGTGACGTAAAAATTGAAAAAGTTAATTTTTATTTTATTTTTGTTTTTAGTTCAGAATCGCTAAAGTTATAAACTGCAAAAATATTTATGGTGTCTGAACAATAGTTTTAATCTTTTAATTTAGACTAGAAAAATCCTGAAAATTTAAAAATTAGTTTAAGTTTTTGTTAGGTTCTTGATACTTGATACATGACATAAACATTCAACTAATGGTTACATAATGGTTTCAATCAAGCAAGCTACAACGAACTTTTGTCCATAGTAACTGAAGTATTATAAGTTATCCGAGTTGCAGCGGTAGCTATCCGGGTTGCAGCGGTAGCTAGCAACCTAGTAAGAGACGACCACGTCCAATGTTAAGAAATATAAAACCCCCTAACTCCTAAAAAAAGAGTCAGATCAAAACAGAAAGTACACCATTAGAACCGCCTTTTCCGAAACCCCTGTATAGTAAACTTTCTGTTATTTGGTTTGAGGATGACGCTCCCTCCACAGTCAATGCAAGGGTTGTAAGTGATTGTAGTTTTTATTATGGGGACGCGATCGTCCCTCACTGTATTACCACCAAAACCCAGGTTTCACATTTAAAATCCTTACAACTTCCATTTCAAACAGTTTCATGCTGTTTCATTTTCCTTTCAGATTTCTATGCTTAAATTGCTTTTTCAATACCCACTTTTAGATAAATAATTACCATAATTTTCCACTATAATTGCAGCTTCAGGTGGTGGGCATTTTATCACATCATACAGAGCTATAATATACAATTGTTTCAGCTTCATTGCATGAAATCCATTTTCTCCCTTTTTTGCCCGTACAACACCATGATCCCTTGAAAGGTAAAAATACTTCATTCCTCCCATCATAATACCGTTCTCAGAAAACTCATCTGAATCATATTTTGATACAAACGCTTTCAATTCAGCTGCTGTGGCAGAAAATTCCCTAGACTTTGCCCAAACTGACCCATCAACACCAATAATAGCAGCTTCCGAAATACCTTTTGATAGCAATTGACTTTTAATATGATCAATCCAAGAATTCATCTTAATAATTATTCAATTCAATAATATATTTTCACCCCATAAACTAACGTAACGAGTCACTTGAAGCAAAACGAAAAGTATACTAATTTAAAAAATTCTAGGCATTTTTCTGGTTTGAATTAGAAAATTAAAATTATTCCTCAGACGCCATAAAAATTTTTGCAGTTTGCAGTTAAATAAAATCATTTTGTTTAAAATTTTTAGATATTATTTTAGTTTCAAATGACGAATTAGATTTTGTTTATGTTAAGTAGTTAGAAACTAACAAAAAACAAAACTAATTTTAATTTTTTCTTTTTTTTGTTTGAATTAAAAAATAAAAACTATTCCTCAGACATCATAAATAATTTTGCAGTTAGCAGCTAAATAAAATTATTTTATTTAAAATTTTCAGGAATTAATCTAATTTCAGTTGGCGAATCGGATTTTTTGTTAAAACCCTAAAACAAGCAGGTTTTTTTTCAAACCCTAAAAGAATTGTATTTTTTGTTACAACCCTAAAAGAAATACTGCATTTTACATAAAAATATCTACATACGTTTTATAATGTTAAAAATAATATTTTTATTTTCGCATGCAATAGGATGTTAATAACAATAGCTACTATAGCTATATCTGATGACTCGATGTTTCCGATGATTCCTGATGTTATTTTAATTACATATAATAAAGAACGAACTCTTGCCTATACTAACTTGTGTAGGTAACTTAACTGGTAAAGTTCTACGAAATCATATTATTGAGTTAGGACTAAAGTAAATACACCATTCAATGCCTTTTTTATGCTGATTATGAATATTATAAGCATTTCTATCGGAAATGAATTTCAGCCCCCCCCCCTATATAGGCTATACCTAACCTAACCCAACCTAACCTAACCCTGAATTGGCATATATAAGGGGGGGGGGGCTGAAATTCATTTCCGATAGAAATGCTTATTATATTCGTAATCAGCATAAAAAAGGCATCGAATGGTGTATTCACTTTAGTCCTAACTCAATAATATGATTTCGTAGAACTTTACTACTTAACTATAGTGTAGGCTTGAAACTGGGTTGCAGCGGTAGCTAGCAACCTAGCAAAAGACGATCACGTCCCATATCCGGGTTGTAGCGGTAGCTAGCAGCCTAGTAAGAGACGATTACTTTGAAAATCTATGGAAATCTTGAATAACTTGAAACAAACATCTTTTGAAAGTTGCTCCTCTAAGGTATGTTATATGAAATATCTTATCTTTTGGTAATAAAATATAATACTATGAAGACTAATCAATTTAAAAGAAGACTTTTGTTCTTAATCAGGGCTGCAGTGGTAGCTAAAAACGTAGTAAGAAACAATTACTCCCCATAGTAAAAACTAAAGTAACCCATAACTCCTGAAAAAAGGTTCAGATCAAAACAAGAAGTACCCAATTGGAATCGCCTTGTCAAAAACCTCTATATAGCAAACTTACCGTCTCTTGGCTTGAATAACAAGGAAAATATATTGGCTTGAAAATCAAGAAAATTCACATTAAACAAGATATTCTCCACATACGGCATCTTTTTTTCTTTCCACTTGATTTTCCTCCTCAGTTAGCTGGGCACAGGAAACTAATAGAGAGCTGTATAATGGCTCATTTTAAAGGAAATTGCTACATCTAATCACTATTGTAATTAAAAATAAAATAGTTTTTAAAGTAGAGTCAATTTGACAAAAAAACTGCATTTTTGATGTATTTTCATACTGCTGTCTTTTTAAAGATATTTGATTTTTGAAGCAATCACACATAAAGGACCGATATAGTTCATCATAAATGGTATTTGTTAATTAGCTATTTTTTTATTATAATTATCAATTAGTATGTAAAATGCAGTATTTTTGGGGAGTTTCAACAAAAAATTTATTTTCTAATTGAAACCAGAATAATTCCTGAAAATTTTAAATATAATAATTTTATTTAACTGAAAACTGCAAAAATATTTATGACGTCTGAGCAATTACTGAAAAAAGATTCAGATCAAAGCATCTGGGTTGCATTTCCGGGTTGCAGCGGTAGCTAGCAACCTAGTAAGAGACGATCACGTCCAATGTTAAGAAATATAAAAACCCATAGTTCCTAACAAAGGAGTCAGATCTAAACAAAAAGTACATCATTAGAACCGCCTTGTCCGAAACCCCTGTAAAGGAAACTATCTGTCCCTTGGCTTGAACAGCAAGGGAAATATATTGGCTTGAAAATCAAGAAAATTGACTTTAACCACGTTATTCTCCACAAAGGGGATATTTTTTTCTTTTTTTCTTTTTTTTCCACAGATAGCTTGGCACTGGAACATCGTAGAGGGTTGTTCAATAGCTCATTTTAAAGGAAATTAATTGGGTTAAAAATCTATAGTAACTAAAATAATTTATTTCTAAAAGAGAATAAATTTTTCCACCAAAAACTGCATTTTTGATGTCTTTTCACACTGCAGTCTTTCAAACATAATCGTATACCAGTGGTAAGATTTGAACCCACGCCTCCGAAGAGACTGGTGGCTAACACCAGTGCCTTGGACCACTCGGCCAGGCTGCCTCTCATAAATAAATATATATGTGAATTTGGGTTGCAGCAGTAGCTAGCAACCTAGTAAGAGACGATAAGTCCAATGCTAAGAAATATAAAAACCCAAAACTCCTAAAAATAGAGTCAAATCAAAACAAAAGCACATCATTAGAATTACCTTGTCTGAAACCCTACTAGATAAATAATGAATGTCGTCATAGTTTTATATTAGAGCTATGACGTGAATAGAAAAACACAAAATTATATTGTTGTTTCTGAAGACGTCATGAAATAATACCATTGCGCCATGACGTCATGAAATAAAATCATTACGCCGTGACGTCATAATTAGTATATAAGAAAAGTCAAAACTGTAAATTCTCTCATTCTTGATTAGATAATGGTTAGATCAAAGCAAGCTATGCGCAAGTTGAAAAAACAGTACTACACAAACAACAGAGATAGTAACTTGAAAAGAAAAAAGCAAAGGTATTCAACTGACCAGGCGTATCGAGAAGTAATAATTGAGAGAGCAAAACAAAACAGCAAGATGTGTTATCACAATGATGAAGATTATAGACGTGCAAAAATTGAGACAGCCAAACAAAAGATCAAGGAACGGTATGGTAATGATGAAGATTACAGAGAAGCAACAATTGAGCAGGCTAAACAAAAGAGCAAGGAACGGTATGATAATGATAAAGATTACAGAGAAGCAAGAGTTGATCAGGCTAGACAAAAGATCAAGGAGCGTTATTACAATGATAAACTTTATAGAGAAGCAACAATTGAGCAGGCTAGACAAAAGATCAAGGAGCGTTATCACAATGATAAACTTTATAGAGAAGCAAAAATTGAGCAGGCTAGACAAAAGATCAAGGAGCGTCATCACAATGATGAAGATTACCGAAAAATATATAAGAAAAAAGTTGCTACCAGAATAATGGGTAGATACTGGGGTGACAAAAGCTATAATGAAAAAATTAAATTCTGTGCGAGGTTGTACCGAAGAACGCATAAGGACAAAGGGAAAAATTACATTCAGAAATACAAGAAGATGGCAAAAATGCAGGCTGATCTTCGTAAGTTGAGAAACATTTTACGAATGTTTTACCAGGATCACGAAAAGTATTCAAAATTACAGATTAAAATTCTCTTTGAAAGAGCGGATGCTGTTGAAAAGTCGGCTAGAAATGCTTTGGCATTCTAGCCTATACTAAATTTTATACACCACTTAATTATAGTATAGGTTAGTAATTCCACAAATAGCTTGGCACTGGAACATTGTAGGGAGTTGTTCAATGGCTCATTTTAAAGGAAATTAATGGGGTTAAAAATATCCGGGTTGCAGCGGTAGCTAGAAACCTAGTAAGAGACGATCACGTCCAATGTTAAGAAATATAAAAACCCCTAACTCCTAAAAAAAAGATTCAGATCAAAACAAAAAGTACACCATTAGAACCACCTTGTCCGAAACCCCTATAAAGGAAAATTACTGCCCTTTGGCTTGAATAACAAAGAAATTTAATAGCTTGAAAATCAAGAAAATTGACTTTAACCACGTTATTCACCACAAACAGCATATTTTTTTCTTTCTTCTTTTCCACCGATAGCTTGGCACTGGAACATGGTAGAGAATTACATTAAAAGACGATCATTGGAATAGCATACCACTGCATACATTGGACTTAGTTAGCTACTTGATTGATTGAGGTTCGTCTCTTACTATTTCAAAGAAGAAAAAGCCGTAGGCTTTTTCCTGTTTGTAATGATATAGCATAAAACGAACCCCAAGTTGTAACTGACGTCATCCTGGTTGTTATGGTAAAGAATATCCGGGTTGCAGCTATAGCTCGCAACCTAGTAAGAGATGATCACGTCCAATGTTAAGAAATATAAAAACCCATAACTCCTAAAAAAGGAGTCAGATCAAAACAAAAGGTACACCATTAGAACTGCCTTGTTCGAAACCCCTATATAGGAAACTTTGCGTCCCTTGGCTTGAACAGCAAGGGAAATATATTGGCTTGAATATCAAGAAAAGTGGCAGCTACTACAACATTCCGCCTAAACGGGATATTTTTTTTATTTTTTTTTTCTTTTCCACAGATAGCTTGGCACTGGAACATCGTAGAGAGTTGTTCAATGGCTCATTTTGAAGGAAATTAATTGGGTTAAAAATCTTTTGTAACTAAAATAAATTATTCATAAAAGAGAATAATCCGGGATGCAGCGGTAGCTAGCAACCTAGTAAGAGACGATCACGTCCAATGTTAAGAAATATAAAAACCCATAGTTCCTAACAAAGGAGTCAGATCAAAACAAAAAGTACACCATTAGAACCGCCTTTTCCGAAACCCCTGTATA
This sequence comes from Artemia sinica, assembly GCA_027921565.1. Lineage (NCBI taxonomy): Eukaryota > Metazoa > Arthropoda > Branchiopoda > Anostraca > Artemiidae > Artemia > Artemia sinica. The sequence continues at coordinate 28,696,846 of CM051268.1, forward strand.
GTAAACTTTCCGTCCCTTGGCTTGAACAGCAAGGGAAATATATTGGCTTGAATATCAAGAAAAGTGGCAGCTACTGCAACATTCTGCCTAAACGGGATATTTTTTTTTCTTTGTTTCCAGAGATAGCTTGGCACTGGAACATCGTAGATATTTGTTCAATGGCTCATTTTAAAGGAAATTAATTGGGTTAAAAATCTATAGTAACTAAAATAAATTATTTCTAAAAGAGATAAAATAAAGAACGACCTCTTGCCTATGCTAACTTTTATTAAAAACAATAAGTTAACTCCTAAAAATAGAACTCCTAAAAATAGAGTCAGATCAAAACAAAAGACGTCATGACGTCATGAAATAATATCATTACGCAATGACGTCATTTTGTGGGGAAGAACTTTTGCCATATAAAATAAACGGGCTTTCAAGAAAATTTGTTAGTTTGACAAAAACTTTACAGCTGTTTGCTACGATATTGTATCAAACATGACAGGAAGAGGAAAAGGAGAATGGGCTTGGAAAAGGAAGCGCAAAGCGTCATCGCAAAGTTTTTCGTGACAATATCCAGGGAATGACAAAGCCAGCTATCAGAAGACTGGCTCGCCGAGGTGGTGTAAAACGTATATCTGGCCTAATTTCGAGGAAACCAGAGGCGTTCTTAAAGTTTTTCTAGAATTATAACGACCTCTTGCCTATACTAAATTTTATTGGCCATTTAACTATATTCTAGGCTATTAAAGTTTATATAAAGTCACAGTAAAGAACGAACTAAGTTATTTTGGTATACATAATGTCATGCAAAATTTCACATAGTTTGTTGAAAATTCATGCCAGCTTTACCCGATGATCTGGGTTGCATTGGTAGCTAGCAATCCGGGTTGCAGCAGTAGCTAGCAATCTATTAATCCCAGTTGCAGTGGTAGCTAGCAACCTAGTAAGAGACGATCACACCAAATAGTAAAAAATAAATTAGCCCGTAACTCCTACAACTAGAATCAGATCAAAAAACGAACTACACTGATAGAACAGCCTTGTCAGAAACCCAAAGTTAGGAAACTTACAGCTCGTTGGCTTGATTATAATAAAGAAAGACCTCTTGCCCATACTAAATTTTATAGGCCACTTCACTAGAGTATAGGTTAGTAAAGTTTGCATGAAGGAATGATACTTACCGTCCCTAGGGTTGAACAACAAGGAAAATATATTGGCTTGAAAATAAAGAAAAGTTGCTGAAACCATGATATTCTCCACATACGGCATCTTTTTTTCTTTCCGTTTTTTCTTCTTCAGCTAGCTGGGCACTGGAAAATCCTTTAGAGCTGTATAATAGCTAATTTCAAAGGAAATTGCACATCTAGTGCCTTTTTTAATAAAAATGAAAAAGTTTTTGAAATAGAATTTATTTTGACAAAAACTGTATTCTCGTGTATAAGCTTGATTAATGACGTTATTGTCGTATTACATAAAGGCTCGATCATCGAATTTAAGCTGAAACTAAGTAAAGGACAATTATGCCTCTATATATTCACAGTGATGTATAAGATTTCCCATTACAGCTGTAAACTGTTCACCAGTTGCCGGTCCATACCTTGGAAGCTTTTCACTAAACATGCAACATTTCTTTTGGATATTACTATGAAGTTTTGCGAAAGCATCTCTAGCTGAATTTTCAACAAAATCTATTCTTTCCGAGATCCGGGTTGCAGCGGTAGCTAGCAACCTAGTAAGAGACGATCACGTCCAATGTTAAGAAATATAAAAACCCATAGCTCCTAAAAAGGGAGTCAGATCAAAACAAAAAGTACACCATTAGGACCGCCTTGTCCGAAAAACCTGTATAGTAAACTTTCTGTCCCTTGGCTTGAACAGCAAAGGAAATATATTGGCTTGAAAATCAAGAAAAGTGGCAGCTACTACAGGATTCTCCACAAATGGCATATTTTTTTTCTCTTTTTTTTCTTTTGTATCCAGAGATAGCTTGGCACTGGAACATCGTAGATAGTTGTTCAATGGCTCATTTTAAAGGAAATTAATTGGGTTAAAAATCTATAGTAACTAAAATAAATTATTTCTAAAAGAGAATAAATTTTTCCACCAAAAACTGCATTTTTGATGTCTTTTCACACTGCAGTCTTTCAAACATAATCGTATACCAGCGGTAAGATTTGAACCCACGCCTCCGAAGAGACTGGTGGCTAACACCAGTGCCTTGGACCACTCGGCCAGGCTGCCTCTCATAAATAAATATGTGTGTGAATTTGGGTTGCATCCGGGTTGCAGCGGTAGCTAGCAACCTAGTAAGAGACGATCACATCCAATGTTAAGAAATATAAAAACCCATAGTTCCTAACAAAGGAGTCAGATCAAAACAAAAAGTACACCATTAGAACCGCCTTGTCCGAAACCCCTGTATAGGAAACTTTCTGTCCCTTGGCTTGAACAGCAAGGGAAATATATTGGCTTGAAAATCAAGAAAAGTGGCAGCTATTACAACATTCTGCCTAAACGGGATATTTTTTTCTCTTTTTTTTGTATCCAGAGATAGCTTGGCACTGGAACATCGTAGAGGGTTGTTCAATAGCTCATTTTAAAGGAAATTAATTGGGTTAAAAATCTATAGTAACTAAAATAAATTATTTCTAAAAGAGAATAAATTTTTCCACCAAAAACTGCATTTTTGATGTCTTTTCACACTGCAGTCTTTCAAACATAATCGTATACCAGCGGTAAGATTTGAACCCACGCCTCCGAAGAGACTGGTGGCTAACACCAGTGTCTTGGACCACTCAGCCAGGCTGCCTCTTATAATTTGGGTTGCATTTACATTAAAGAACGAACTTTAGTCCATAGTTTATATTAAAGGACGATCATTAGAAAAGCATTACATTAAAGGGTGAATATAGCCCATAGTAACTGGAGTCCAGGTTGCGGCAGTAGCTTGCAACCTATCGGGGTTGTGGCGGTATCTAGCAACCTAGTAAGAGATGATCACGCCCCATAGTAAAAATGAAATAGTCAAACAGTTCTTCGTAACGAACTGTTGTAGTAGAAGCGATTCATCTCAAGAGTAACCGTAACTCTGAAAAACAGAATTTTAATATCAATAGATACGTCAAAAGAATCAGATTTTTATGATGATTTTAAATATTTAAGTTTCATCAAGTTTAGTCGTACGCATCAAAAGTTTTACAGTAAAGAACAATCTCTCGCCAATAGTAACTTATATATGGTGTTACATGAAAAGACGATCATTCAAAGAACTTACCATCGCATATGTTGGACTTTGTTAGCTGCCTGATTCCTTGTAAAAGATCTTTTTTGTCAAATAAAACTAGATTAATTCCTGAAAAATTTAAACTAAATCATTTTATCTAACTGCAAAATGCAAAAATAATTATGGTGTCTCATCAGAAATTTTCATTTTTTAATTAAACCCAGAAAAAAAACTAAAAGTTATGAAATTAGTCTGGTTTTCCTCTTGCTTCAATTGACTCGTTACGACATTTCACATTAAAATTTTTTACATAAAGGATCAATACTGTAAATTGGAATGTTCTAATTACAATAGAGAATCCGGGTTGCAGCGGTAGCTAGCAACCTAGTAAGAGACGATCACGTCCAATGTTAAAAAATAAAAAAAAACTGCATTTTTGATGTCTTTTCACACTGCAGTCTTTCAAACATAATCGTATACCAGCGGTAAGATTTGAACCCACGCCTCCGAAGAGACTGGTGGCTAACACCAGTGTCTTGGACCACTCGGCCAGGCTGCCTCTCATAAATAAATATATATGTGAATTTGGGTTGCAGCAGTAGCTAGCAACCTAGTTAGAGACGATCAGTCCTATGCTAAGAAATATAACAAAAGTCCTAAAAATAGAGTAAGATCAAAACAAAAGTACATCATTAGAACTACCTTGTCTGAAACCCTTCTAGATAAATAATGAATGTCGTAGCTTTATATTAGAGCTATGAAGTGAATAGAAAAACACGAAATTATATTGTTGTTTCTGATGACGTCATGAAATAATATCATTGCGCCTTGACGTCAATAAAATCATTACGCCGTGACGTCATAATTACTACTTAAGAACGACACAGATGTAAATTCTTGATTAGAATAATGGTTAGATCGAAGCAAGCTATACGCAATTTGAAAAAACAGTACTACACAAACAACAGAGATAGTATCTTGAAAAGAGAAAAGCAAAGGTATTCAACCGACCAGGCGCATCGAGAAGTAAAAATTGAGAGAGCAAAACAAAGGTATTCAACCGACCAGGCGTATCGAGAAGTAATAATTGAGAGAGCAAAACAAAGGTATTCAACTGACCAGGCGCATCGAGAAGTAAAAATTGAGAGAGCAAAACAAAGGTATTCAACCGACCAGGCGTATCGAGAAGTAATAATTGAGAGAGCAAAACAAAACAGCAAGATGTGTTATCACAATGATGAAGATTATAGACATGCAAAAATTGAGACAGCCAAACAAAAGATCAAGGAGCGTTACTGGGGTGACAAAATCTATAATGAAAAAATTAAATTCTCTGCGAGGTTGTACCGAAGAACGCATAAGGACAAAGGGAAAAATTACATTCAGAAATACAAGAAGATGGCAAAAATGCAGGCTGATCTTTGTAAATTGAGAAACATTTTACGCATGTTTTATCGGGATCACAAAAAGTATTCAAAATTACAGATTAAAGTTCTCTTTGAAAGAGTGGATGCTGTTGAAAAGTCGGCTAGAAATTCCTTGGCAAAGCTTCATAGTAATATCCAAAAGAAATGTTGTCAGTTTAACAAAAAGCTTCCAAGGTATGGATTGGCAACTGCGGAACAGTTTATAGATGCAATGGAAAATGTTCGACAACACAGTGAATATACGGAGGCGTACTTCTTAGAAAATTCGTATATTAATTTTGGAAGGAGCAATTGCAGTTTATGTAGCAGCAATAAAAATATATATACAAGCATACCTATCAACAGCGAAGGAAAAGCAATGTTTTTCAATTATGGCGAAAACGAGCCTGTTAGGGTTATTAGTAAATGTGTTTGTAAGACTAATGATTTAGAACAAATTCCTGGAACACCGACTCAAGAAAAAAGCGTTTCTAACTCTGTTTTAAACAGTTCGTTTAGTTCTACTGAATATTTGGCAAAAAATTCTCTGTGTAGTAGAACAAACTGTCCTGAAAAGTACGAGACAACTATTGAAAAATGCTCTAAAACTAGATCTGACAAGGAAATTATGATGGCTGAAGTCACCTATAACAATCTGAGTAAACATTCAAAACCAAAAATTGGGCAGCAGGTTACTTGGCAATGTCACCCTGATATCTGCAAGCTCTATCCGACGGATATTGAATTATGTCAAATTCTTTTTGATATCCTTGAAAATAATATAGCATTAAAATTTTCAACTGACAAAGTGGTTAATTTCTACCTTGGTGGCTTGGATTATTGTGAAATCAATTACAGGGACACAAGAAAGCATGGGCATTCGTTATACTGTAGCCCAAATGAGGGATGTCAGAGCTATTTGCGTTCTCTAAGGGCACTAGCTCCACATTTTCCTGTCTTGAACTGTTTCATTAATAGCGTATATAAGGCAGTATCAAAATGTAAGATTATACAACTTATTAATCTACTAAAAGTCGAGGGCTCGTACAAGGAACTAAGTCATTACATAGAAGAAGTGTCAAGTAGACTCTGTCATAATAATAGTCAAGACTTCATTTACGGTGATAGCAATATTAGAGTTTCTGTGGATGAAAATACAATAATAAAATTATTTGGTGAGAGCCTTGATAAGGTAGCTAACATTAGGGATGTATACCCCACAATGCGTTGTGACAGTTGTGAGCAGATAAAGACAAAATACCAATTGAAGAGTCTAAGATCCCTTTCAAATAAGAAAGGTTTTGATGTAATGATGGCCACGATTTTAGAACACCTACAACAGGACATACCCAAAGATGACAGAGAACAACTAATTCAATGTACAGGTTGGAAAGAGGATGTCATAGATTCATTCTTTGTCTGTGATTACTGTGCTGGGAAAATGTTGAAAAGTCAGGAGAATGTCCGATCAGTATTAAATAACCTTCATATAGACTGTACACCGGAATGTATAAAGTGTTTAAATAATTTTGAAATGGCAATGATTCGATTTGTAATGCCTTGTCTTACGATCGTCAGATTAGGGCAAGTAACTGCATTGAAGAGACCTAGAACAGAACTTGTTGACGCTCTTAAGGGGAGAATAGTATATCTACCTGTTGATGTGCAAGCAAATGCAGATATTCAGCCTGAAAAACTTCTTAACATTGATAGTTTTGTAGTCATTGTCAATGGTCAGCCTACTTACAACAAGAATGTTTGGACTGCACTAATAGATCTGAGAAAAGTCCATGAAGCACTGTTGTGGTTAAGAGAGAACAACAGTCTCTATAAAACAATACATGCACACACCCTAGAAGATTTAAAAAAAATACTTGAAGCCCGTCTTGCTGAAAAAGCGGTTGGTGTTGATAATTTACCTGAAATACCGGAAGCTGCAATCCTTCAGAAACTGACAGAAAGCGCAAAATCTACATTGGTTGAACATTTTTCTGTCCAGCCTCTCAATTCAGCGGTTCCAAAAGACTTCATTGAAGATTTTAAGCAAATGAAAGATCTTGGTACTGACCAATTTCAAATCAAGAAACTAAAAGGTGAGAGCGAAGACTTATTTCAGGAAGAACTTGATCTAAAAGTGTTTCCAAATCTTTTCCCGAAAGGCAAATATGGCTTGCGTGACAAGGCAAGACCATTTCGGATTAGGAATGCAGAATATTTTAAATCAAGGCTTCTTAGCAGACATACTAAGTTTCGTCTTGACAAACAGTTTCTTTTTCACAGCTTCCAATTGCAAGAATTCTCTTACATGTGTAATAGCGTTGGTCATATGTTGCGGACTGTGAAACCAAATCAAAATGCTCGTCAATTTATAGACAGGCTTCATTCCCGTGATGGAGAGATGGAAGCGACTTTGTTTTCTGTTCAATCAAAAATCAGAGGATCTCAGCAGTATTTTCAATCTCTTTCCTATAAAATAAAGTCAATGATTGAGCAATTGGGTCCTCCGACTTTGTTTCTGACAGTTTCATGTGCTGAGTGGTACTCTCCTGAATTTATTGACTATTTACGGACTGTCCATAAGAACTTACCTGGTGTGGCAAAAATGACCCCAGCAGAGTTGATGTGTCTAGATCCAATTGCAGTTTCCATGCACTTTGACCAAAAATGGACACCTATATTTAATGAGCTAATTTGTTCAAAGACAAATCCTTTGTTTGGTAAAATTAAGGATCATTTCTGGCGTATCGAGTATCAGAAACGAGGTGCGCCTCATGTACACTGTGTGTTGTGGATTGAAGATGCTCCTATTATTGGGAAATCAACAGCGTCTGAAGTGATTCAGTATATCAATAGTATTATAACTTGTGAAATACCAAATAGATTGACTAGTCCAACTCTTCACAAACTGGTCAAAGACCATCAAGTGCACCGCTGTAATACATACTGTCAAAGAAAGTATAAGAGAAAAAGAGGAAGATGGGTTACGTATTGTAAGTTTGGCTTTCCTTATAATAAACAACGAACCCTCGTTTATACTAACTCAAATCTTTAATATATTCCGGGTTGCAATGGTAGTCACATTAAAAGACAATCGTTGGAATAACAAATAATTGCATATATTGGACTTAGTTAGCTGCCTGATTTTTTAAGAGTCGTCTCTTACTACTCCAGAGAAGAAAAAACCGTAGGCTTTTTCCTGTTTGTAATCAGGGTTTACATAATCTGATTTATCAATCTCGGTTGCAGCGGTAGTTATAATAAAGACCGATCTGTAGTCCATAGTAACTGAAGTCTTATGAGATACAGTAAAGTCAAATCTGTGTTGCAGCGGTAGCTAGCAACCTAGTTTATAGTAATTATAATAAAGAACGACCTCTTGCCTATACCTTAGGGTTACTAGTATATGTCTTTGTAAGACTAATGACTTAGAACAAATTTACAGTAAAGAACGATCTCTCGCCCATAGTCCGGGTTGCAGCGGTAGCTAGCAACCTAGTAAGAGACTGCATACTGCATACTTTCATAGTGCAGTCTTTTAAAAGATATTTGAATTTTGAAGCAATCAAACAGTTCATGGTAATGAACTCTATAGTAATAATAGCTACTTGTCTCAATAGTAACCAAAACTCCTGGAACCAAAATTTTCTTTTTTGGCTTAATCGCTAAAATTATTATGTAAACTGCAAAAATATTTATGATGCCTAATCAGTAATAGTAAGCTCTTAATTTAAACAAAAAAATACATGAGAATTTTATAATTAGTTTTACTTTTTGTCTCCTGGAAGAAAAATTTTTTTCATCTCAGTTCAAAGTTATTATTGTATCTTGGAACCAAACTTTTTTTGGTTTGTAACCCGTAAAGTACGTATCTCCATATTATTGTCTTATAATTGCAATTATTTTAGTTTTCAGTCCAGAATCGCTAAACTTATTATGTAAACTGCAAAAATATTTATGGAGTCTAACCAATAATACTAATTTTGTAATTCAAAGAAGATAAATACCTGAAAATTAAAAAAAAAATTTTTTTATGCTAGGTTTTAGATACTCGACACGGGGTATTGTGTACTTAATAATTTTAAACCTTGAAAAAATATAGTCTCACTTGAAAGGAAAAAAAGAAAGAATAACCAAAAACAATATCAAAATAGAGCAATCCAAATTTCTACTAATAAAAAACTTTACTACACAAAATCCGGGTTGCAGCGGTAGCTAGCAACCTAGTAAGAGACGATCAAGTCCAATGTTAAGAAATATAAAAACCCATAGTTCCTAACAAAGGAGTCAGATCAAAACAAAAAGTACACCATTAGAACCGCCTTGTCCGAAACCCTTGTATAGGAAACTTTCTGTCCCTTGGCTTGAACAGCAAGGGAAATATATTGGCTTGAAAATCAAGAAAATTGACTTTAACCACGTTATTCTCCCCAAACGGGATATTTTTTTCTTTTTTTCTTTTTTTTTCTTTTCCACAGATAGCTTGGCACTGGAACATCGTAGAGGGTTGTTCAATAGCTCATTTTAAAGGAAATTAATTGGGTTAAAAATCTATAGTAACTAAAATAAATTATTTCTAAAAGAGAATAAATTTTTCCACCAAAAACTGCATTTTTGATGTCTTTTCACACTGCAGTCTTTCAAACATAATCGTATACCAGCGGTAAGATTTGAACCCATGCCTCCGAAGAGACAGGTGGCTAACACCAGTGTCTTGAACCACTCGGCCAGGCTGCCTCTCATAAATAAATATATATGTGAATTTGGGTTGCAGCAGTATCCGGGTTGCAGCGGTAGCTAGCAACCTAGTAAGAGACGATCACGTCCAATGTTAAGAAATATAAAAACCCATAGTTCCTAACAAAGGAGTCAGATCAAAACAAAAAGTACACCATTAGAACCGCCTTGTCCGAAACCCCTGTATAGGAAACTTTCTGTCCCTTGGCTTGAACAGCAAGGGAAATATATCGGCTTGATTATAATAAAGAACGACCTCTTGCCTATACTAAATTATATTCGCCACTTAATTGTAGCATAGGTTTGTAATTCAACAGATAGCATGGTACTGGAATATAACTATAGTATAGGTTAGTATTTAAAAGAAGAAAAAGCCGTAGGCTTTTTCCTGTTTGTATTTATAGTTAAAAAACGAACTCAAGTCCAAAGAAACTGAACCCTGTGGTTCATTCATATTATCTTCATTATTTTAGCTAGAATGTAAATAAACAAGTTTATTTTTTAAATTTTAAATTGAAAAGATAGTGCTTTTCATTCAACATATTAAAAGTTCCCCCCGACGGGGAATCGAACCCCCTTCTCCCAGGTAACAAGTGGGCATGCTTACCATTAGACTATTGAAGACTTATGAAATAAAAGTTACATATAAGATATGATAATAATTTTTTATCCGGGTTGCAGCGGTAGCTAGCAATCCGGGTTGTAGCGGTAGCTAGCAACCTAGTAAGAGACGATCACGTCCAATGTTAAGAAATATAAAAACCCATAGCTCCTAAAAAAGGAGTCAGATCAAAACAAAAAGTACACCATTAGAACTGCCTTGTCCGAAAACCCTGTATAGGAAACTTTCTGTCACTTGGCTTGAACAGCAAGGGAAATATATTGGCTTGAAAATCAAGAAAATTGACTTTAACCACGTTATTCTCCACAAACGGCATATTTTTTTTTCTTTTCCACAGATAGATTGGCACTGGAAAATCGTAGAGAGTTGTTCAATAGCTCATTTTAAAGGAAATTAATTGGGTTTTGCAGTAAAGAACTATCTCTCTCCCATAGTAACTGATATGTTACATTAAAATTACAATAAGGAACAAACTGAACCCATTGTAACTTAATCCGGGTTGCAGCGGTAGCTAGCAACCTAGTAATTACATTAAAAGACGATCATTTGGATAACAAACCATTGCATACATTGGACTCATTTAGCTACTTGATTGTTTGATGTTCGTCTCTTACTATTGAAAAGAAGAAAAAGCCATAGGCTTTTTCCTGTTTGTAATTATATAGTGTAGAACAAACCCCAGTTGCAACAGACGTCATCATAGTTACAGTAAAGAACGACATGACCATGCTAACTGAAATAATCTAATTTACATTAAAAGACGATCATTAGAATAATAAACCATTGCATACATTCGACTTAGTTAGCGACTTGATTGTTTGAGGCTCGTCTCTTACTATTTCAAAGATGAAAAAGCCGTGGGCTTTCTCCTGTTTATAATCAGGTGTATTTTGTTAATTATAGTAAATCCTATAATCCGGGTTGCAGCGGTAGCTAGCAACCTAGTAAGAGACGATCACGTCCAATGTTAAGAAATAAAAAAACCCATAGCTCCTAAAAAAGCAGTCAGATCAAACCAAAAAGTTTACAGTAAAGAACAATCTCTCGCCCATAGTAACTGATATACGACTTTACAATCGGAGACTTGATCCGGGTTGCAGCGGTAGCTAGTAACCTAGTAAGAGACGATCACGTCCAATGTTAAGAAATATAAAAACCCATAACTCCTAAAAAAAAGCTTGGCACTGGGACATCGTAGAGAGTTGTTCAATGGCTCATTTTAAAGGAAACTAATTGGGTTAAATTAAATTAAGGAACGAAGTGTAACCCATAGTAACTGAAGTATAAAATCAAACAGTTCGTGGTCATAATCAAGAGCTGTATAATGGCTCATTTTAAAGGAAATTGCTGTATGTAGGAACCTTTTGTAATTAACAAAAATAATTATTATTATAAAATAAACTTTTAGGATATGGTGAAGAACTAACTCTAGGACATAGGAACTAATTTAATTTTGAAAAGAATTATCCGGGTTGCAGCGGTAGCTAGCAACCTAGTAAGAGACGATCACGTCCAATGTTAAGAAATATAAAAACCCATAGTTCCTAACAATGGAGTCAGATCAAAACAAAAAGTACACCATTAGAACCGCCTTGTCCGAAACCCCTGTATAGGAAACTTTCTGTCCCTTGGCTTGAACAGCAAGGGAAATATATTGGCTTGAAAATCAAGAAAATTGACTTTAACCACGTTATTCTCCACAAACGGGATATTTTTTTCTTTTTTTCTTTTTTTGTATCCAGAGATAGCTTGGCACTGGAACATCGTAGAGGGTTGTTCAATAGCTCATTTTAAAGGAAATTAATTGGGTCAAAAATCTATAGTAACTAAAATAAATTATTTTTCAAAGAGAATAAATTTTTCCACCAAAAACTGCATTTTTGATGTCTTTTCACACTGCAGTCTTTCAAACATAATCGTATACCAGCGGTAAGATTTGAACCCACGCCTCCGAAGAGACTGGTGGCTAACACCAGTGCCTTGGACCACTCGGCCAGGCTAACTCTCATAAATAAATATACATGTGAATTTAGGTTGCAGCAGTAGCTAGCAACCTAGTAAGAGACGATCAGTCCAATGCTAAGAAATATAAAAACCCAAAACTCCTAAAAATAGAGTCAGATCAAAACAAAAGTACATCATTAGAATTACCTTGTCTGAAACCCTACTAGATAAATAATGAATGTCATCATAGTTTTATATTAGAGCTATGACGTGAATAGAAAAACACGAAATTATATTGTTGTTTCTGAAGACGTCATGAAATAATACCATTGCGCCATGACGTCATGAAATAAAATCATTACGCCGTGACGTCACAATTAGTATATAAAAAAGTCAAAACTGTAAATTATCTCATTCTTGATTAGATAATGGTTAGATCAAAGCAAGCTATACGCAAGTTGAAAAAACAGTACTACACAAACAACAGAGATAATAACTTGAAAAGAAAAAAGCAAAGGTATTCAACCGACCAGGCGTATCGAGAAGTAATAATTGAGAGAGCAAAACAAACAGCAAGATGTGTTATCACAATGATGTAGTTTATAGACATGCAAAAATTGAGACAGCCAAACAAAAGATCAAGGAACGGTATGGTAGTGATGAAGATTACAGAGAAGCAACAATTGAGCAGGCTAGACAAAAGAGCAAGGAACGTTATGATAATGATAAAGATTACCGAAACAAACATAAGAAAAAAGTTGCTACCAGAATAATGGGTAGATACTGGGGTGACAAAAGCTATAATGAAAAAATTAAATTCTCTGCGAGGTTGTACCGAAGAACCCATAAGGACAAAGGGAAAAATTACATTCAGAAATACAAGAAGATGGCAAAAATGCAGGCTGATCTTTGTAAATTTTACATTAAGGGACGATCATTGCAATAAAAAACCATTGCAGACTTTGGACTTAGTTAGCTACTTGATTGTTTGAGGTTCGTCTCTAGGCTTTTTCCTGTTTGTAATCATATAAGATATAATCTGGGTTATCCGAAACCCTGTATAGTAAACTTTCTGTCCCTTGGCTTGAACAGCAAGGGAAATATATTGGCTTGAAAATCAAGAAAAGTTGCAGCTACTACAACATTCTGCCTAAACGGGATATTTTTTTTCTTTTGTATCCAGAGATAGCTTGGCACTGGAACATCGTAGAGAGTTGTTCAATAGCTCATTTTAAAGGAAATTAATTGGGTTAAAAATCATTAGTAACTAAAATAAATTATTCCTAAAAGATCATAATAAAGAACGACCTCTTGCCTATGCTAAATTTTATAGGCCACTTAACTATAGTATAGGTTAGTAAAGTAAGGGCTGATATAGTTCGTTATGGTAAAGAACAAATCCGGGTTGCAGCGGTAGCTAGCAACCTACTAATAGACGATCACGCCCCATAGTAAAAACTAAAGTAACCCATAACTCATGAAAAAAGATTCAGATCAAAACAAGAAGTACACTATTAGAACGGCCATGTTCAAAACTTCTAAATAGCAAACTTACCGTCCTTTGGCTTGAATAACAAAGAAAATATATTGGATTGAATTTTATTAAAGAACGAATTGTTGCCTATAGTAAATGATGAATTTACTAGATTTACATTAAAAGACGATCATTAGGATCCAGGTTGCAGCGTTAGCTAGCAATCTAGTAAGAGATGATCACCTCCAATGTTAAGAAATATAAAAACCCAAAACTCCTAAAAAAAGAGTAAGATCCGAACAAAAAGTACACCATTAGAACCGTCGTGTCCGAAATACATGTATAGGAAATTTACATTAAAGAACGAATTTCAGTAGCTAGCAACCTAGTAAGAGACAATCACACCCCATACTAAAAATCAAAGTAACCCATAACTCCTGAAAAAAGGTTCAGTTCAAAACAAGAAATATACTATTAGAACCGCCTTGTCCAAAACCTCTATATAGCAAACTTAACGTCCCTTGGCTTGAACAACAAGGAAAACATGTTGGCTTGAAAATCAAGAAAATGAATTTACAGCGATATTCTCCACAAACGGCATCTTTTTTTCTTTCCGCTTGATCCGGGTTGCAGCGGTAGCTAGGAACCTAGTATGAGACGATCATGCCCCATATCCTAGTTGCAGTGGTAGCTAGCAACCTAGTAAGAGACGATCACGTCCAATGTTAAGAAATATGAAAACCCATAACTCCTAAAAAAAGTCAGATCAAAACAAAAAGTACGCCATTTGGCCCGCCATGTCTGAAACCCCTGTATAGGAAACTTTCTGTCATTTAGCTTGAACAGCAAAGGAAGTATATTGGCTTGAAAATCAAGAAAAGTGGTAGCTACTACAGCATTCTGCCTAAACGGCATCTTTTTTTGTTATTCTTTCTCTTCCACAGATAGAGCTTGGCACTGGAACGTCGTAGAGAGTTGTTCAGTGGCTCGTTTTAAAGGAAATCTCTAGATATAGTGCCATTTGTGCTTCTTCTTTTTAATAAAATCAACTTTTTACAAAAAACTTAATTTTTTATGTACAAATTTGATCAATGACGTCATAGTCGTTGGATGTAGTTAGTAGATAAAGGCTCGATCATCGAATAAAGCTGAAACTAATTAAAGGACAATTATGCCTCCATATATTCACAGTGATGTCTAATATTTCCCATTACATCTGTTCCACAGTTGAAAATAGAAATAATAAAATAGTCGATTAATAATAGAAAGGGCTAATGCCCTTTTTGATAGTCGAAAGTGATTGGAAGGCAGCTAGTCCCCCTCCCATGCCCACCCTCCCATTTGCCCATTATGTTTAAAATCTATATGTTGCCTTAAGATTAAATCAAAATACACTGTGTTAATGCTTATCCCCAATAAGGCATCTCAGCAGTATCCCAAGAACGACTGAGGGTATTATGTTCAAACTTTTGGGGCTACTTCTGCTCTTAAAATTTAACAAAATCAAAATAGCGTAAGTGCATACAAGCTATCAAAGAAAGTAAACAGATTTTTTTTGCGAATGGTATCAAGTTTTCTATTTCAGGTCAACTAGAGAAGGTATTGTTTGTGTCCAGATTTTTAAAAGGGTGTATGTTGTTAAAAACTGCTGAAAATTGTTCTCCAGCATACAAATAGCAGGCCAAATTATAAAGTCTTTAAAAAAACGAAAAGATTTAAACTATTATTTTCTTTTTCCCTGATAAGACTATGTCAATATAAAACGAACAGAAATTAATTAAAAAAACTTTTTCCACAAAACAAATTTTTCAAAAAAAAGTATAGAACTCTATTAAACCAAAAATGGGCAAAAATAAAATCAAATAATCGACCAAGCGTGAAACTACCACAAATCAGTATCGATAAATAAATGAAACCCAAAACGAACAGAAATTACAATAAATAACCAAGTCAAACTCAAAACGAGCAGAAATTAACATGTTTAGGACTCAAAACCCGTATGCCTTCCCAAGGCCAGAACATAATTTGCACTTTACAGAAAAAAAATACAAATGAATGTGCATTGTCAGTTTAGTATACATATACTGATATTTAGTCATCAAAATGTTAATATTATTTGATTTATTAAAGTTATAAAAGTAAAAAAATTTATATTTTTCAGTAAAGTGCAAATTATATTCTGACCTTGGTAAGGCATAGGGGTTTTGAGCCCTACTCATGTTAATTTCTGCTCGTTTAGAGTTTGACTCTTGTTATTTATTGTAATTAATTAAATTTCAAAGAAGAAAAGCCGTAGGTTTTTTCTGTGTGTAATTAGGTGTACATTCTATATTGTTACTAAGGTATCTGGTTCATTCTTTACTATTCGGGTTGCTTTTATAATGACTTATAATAAAAGAACGACCTCTTGCCTATATTAATTTATATTAAAATTGTTTTATTTGGCTAGGAGGTAGCTAATCCAGAATGCATCCGGGTTGCAGCGGTAGCTAGCAACCTAGTAAGAGACGATCACGTTCAATGTTAAGAAATATAAAAACCCATAGTTCCTAACAAAGGAGTCAGATCAAAACAAAAAGTACACCATTAGAATTATAATATAGAACAAACTCTTGACTATAGTAACTTAAACAACCAAATTTTCTTTTTTAAACTTTAACTTACGAGATATAAGTTTCTACAGTAAAGAACGATCTCTTGCCCATAGTAACTGATATATGTTGGATCCAGGGGTAGCTGCAAGCTATCCAGATTGTAGATGTATCCGGTATGCAGTAGCAGGTGTAACCCGGAGTCTCTTTGATTAACATCCGGGTTGCAGCGGTAGCTAGCATCCGGGTTGCAGCGGTAGCTAGCAACCTAGTAAGAGACGATCACGTCCAATGTTAAGAAATATAAAAACCCATAGTTCCTAAGAAAGGAGTCAGATCAAAACAATTTACATTAAAGAACGAATTTTACCCCATAGTGACCGAAGGATTAAAATAATAGTTAGTATTATAAGGAAAAAACCGTTGCCAATACTAACTTGTATATGCCACTTAACAACAGTATATGCCTGTACTGTTATATTTAAAGACAATGCATAAATATTCCCCACGACTGGGAATTGAACCCCTGTTACCTGCGTCACAAGCAGGTGTATTTGCCATTGTACTATCAGAAGCTTATAATAAAATATGTTACATATAAGATATGATAAATATGAAGGGCGTTATAATAAAGAACGACCTCGTGCCTATACTAAATTTTATACGTCACTTAATCTGGGTTGCAGCGGTAGCTAGCAACCTAGTAAGATACGAACACGTCCAATGTTAAGAAATATAAAAACCCATAGTTCCTAAAAAAGGAGTCAGATCAAAACAAAATTTTAACAAAGACCGACCTTTTGCCTATACTAAATTGTATATGCCACTTAACTATAGCATAGGTTAGTAAAGTTTAAATAAAGGACCGAAATAGTTCATCATAAATGATGTTTGTCAATACGATTTTTACAGTAAAGAACGATCTCTCGCCCATAGTAACTGATATACGGTGGTTCCAGGGGTAGCTATCCGGATTTTCCGGGTTGCAGCGGTAGCTAGCAACCTAGTAAGAGACGATCACCTCCAATGTTAAGAAATATAAAAACCCGTAGCTCCTAAAAAAAGAGTCAGATCAAAACAAAAAGTACACCATTAGAACCGCCTTGTCCAAATCCTCCATAAAGGAAACTTACCGCCCTTTGGCTTGAATAACAAAGAAAATATATTGGCTTGAAAATCAAGAAAATAGACTTTTACCACGTTATTCTCCCCAAACGGGATATTTTTTTCTTTTTTTTTCTTTTTCTTTTCCACAGATAGCTTGGCACTGGAACATCGTTGAGGGTTGTTCAATGGCTCATTTTAAAGTAAATTAATTGGGTTAAAAACCTTTTGTAACTAAAATAAATTATTTCTAAAAGAGAATAAATTTTTCCAATAAAAACTGTATTTTTGATGCAGTGACGTCATAATTACTATATAAGAATCCTGTTTGCAGCGGTAGTTAGCAACCTAGTAAGAGACGATCACGTCCAATGTTAATCCGGGTTGCAGCGGTAGCTAGCAACCTAGTAAGAGACGATCACCTCCAATGTTAAGAAATAT
Organism: Artemia sinica; assembly: GCA_027921565.1. Classification (NCBI taxonomy): domain Eukaryota; kingdom Metazoa; phylum Arthropoda; class Branchiopoda; order Anostraca; family Artemiidae; genus Artemia; species Artemia sinica. The sequence goes on from CM051268.1 coordinate 28,714,370, forward strand.
AAAAACCCGTAGCTCCTAAAAAAAGAGTCAGATCAAAACAAAAAGTACACCATTAGAACCGCCTTGTACAAATCCTCCATAAAGGAAACTTACCGCCCTTTGGCTTGAATAACAAAGAAAATATATTGGCTTGAAAATCAAGAAAATAGACTTTTACCACGTTATTCTCCCCAAACGGGATATTTTTTTCTTTTTTTCTTTTTTTTTTCTTTTTTTGTATCCAGAGATAGCTTGGCACTGGAACATCGTAGAGGGTTGTTCAATAGCTCATTTTAAAGAAAATTAATTGGGTTAAAAATCTATAGTAACTAAAATAAATTATTTTTAAAAGAGAATAAATTTTTTCAATAAAAACTGTATTTTTGATGCAGTGACGTCATAATTACTATATAAGAAACGTCAAAACTGCAAAAGGTCTCATTCATGAATACATTTATAATAAAGAACGACCTCTTGCCTATACTAATTATAATAAAGAACGACCTCTTACCTATACTAAATTTTATACGCCACGTAATTATAGTATAGGTTAGTAATTCAACAGATAGCATGGCACTGGAACATTGTAGAGAGATGTTCAATGGCTCATTTTGAAGGAAATTAATGGGGTTAAAAACATTTTGTAATTAAAACAAATTATTTTACAATAAATTACAGTAAAGAACGATCTCTCTCCCATAGTAACTGATATAAAAGACGATCATTGGAATAAAATCTTATTGCATGCATTGGAGTTAGTTAGCTACTTGATCGTTCGAGGTTCGTCTCTTACTATTTCAAAGAAGAAAAAGCCGAAGGCTTTTTCCTGTTTGTAATATTTTCCTGTTTGTTATCAAGGTTTTTATAATTAAGAACGACTTCTTGCCTATACTAAATTTTATACGCCATTTAATTATAGTACAGGTTAGTAATTCAACAGATAGCATGGCACTGGAACATCGTAGAGAGTTGTTCAATGGCTCATTTTAAAGGAAATTAATGGGGTTAAAAACCTTTTGTAACTAAAACAAATTATTTTTATTACATTAAGAAATTCTAATTATATTCCTTAAGAAATCATCATAAGTAAAAATTTCCCATACGGAAATTGAACTCAAGCCAACTGGGTTAGAGCTATTCCAACCTCTAGACCACATAGGATATATTAAAATATCCGATTAGTGAAGTTTATGTTAAAGAACAAATTATAAACCTAGTTAGCTGTCTGATTATGTGAGGATCGTCTCTTACTATTCCAAAGAAAAAAAGCCGTAGGCTTTTTCCTGTTTGTAATTTATACGGGTTGCAGCGGTATTACAATAAAGAACGACATCCGGTCTAAACTAAAGCCGCCAAGAATGGAGCCTTTTGAAAAAATAGATAACCCAGCAAGCAAATTTACATAAAGGATCGGCATAGTTCATCATAAAATGTGTCAGTAAAGAGGATCTCATGTATATAAAAGAACATCCGGGTTGCAGCGGTAGCTAGGAACCTAGTAAGAGACGATCACGTCCAATGTTAAGAAATATAAAAACCCATAACTCCCATAACTTTCTATCCCTTGGCTTGAACAGCAAGGGAAATATATTGGCTTGAGAATAAAGAAAAGTGGCAGCTTCTACAACATTCAGCCTAAACGGCATCTTTTTTTCTTTCTTTCTTTTCCACAGATAGCTTGGCACGGGAATATCGTAGAGAGTTGTTCAATGGCTCATTTTAAAGGAAATCTCTCGATCTAGTGCATTTTGTGCTTAGTTTTTTTAAAATAGAATTTATTTTTTGCGAAAAACTTAATTTTTTATGTACAATATTGATCAATGACGTCATAGTCGTTGGATGTAGTTAGTACATATAGGCTCGATCACCGAATAAAGCCGAAACTAAGTAAAGGACAGCTATGCCTCCATATATTCACAGTGATATTAAATAGAGCCTTAGATCAAACAGTTCATAGTACTAAGCTGTGAGTAAAGAGGAACTCTTGCTAATAGAAAACAAAACGTAATAAACTGATTACAGTAAAGAACGACCTCTCTCCCATACTAACTGATATATGGTGGTTCCAGGTGTAGTTACATTACATAAAGGATCGATGTGGTTCATTATAAATTATAAAAGGTTTAGAGCTTCTAATGTTCGAAGATTATAGAGTTAAAAATTTTCCAATACCGGGAATCAAACCCGGGCCTTCTAGATGAAAGCCAGCTATCCTATCCGCTACACCATATGGGACCTTAAAACAGCATGATTTAAGAACCATATGCATATTATTATTTCATCGTACCATTTTACAATAAAGAACGATCTCTCTCTCATACTAATTGATACATGGTGGTTCCAGGTGTAGTTACATCCGGGTTGCAGCGGTAGTATACATAAAGGACGGATATTGATCATCATAAATGTTGTTTGGCAATATTTATTATATAGTAAAGAACGACCTCTTGCCTATACTACATTTTATAGGCCACTTAACTATAGTATAGGTTAGTAAAATTTACATACAGGACTGATATAGTTGATTATAGTAAATAACGAATTCTAGGCCATTGTAACTAATTATCCGGGGTGCAGCGGTAGCTAGTAACCTAGCAAGAGACGATATAATAAAGAAAGATCTCTTGCCTAGATTAATTTATATTTAAGTTATTATATTTGGCAAGGACGTAGCTAAACTGAGTATCTTTTTAAATTTTAAATTTAAGAGATATTGCTTTAAATTTAATATATGAAAAATTCTCTCTGACGGTAAATCGAACCCTGGTCTTCCGCGTGATTACATTAAAGGACGATCATTGCAATAAAAAACCATTGCATACATTGGCCTTAGTTAGCTACTTGATTGTTTGAGGTTTGTCTCTTACTATTTCAAAGAAGAAAAAGCCGTAGGCTTTTTCCTGTTTGTAATCAGGTTTGATAATAATATATATGATCCGAGTTGCAGTGGTTACATAAAGGATCGATAGTATGAATGGGATTTATAGATAGCAGAATATCAATCCGGGTTGCAGCGGTAGCTAGCAACCTAGTAAGAGGACGATCACGTCCAATGTTAAGAAATATAAAAATCCCATAGCTCCTAAAAAAGGAGTCAGATCAAAACAAAATGTACACCATTAGAACTGCCTTGTCCGAAACCCCTGTATAGGAAACTCTCTTTCATTTGGCTTGAACAGAAAGGGAAATATATTGGCTTGAAAAATAAGAAAATTCAATTTAACCACGTTATTCTCCACAAAAGGGATATTTTTTTCTTTCCGCTTTTTTTCCTCCTCAGCTAGCTTGGCACTGGAAAATCATAGAGAGCTGTACAATAGCTCATTTTATAGGAAATTGCTACATCTAGTCACTTTTGTAATTAAAAATAAAATACTTTTTAAATTAGAATCAATTTTGTCCAAAAAATTGCATTTTTGATGTTTTTTCAGGCTGCAGTATTTTCAAAGATATTTGAATTTTGAAGCAATTAAACAGTTCATGGTATCCGGGTTGCAGTGGTAGCTAGCAACCTAGTAAGAGACGATCACCTCCAATGTTAAGAAATATAAAACCCCCCAACTCCTAAAAAAAGAGTCAGATCAAAACAAAAAGTACACCATTAGAACCCCCTTGTCCGAATCCTCTATAAAGGAAACTTACCGCCCTTTGGCTTGAATAACAAAGAAAATATATTGGCTTGAAAATCAAGAAAATTGACTTTTACCACGTTATTCTCCCCAAACGGGATATTTTTTTCTTTCTTTCTTTTCCACAGATAGCTTGGCACTGGAACATCGTAGAGAGTTGTTCAATGGCTCATTTTAAAGGAAATCTCTAGATCTAGCGCTATTTGTACTTAATCTATTTTTTTAATTAATTTTTTTTACGAAAAACTTAATTTTTTTATATACAATATTAATCAATGACGTCATAGTCTTTGGATGTAGTTAGTACATAAAGTCTGGATCATCGAATTAAAGCTGAAACTAAGTAAAGAACAATTATGCCTCCATATATTCACAGTGATCTATAAAATTTCCCATTACATCTATAAACTGTTCCACAGTTGCCGGTTCATACCTTGGAAGCTTTTCACTAAACATGCAACATTTCTTTTGGATACTACTATGAAGTTTTGCGAAAGCATCTCTAGCTGACTTTTCAACAAAATCCATTCTTTCAGAGATAATTTTAATCTTTAATTTTGAATATTTTTCGTAATCCCGGTAAAAAATTCGTAAAATTTTTCTAAATTTACTAGGATCAGCCAGCATTGTTGCCATGTTTTTGGACTTCTGAATATAATTTATAATTTTGCCCTTATGCGTTCTTTGCAGCTTGTGTAAACTGCAAAATATCCATGGTATCCGAGCAATAGTTTGAATATTTCAATTCAAGGTAGAAAAATACCTGAAAATGTTAAAATTAGTTTTATTTTTAGTTAGGTTCTAACTACCCGATGTGGAATTTACTATGTATTTTCAGACCAAAAAATTCAATTTTTTAATATATTTCATTTTTCAGTTTAGAATTGCTAAAGTTATTATGTAAACTGCAAAAATATTTATGATATATGAGCAATAATTTTAATCTTTTAATTCAAACTAACAAAATACCTGAAAATTTAAAAATTAGTTTTATTTTTTGTTAGGTTATGGGTACATGATACGAGTCTTAAAAAGTTTCAATTAGACAAGAATATTATTTCTTGTTTTGTAATAAGATGCCTTCTAATAGAGTTATACGTAATTTAAAAAAACATTACTATACAAAAAACAGAGACAACATCTTGAAAAGAGAAAAGCAAAGGTATTCAACCGACAAGGCGTATCGAGATGCGAAAATTGAGAGAGCCAAACAAAACAGCAAGGAGTGTTATGTTAATGATGAGGATTATAAACATGCAAAAATTGCGACAGCCAAACAAAAGAGCAAGGAACGGTATGATAACGATAAAGATTACCGAAACATCCGGGTTGCAGCGGTAGCTAGCAACCTAGTAAGAGACGATCACCTCCAATGTCAAGAAATATAAAACCCCCCAACTCCTAAAAAAGAGTCAGATCAAAACAAAAAGTACACCATTAGAACCGCCTTGTCCGAATCCTCTATAAAGGAAACTTACCTCCCTTTGGCTTGAATAACAAAGAAAATATATTGGCTTGAAAATCAAGAAAATTGACTTTTACCACGTTATTCTCCACAAACGGGATATTTTTTTCTTTCCGCTTTTTCTTTCTGCTCAGCTAGCTGGGCACTGGAAAATCATAGAGAGCTGTATAATAGCTCATTTTAAAGGAAATTGCAACATCTAGTCACTTTTGTATTTAAAAATAAAATACTTTTTAAGTAGAATCAATTTTGTCAAAAAAATTGCATTTTTGATGTATTTTCATACTGCAGTCTTTTCAAAGATATTTGAATTTTGAAGCAATAAAACAGTCCATGTAATGAACTCTATTTATAATAAAGAACGACCTCTTGCCTATACTAAATTTTATACGCCGCTTAGTTATAGTATAGGTTAGTAATTCAACAGATAGCATGGCATTATAATAAAGAACGACACCTAGCCAATGTTAACTGAAACATAAATAGGGATTTTGTAATTTCCATCAGTATCATTTCTGTAGAGATGACCGAAACCTAGAAAAGAACAAACCATTACAGTAAAGAACATTTCATGTTAAAGATTGATCAATGTATAATAAAGAACAACCTCTTGCCTATATTAATTTATATGAAAGTTTTTATATTTGGCTAGGAGGTAGCTAAACTGAGTATCTTTTTAAATTTTCAATTCAAGATATATTGCTTTAAATTTAATATATTAAAAATTCTCTCCGACGGGGAATCGAACCCCGGTCTTTCGCGTAACCGGCAGGGATACTTACCACTGTACTATCGGAGACTTATAAAACGTAAGTTACATATAAGTCATGATATTAAATTTCTTAATACATCTTTTTACATGTTAATCCGGGTTGCAGCGGGAGATAGCATACTCCTAGTAAGAGACGATCAAGTCCAATGTTAAAAATGTAATAACCAATATCTCCTAAAAATAGAATCAGATCAAAACAAAAAGCACACCATTAGAATCACCTTGTCCGAAATCCCTATATAAGGAACTTTCTGTTCCTTGGCTTGAATAGGAATTGATTCATATTGGCTTAAAAATCCGGGTTGCAGCGGTAGCTAGCAACCTAGTAAGAGACGATCACGTCCAATGTTAAGAAATACTAAAACCCATCACTCCTAAAAAAAAGTCAGATCAAAACAAAAAGTACACCAATAGAACCGCCTTGTCTGAAATCCCTGTATAGTAAACTTTCTGTTATTTGGCTTGATTACATTAAAGAACGAACTTTAGTCCACATTTTATATTAAACAGCATCCGGGTTGCAGCGGTAGCTAGCAACCTAGTAAGAGACGATCACGTCCAATGTTAAGAAATATAAAAACCCATAGTTCCTAACAAAGGAGTCAGATCAAAACAAAAAGTACACCATTAGAACCGCCTTGTCCGAAACCCCTGTATAGGAAACTTTCTGTCCCTTGGCTTGAACAGCAAGGGAAATATATTGGCTTGAAAATCAAGAAAATTGACTTTAACCACGTTATTCTCCCCAAACGGGATATTTTTTTCTTTTTTCTTTTTTTTTCTTTTCCACAGATAGCTTGGCACTGGAACATCGTAGAGGGTTGTTCAATAGCTCATTTTAAAGTAAATTAATTGGGTTAAAAACCTTTTGTAACTAAAATAAATTATTTCTAAAAGAGAATAAATTTTTCCACCAAAAACTGCATTTTCGATGTCTTTTCACACTCCAGTCTTTCAAACATAATCGTATACCAGCGGTAAGATTTGAACCCACGCCTCCGAAGAGACTGGTGGCTAACACCAGTGCCTTGGACCACTCGGCCAGGCTGCCTCTCATAAATAAATATATATGTGAATTTGGGTTGCAGCAGTAGTTTGGGTGGCAGCAGTAGCTAGCAACCTAGTAAGAGATGATCAGTCCAATGCTAAGAAATATAACAAAACTCCTAAAAATAGAGTCAGATCAAAACAAAAGTACATCATTAGAATTACCTTGTCTGAAACCCTACTAGATAAATAATGAATGTCATCATAGTTTTATATTAGAGCTATGACGTGAATAGAAAAACATGAAATTATATTGTTGTTTCTGAAGACGTCATGAAATAATATCATTGCTCTATGACGTCAACAAAATCATTACGCTGTGACGTCATAATTACTACTTAAGAACTACAAAGATGAAAATGTTCTCATTCATAATTACATAATGGTTTCAATCAAGCAAGTCGCACGCAAGTTGAAAAAACAGTACTACACAAACAACAGAGATAGTATCTTGAAAAGAGAAAAGCAAAAATATTCAACCGACCAGGCGCATCGAGAAGTAAAAATTGAGAGAGCAAAACAAAGGTATTCAACCGACCAGGCGTATCGAGAAGTATATAATAAAGAACGACCTCTTGCCTATACTAAATTTTATACACCACTTAATTATAGTATAGGTTAGTAATTCAACAGATAGCATGGCACAGGAACATCGTATATAAGAACTACAATAGCCCATAACTCCTTAAAATAAAACTTACAGTCTCTTGGCTTCAACAGCATCCGGGTTGCAGCGGTAGCTAGCAACCTAGTAAGAGACGATCACGTCCAATTACATTAAAAGACGATCATTGGAATAACAAGCAATTGCATACATTGGAACTAAATAGCTACTTGATTGTTTGATGTTTGTCTCTTACTATATCAACGAAGAAAAAGCCGTAGGCTTTTTCCTGTTTGTAATCAGTTTATTATCCGGGTTGCAGCGGTGGCTAGCAACTTACATAAAGGACCGAAAGAGCAATTCAACAGATAGCATGACACTGGAACATCGTATATAAGAACTACAATAGCCCATAACTCCTTAAAATAAAACTTACAGTCTCTTGGCTTCAACAGCATCCGGGTTGCAGCGGTAGCTAGCAACCTAGTAAGAGACGATCACGTCCAATGTTAAAAAATATAAAAACCCATAGTTCCTAACAGAGGAGTCAGATCAAAACAAAAAGTAGACTATTAAAACAGCCTTGTCCGAAACCCCTGTATAGGAAACTTTCTGTCCCTTGGCTTGAACAGCAAGGGAAATATATTGGCTTGAAAATCAAGAAAAGTGGTAGCTATTACAATATTCTGTCTAAACGGGATATTTTTTTCTTTTTTTTTCTCTTTTCTTTTGTATCCAGAGATAGCTTGGCACTGGAACATCGTAGAGGGTTGTTCAATAGCTCATTTTAAAGGAAATTAATTGGGTTAAAAATCTATAGTAACTAAAATAAATTATTTCTAAAATTACATTAAAAGACGATCATTGGAATAACAAAAAATTGCATACATTGGAATTAAATAGCTACTTGATTGTTTGATGTTTGTCTCTTACTATATCAAAGAAGAAAAAGCCGTAGGCTTTTTCCTGTTTGTAATCAGTTTATTATCCGGGTTGCAGCGGTGGCTAGCAACTTACATAAAGGACCGAAATAGTTCATCATAAATTTTATTTGTCAATTAGCTTTTTTTTATATCCGGGTTGCAGCGGTAGCTAGCAACCTAGTAAGAGACGATCACTTCCAATGTTAAGAAATATAAAAACCCATAGTTCCTAAAAAGGAGTCAGATCAAAACAAAAGTACACCATTAGAACCGCCTTGTCAGAAACCCCTGTAAAGGAAACTTTCTGTCCCTTGGCTTGAACAGCAAGGGAAATATATTGGCTTGAAAATCAAGAAAAGTGGTAGCTATTACAATATTCTGTCTAAACGGGATATTTTTTTCTTTTTTTTCTCTTTTCTTTGTTTCCAGAGATAGCTTGGCACTGGAACATCGTAGAGAGTTGTTCAATAGCTCATTTTAAAGGAAATTAATTGGGTTAAAAATCTATAGTAACTAAAATAAATTATTTCTAAAAGAGAATAAATTTTTCCACCAAAAACTGCATTTTCGATGTCTTTTCACACTGCAGTCTTTCAAACATAATCGTATACCAGCGGTAAGATTTGAACCCACGCCTCCGAAGAGACTGGTGGCTAACACCAGTGCCTTGGACCACTCGGCCAGGCTGCCTCTTATAATTTGGGTGGCAGCAGTAGCTAGCAACCTAGCAAGAGACGATCAGTCCCATGCTAAGAAATATAAAAACACAAAACTCCTAAAAATAGAGTCAGATCTAAACAAAAGTACATCATTAGAACTACCTTGTCTGAAACCCTACTAGATAAATAATGAATGGCATCATATTTTTTTATATTAGAGCTATGACGTGAATAGAAAAGCACGAAAATATATTGTTGTTTCTGAAGACGTCATGAAATAATATCATTGCGCCATGACGTCAATAAAATCATTACGCCGTGACGTCATATTTACTACTTAAGAACGACAAAGATGTAAATGTTCTCATTCTTGATTAGATAATGGTTAGATCGAAGCAAGCTATACGCAAGTTGAAAAAAGAGTACTACACAAACAACAGAGATAGTATCTTGAAAAGAAAAAAGCAAAGGTATTCAACCGACCAGGTGTATCGAGAAGTAATCAAACAAAACAGCAAGATGTGTTATATCAATGATGAAGATTATAGACATGCAAAAAATGAGACAGCCAAACAAAAGTTCAAAGAGAGTTTTCACAATGATGAAGATTACCGCATCAAATATAAGAAAAACCAAAAGCAAAGGTATTCAACCGTCCAGGTGTATCGAGAAGTGAAAATTAAGACAGCCAAACAAAAGATCAAGGAGCTTTATCAAAATGATGAAGATTACAGAGAAGCAAGAATTGAGCAGGCTAGACAAAAGATCAAGGAGCGTTATCACAATGATAAACTTTATAGAGAAGCAACAATTGAGCAGGCTAGACAAAAGAGCGAGGAACGGTATGATAATGATGAAGATTACCGAAACAAACATAAGAAAAAAGTTGCTACCAGAATAATGGGTAGATACTGGGGTGACAAAAGCTATAATGAAAAAATTAAATTCTCTGCGAGGTTGTACCGAAGAACGCATAAGGACAAAGGGAAAAATTGCATTCAGAAATACAAGAAGATGGCAAAAATGCAGGCTGATCTTCGGAAATTGAGAAACATTTTACGCATGTTTTACCAGGATCACGAAAAGTATTCAAAATTACAGATTAAAATTCTCTTTGAAAGAGCGGATGCTGTTGAAAAGTCGGCTAGAAATGCTTTGGCAAAGCTTCATAGTAATATCCAAAAGAAATGTTGTCAGTTTAATGAAAAGCTTCCAAGGTATGGATTGGCAACTGCGGATTATAATAAAGAAAGAACGCTAGCTCATAGGAATTGAAATAATAATTAATTGTAGTCCGGGTTGCAGCTTACACAAACACATACTCACACACATACTCATACAAACCTGGGGGGTTGCTAGCTACTGCTGCAACCCAAATCTTTTCTTCCATGTAAAGTTCTACCCGTAAAATCACGTGACGAGTAGTAAAAACCTAACAAATAAAAACTAATTCTAAATTTTCAGGTATTTTTCTAGTTTGAATTTAAATTTTTTAAGTTAATGCTCAGACACGATAAACATTTTTGCAGTTTACACAGTAACTTTAGCGATTCTGAACTGAAAACTAAAACAAAAAAATAATTTCTTTTCTACGGAAATAAAGCACAGCGTTATAGAGATACACACTTTAGGAGTTACTTTAGGAGAACACCATTAACATTTTGCAGTTTACACAATAACTTTAGTGATTCTGAGCTGAAAACTAAAACAAAAAAATTGAAATTCCTTTCTACGGAAATATAGCACAACATTATAGAGATACTCACTTTAAGAGTTGAGCCAAAAAAGTTTGGTAACATTTGACAATTATAACTTTAAAGTGACGGATGAGATATCACTTTCGTTGAATAAATGGAACAAAAAAAAAAAAAAAAAAACTGCTTTGAATTAAAAAATTAATATTTTTGCTCAGACACTATAAATGTTTTTGCAGTTTGCATAATGACTTTAGCGATTCCGAACTGAAAGTATGTAAAAATATACTGATGTCATTATCAGTCAGTAAAATCGAACTTTTATTAAAATATTATATTTGACAATTTTTTACTTTCATATATTTTATTTGAAAAACTAAAAATTACTATGCATTCGACAGTTTAAGCATAAATAGCAAATAGCAATATTTCGGTAAAAAAGTCATTAGCAGATAAATTCCTAAGAAACATAGCTTCACTGTTAGTATTTTAGTAGTAGCTTAGAATATTATTTCTTAGGTACAACCATTTGGTCGCTTAAAACTGCTTTAACGATGTATAAATGGAATAAAACCATTTTGGGTAATTATATAAGCCATTTACTATAGGCTAGAGTTTGTTCCCGCGTCGAATAGTCAAAACCTAACAAAAAACTAGACTAATTTAAAAATTATCAGGTATTTTTCTAGATTTAATTAAAAGTTAAAATTATTGCTCAGACACCATGATTATTTTTGAATTTTAACTAATTACCTTAGCGATTCTGAACTGTAAACTAAAATAAGAAAAGGAATATTTTTTTACAGAAATATAGCAGAAGAGATACGCACTTTAGAAGTTGAGCCAAAATATAGTTTGTTTCCAGGACTTAGTAAGAGACGAACACATCCCATAGTAACAAAATAGCCCGTAACTCCACATAATAGGAGAACTTTTTATAATGCTATACAAAATTAGCAATTTAATGTTTCGAATTGAATGCAGAATTTTTTTTTTTCATTTACAATTTTTTTTATAATAAGTTTTTTTTATAAAGGCTGGTATTCCTGGATGTCAAATAAGTCTGACAGTGCTATCTTTGTCGGAAGATCATGGAGGAGATAACTTATCGAAACGGACGTCTTATTGTCGTTTTGTACTTCTGTTGTATATTTATTTATTATTGCGTGAGCCACGGCTCAATTTCTGCTTTAAAAAACCAAAAGTTCTAAATTTACCGGGTAAGGAAATAGCAAGTGGAGAACTTGTATACACCATTTCCGCATGCAAGTACATTTTTACTCATAGTCTATCAATGGCTTTTATGCCAAAATTTAAAAGAAATGTCGTTATGTGGTATTTTATACTTGGGGCATGTGGGAATCCCTTATGTTTTTTTTTTATTACCAATTTCTCTATTGTCTGGGGAGTGCTTTTAATGGGTGCTTCAATGGGGTTTTACGATTTTTTTTACCACAGATGATGGATCTGTATTGTGTTAAAAACGCTGAAACTTACAAAACCATTGAACAAAGTGTCTTAGAATTAGGATCTATTTCCCTTGGTGTTATATTATTTTTTTCTTTGCAAAATATATTCCTAGTACATTCCATTTTTTTCTTACTGTTGTACGAGTTTGCTTATTTCTTCTCCATTGTATAATCTTTGCATTAGGCGAAAATCCAATTTGGGTTTGTGATCGCAACTGCTCAAGGAAAGTTGAGAAAAGGGTTAAAGAAGGCCATTTTTTTATGGGGCTGAAATATGAAGACCGAAAAGATTATGCAAACAAAATGAAAGAACTAAGAAGAAAATTTGAACAAAAACGGTTTTAATTGTATTTTTAGTGATATCAGCATTCTAAAGGGGGCTTTTACATTCTTTCAGCAATATCATTTAAGATCGATCGTTACCACAGCGTGATTTGAACTCAAATCCTTCTTAGCTGAAAGACAAGTCCGTCTTCACATGACCGTGGTAACTTCTAATATAAATATACCACTCAGTTTATGGTGTCTAAGATTTCTAAGAACGATTTCTACTAAGCTTCATACTTTAGGTTTTCAATTTTATGGTTTTGAAATTGTTGTAATCCCATGTCAAAATATATAAAAATATTATTGCAATTACCAGTTTTTTGCTCTTTAAGCAATTTAATGTACATCTCCGTATTTGAAAATTTTCAATTTTTCCTCATAAGTGTGACAAGTTTGACAACGTCAGTACAATACTGAGTTATACAGAAATGATGTCACTGACATAAATATTTTCATCTTGAAAAAAGGCTCTTAACAAATTTTCTCAAAGTTCTGACCTGTCTAAATAGAAATGGCAAAAACCCTAAAAAGTTTGGGTTTCTCTATTTTTCGTCAACGGAATGGTGAACTATTTAGAAATCTAACCCTAGACAAAATTAGAAGGACAATAGAAGAACTTGTCAGTAAAGTCTTTACTAACAAACTTACCGTCCTTTGGCTTGAATAACAAAGAAAATATATTGGCTTGAAAATCAAGAAAAGTGGTGGCTACTACAACATTCTGCCTAAACGGCATATTTTTTTCTTTCTTCTTTCTTTCTTTTTCGCAGATAGCTTGGCACTGGAACATTGTAGAGAGTTGATCAATGGCTCATTGTAAAAGAAATTAATTGGGTTATAAATCTTTTGTAACTAAAATAAATTATTTCTAAAAGAGAATAAATTTTTCCACTAAAAACTGCATTTTGATGTCTTTTCAAACTTCAGTCTTTTCAAAGATATTTGATTTTAGTATATAAATCATAATCGTATACCAGTGGTAAGATTTGAACCCACGCCTCCGAAGAGACTGGTGGCTAATACCAGTGCCTTGGACCACTCGGCCACGCTGCCTCTCATAACTATATTGTTATCGAGGGTGATAATCAAACAGTTCGTGGTAATCAACTATATAGTAAGAGTGACCCGTCTCAATAGTAACCGAAACTCTAAAAACCAGATTTTTGGTACCAATAGATACATCAAAAGAATCGGATTTTTATGCTGATTTTAAATATGTAAGTTTCATTGACTTAGCATATCCCATCAAAAGTTACGCGTTACCTGAGAAAATTTTCCTTATTTTCGAAAAAAGGGGGAAAAAACCCTAAAAGTCATAGAATCTTAATGAAAATCACAAACTCAGATTCAACGTATCAGAGAATCTTACTGTAGATGTTTCAAGCTCCTATCTGCAAAAACGTGGAATTTTGTATTTTTTGTCAGAAGAAAGATGACGGATACGTGTTTACTTGCCCTTTTTTTACCAGCGGTGATTGTATCGACACATTGGTCCTAGAATGTTGCAATAGGGCTCGTTCAAACGGACATGAAAAGTTCTTGTGTCTTTTTTAATCGAAAAAAAAAAAATAGAATCAGTTTTTACAAAAAAATTGCATTTTATTACTTTTAGCACTTGTCTTTAATTTTATCACTTGTCTTTTCATATTGCAGCTTTTTCAAAGATATTTGATTTTTAAAGCATCACTTAAAGGACCGATATAGCTCATCATAAATGGTGTTTGTCAATTAGGTTTATTTTATATAACTACCCCTTATAATCCGGGTTGCAGCGGAAGCTAGCAACCTAGTAAGAGACGATCACGCCCCATAGTAAAAACTAAAGTAACCCATAACTCCTAAAAATAGATTCAGATTCAAACAAGAAGTAAACTATTAAAACCGCCTTGTCCAAAACCTCTATATAGCAAACTTACCGTCCCTTGGCTTGAATAACAAGGAAAATATATTGGCTTGAAAATCAAGAAAATTGGCTCTAACCATGATATTCTCCACATACGGTATCTTTTGTTTCGTTCCGTTTGATTTTTATCCTCAGCTAGCTAGGCACAGAAAAATCAGCTAGCTCAAAATCACCTCAGCTAGCTGGGCAAAGGAAATTGCTACATCTAGTCACTTTCGTAATTTAAAGTAAAGAATCGATTATAAATGGTGTCGAGAAAGAGGATCTCATGTAGTGCTTATTATCCGGGTTGCAGCGGTAGGTAGCAACCTAGTAAGAGACGATCACACCCCATAGTAAAAACTAAAGTAACTCATAACTCCTGAAAAAAAAAATCAGATCAAAACAGGAAGTACTCTATTGGAACCGCCTTGTCCAAAACCTCTATATAGCAAAGTTATCGTCGCCTGACTTGAATAACAAGGAAAATATATTGGCTTGAAAATCAAGAAAATTGACTTAACCACGATATTCTTTACATACGGCATATTTTTTTATTTCCTTTTGATTTTCCTCCTCAGCTAGCTGGGCACCGGGAAATCAAAGAGAGCTGTATAATGGCTCATTTTAAAGGAAATTGCTACATCTAATCACTTTTGTAATTAAAAATAAAATATTTTTTAAAGTAGAATCAATTTTGTCGGAAAAACTGCATCTTCATGTACAAGCTTGATGAATGACATTATAATCGTATATAGGTTGTAACCATATGTGACGTAATAAGTGAAAGCAATATTTATACATGTTCATCTCTCGACAAGGTAATTTTATTTTATTTTAGTTCTAAGTTCAGGACCGCTAAAGCTATTATGTAAACTGCAAAAATATTTATGGCGTCGGAGCAATAATTTTAATTTACATCAAGGAACGAACTATCGCCCATAGTAAATGAAGTAATAAAAGGATTCATTATATACATGATTATTTTCATTGTATTCGCTGAGAAATCCTCATAAGTAAAAATATCCCATACTGGGATTTAATTCGAGCCATCTGAGTGAGAGCCAGCTATCCCAACCACTAGACCATGTGAGATATATTGAAATATCTGATTAATGAGTTTTACGTTAAAAACCAAATTATTGACTTAGGTAGCTGCCTGATTTTTGAGGATAATCTCTTACTATTCCAAAGAAGAAAAAGCCGTAGGCTTTTTCCTGTTTACAATCCGGGTTGCAGCAGTAGCTAGTAACCTAATAAGAGACAATCATACCCCATAGTAAAAAAAACATAGCCCACGACTCCTAAAACTGGAATCAGGTAAAAAAAACGAAGTACACTGTTAGAACCGTACTGTCCAATACCCCTATATAGGAAATAAACTGTCTCTTGGCTTGAAAAACAAGGAAAACAAATTGGTTTGAAAATCAAGAAAACTGGCTGAAACCATGGTATTCTGCATCGACAGCAGGTTGGTTTTTTTGTTTTTTTTCTCCTTAGCTAGCTGGGCACTGAAAATCATAGAGCTGTATAATGGCTCATTTTTAAGGTAATTGCTACATCTATCGCCTTTTGTGATTAAAAATAAAATATTTTTTAAAACAGAACACAATTTTAACAAGAAAACTCCATTTTCGTTTACAAGCTTGATGAATGACATTATAATCGCATAGGTTATAACTATGCAATAAGCGATTGCAATATTTAAACACGCTTATCTTTTGACAAGCTAATTTGTTTTTAGGTTTAGCCCATAAAGTACGTATCTCTATAGCGTTCTCCTATATTTCCAAAGAATTACATTAAAAGACGATCACTGAAATAACAAACCATTCCATACATTGGACTTAGTTAGCTACTTGATTGTTTGAGTTTCTTTTTGTTTTACTATTTAAAAGAAGAAAAAGCAATAGCCTTTTTCCTGTTTGTATTTACAGTTAAATAATGAACTCAACCCCAAAGAAACTGAACCCTGTGGTTCATTCATATTATCTCCATTATTTCAGCTAGGATGTAAATAAATTATTATAGTAATGGTGCAATCTATTAAAAGGCAAACCACAGTCCATAGTAACTAAAATTTGAAAAAAAAGTTTTGGAAAATATAATAAAAAGCAAAATCTAGGCCATAGAAACTGATCACAGTATAGATATATATACAAACAGTAGCAAAAGTTTCTCCAAACATGACACACATTCATAGCGCGCTCTTTGGGAAGTTCCCAGGCCGTCAGAGCAATAGTTTCTCGTCGTGATGCGTTAAACCTTTGTTATTGCGCGTGCGCGAAGGTGGGGTGATGAAGAGTGGTTTAGCTTATGTGGTTTAGATGTGTATAAATAAAAAAAGCTTCAATTGAGAGAATAAGACTTTTCGCTACTGTTCATATATACTTATAATGTGCGCTGTATTTACTAGGGATTTGGCATGATCCGGGTTGCAGCGGTAGCTAGCAACCTAGTAAGAGACGATCACGTCCAATGTTAAGAAATATAAAAACCCATAGTTCCTAACAAAGGAGTCAGATCAAAACAAAAAGTACACCATTAGAACCGCCTTGTCCGAAACCCCTGTATAGGAAACTTTCTGTCCCTTGGCTTGAACAGCAAGGGAAATATATTGGCTTGAAAATCAAGAAAAGTGGCAGCTATTACAACATTCTGCCTAAACGGGATATTTTTTTTTCTCTTTTATTTTGTATCCAGAGATAGCTTGGCACTGGAACATCGTAGAGGGTTGTTCAATAGCTCATTTTAAAGGAAATTAATTGGGTTAAAAACCTTTTGTAACTAAAATAAATTATTTATAAAAGAGAATAAATTTTTCCGCCAAAAACTGCATTTTCGATGTCTTTTCACTCTGCAGTCTTTCAAACATAATCGCATACCAGTGGTAAGATTGGAACCCACGCCTCCGAAGAAACTGGTGGCTAACACCAGTGCCTTGGACCACTCGGCCAGGCTGCCTCTCATAAATAAATATATATGTGAATTTGGGTTGCAGCAGTAGCTAGCAACCTAGTAAGAGACGATCAGTCCAATGCTAAGAAATATAAAAGCCAAAACTCCTAAAAATAGAGTCAGATCAAAACAAAAGTATATCATTAGAACTACCTTGTCTGAAACCCTACTAGATAAATAATGAATGTCATCATAGTTTTATATTAGAGCTATGACGTGAATAGAAAAACATTCGGGTTGCAGCGGTAGCTAGCAACCTAGTAAGAGACGATCACCTCCAATGTTAAGAAATATAAAACCCCCCAACTCCTAAAAAAAGAGTCAGATCAAAACAAAAAGTACACCATTAGAACCACCTTGTCCGAATCCTCTATAAAGGAAACTTACCGCCCTTTGGCTTGAATAACAAAGAAAATATATTGGCTTGAAAATCAAGAAAATTGACTTTTACCACGTTATTCTCCACAAACGGGATATTTTTTTCTTTTTTCTTTTTCTTTTCCACAGATAGCTTGGCACTGGAACATCGTAGAGGGTTGTTCAATAGCTCATTTTAAAGGAAATTAATTGGGTTAAAAATCTATAGTAATTACAGTAAAGAACGATCTCTCTCCCATAGTAACTGATATGTTACATTAAAAGACGATCATTGGAAGAAAAAGTTATTGCATGCATTGGACTTAGTTAGCTACTTGATCGTTTGAGGTTCGTCTCTTACTATTTCAAAGAAGAAAAAGCCGTAGGCTTTTTCCTGTTTGTAATATTTATAATGAGGAACGAACTCTTGTCTGTACTAACTTTTATAGGTAATCCGGGTTGCATCGGTAGCTAGCAACCTAGTAAGAGACGAGTAGCTAGCAACCTAGTAAGAGACGATCACGTCCAATGTTAAGAAATATAAAAACCCATAGCTCCTAAAAAAGGAGTCAGATCAAAACAAAAAGTACACCATTAGAACCGCCTTGTCCGAAACCCCTGTATAGGAAACTTTCTGTCCCTTGGCTTGAACAGCAAGGGAAATATATTGGCTTGAAAATCAAGAAAATTGACTTTAACCACGTTATTCTCCCCAAACGGGATATTTTTTTTCTTTTTTTTTTCTTTTGTATCCAGAGATAGCTTGGCACTGGAACATCGTAGAGGGTTGTTCAATAGCTCATTTTAAAGGAAATTAATTGGGTTAAAAATCTATAGTAACTAAAATAAATTATTTCTAAAAGAGAATAAATTTTTCCAATAAAAACTGTATTTTTGATGCAGTGACGTCATAATTACTATATAAGAAACGTCAAAACTGTAAATGGTCTCATTCATGAATACATAATTATAATTAAAAAAGCCTGTTTTATAGTAAAGAACGAACTCTTGCCCTTAGTTACCTATGTCTTGTCAAATTAGCTAATTAATTTCACCTGATTTTGTTTTAAAAATAATTCCCACACCGGGATTCGAACCCAAGCCAATTGGTTGAAAGCCAACTATCCTAAACCACTAGACCATATGAGATATGTGTAAAAAGCTAATTAATTGTTTTATGATATCCGGGTTGTTATAATAAAGAACGACCTCTTGCCTATACTAAATTTTATACGCCACTTAATTATAGTATAGGTTAGTACTTCAACAGATAGCATGGCACTGGAACATCGTAGAGAGTTGTTCAATGGCTCATTTTAAAGGAAATTAATGGGGTTAAAAACCTTTTGTAATTAAAACAAATTATTTTTATTACATTAAGAAATTTTAATTATGTTCCTTAAGAAATCATCATAAATAAAAATTTCCCAAACAGAAATTGAACTCAAGCCTACTGGGTGAGAGCTATCCCAACCTCTAGACCATATAGGATATATTAAAATATCCGATTAATGAAGTTTATGTTAAAGAACAAATTATAATCCTAGTTAGCTGCCTGATTATTTGAGGATCGTCTCTTACTATTCCAAAGAAGAAAAAGCCGTAGGCTTTTTCCTGTTTGTAATTTATTTCATAATAAAGTATCCGGGTTGCAGCGGTAGCTAGCAAACTAGTAAGAGACGATCACGTCCAATGTTAAGAAATATAAAAACCCATAGTTCTTAAAAAAAGAGTCAGATCAAAACATTTACATAAAGGATCGTTATAGTTCATCATAAATGGTGTTAGTCAAGATGATCTCATGCATTATAATAAAGAACGAACTCTTCCCTATACTAACTTGTATAGGCTACTTCACTATAGTTAAGATTCCAGTTTTTATATTAAGACAATGCAAAAGGTATGAGAAAAAACTACAAAACTCTGTAAACTGCAAAAATATTTAGAATGTTTCAGTAACAACTTCACTTTATCAAAAGAAACTATATACATTCCTAAAAATATTTAAATGAGTCTTATTTTATCTTAATGTTTAAACAACTTGGATACAATATTATTATTATTAATTACCCAAATTACTTATAATTAGCAGTTTTTTATTCGGGTTATAATAAAGAACGAACTCTTTCCTATACTAAATTGCATACTCAACTTAATTATGGTTAATGATATAGTAATGATATGGTTTTATTGATAGCTGAATTAAAAATTAAAAGAAAACGACCCAGGTTGGCATTGAACGACCAACTTTTTGGTTAACGCACGATCGTGCAAGCAACTTGGACTATGACGTCATTAATTAAAGTTGTAAAATTAACAATATGATACATGAAGGATCGATACAGTTCATTATAAATGGACACTATGTAAGTTTCATCGAATATAGCTGAAACCTAGTAAAGAACAAACTACGGCACATAGTAACTAAAATCTAATATAGCACAAGCATCGGCTCTTGCTATTCCAACTAAAAACGCCATATGCTTTTTCCTGTTTCTCATTATATCCGGGTTGCAGCGGTAGCTAGCAACCTAGTAAGAGACGATCACGTCCAATGTTAAGAAATATAAAAACCCATAGTTCCTAAAAAAGGAGTCAGATCAAAACAAAAAGTACACCATTAGAACCGCCTTGTCCGAAACCCCTGTATAGGAAACTTTCTGTCCCTTGGCTTGAACAGCAAGGGAAATATATTGGCTTGAAAATCAAGAAAATTGACTTTAACCACGTTATTCTCCCCAAACGGGATATTTTTTTCTTTTTTTTTTCTTTTTTTTTTCTTTTGTATCCAGAGATAGATTGGCACTGGAACATCGTAGAGGGTTGTTCAATAGCTCATTTTAAAGGAAATTAATTGGGTTAAAAATCTATAGTAACTAAAATAAATTATTTCTAAAAGAGAATAAATTTTTCCAATAAAAACTGTATTTTTGATGCAGTGACGTCATAATTACTATATAAGAAACGTCAAAACTGTAAATGGTCTCATTCATGAATACATAATTATAATAAAGATCGAACTCTTCCCTATACTAGCTTGCATACGCAACTTCACTATAGTTAATATAGTTAAGATTACAGTATTTATATTATACATCATTATAAATTATAAAAGGTTCAAATATTCGAAGATTATAGAGTTAAAAATTTTCCCACACCGGGAATCGAACCAGAGCCTGTTTTATAGTAAAGAACGAACTCTTGCCCTAAGTTACCTATGTCTTGTCAAATTAGCTAATTAATTTCACCTGATTTTGTTTTAAAAATAATTCCCACACCGGGATTCGAACCCAAGCCAATTGGTTGAAAGCCAACTATCCTAAACCACTAGACCATATGAGATATGTGTAAAAAGCTAATTAATTGTTTTATGATATCCGGGTTGCAGCGGTAGCTAGCAACCTAGTAAGAGACGATCACGTCCAATGTTAAGAAATATAAAAACCCATAGTTCCTAAAAAAGGAGTCAGATCAAAACAAAAAGTACACCATTAGAACCGCCTTGTCCGAAACCCCTGTATAGGAAACTTTCTGTCCCTTGGCTTGAACAGAAAGGGAAATATATTGGCTTGAAAATCAAGAAAAGTGGCAGCTACTACAACATTCTGCCTAAACGGGATATTTTTTTCTTTTTTTTTTTCTTTGTTTCCAGAGATAGCTTGGCACTGGAACATCGTAGAGGGTTGTTCAATAGCTCATTTTAAAGGAAATTAATTGGGTTAAAAACCTTTTGTAACTAAAATAAATTATTTCTAAAAGAGAATAAATTTTTCCACCAAAAACTGCATTTTCGATGTCTTTTCACACTGCAGTCTTTCAAACATAATCGTTTACCAGCGGTTAGATTTGAACCCACGCCTCCGAAGAGACTGGTGGCTAACACCAGTGCCTTGGACCACTCGGCCAGGTTGCCTCTCATAAATAATATATATGTGAATCCGGGTTGCAGCAGTAGCTAGCAATTCTCTAGTAAGAGACGATCAGTCCAATGCTAAGTTACATTAAAGAATCCGGGTTGCAGCGGTAGCTAGCAACCTAGTAAGAGACGATCACCTCCAATGTCAAGAAATATAAAACCCCCCAACTCCTAAAAAAAGAGTCAGATCAAAACAAAAAGTACACCATTAGAACCGCCTTGTCCGAATCCTCTATAAAGGAAACTTACCGCCCTTTGGCTTGAATAACAAAGAAAATATATTGGCTTGAAAATCAAGAAAATTGACTTTTACCACGTTATTCTCCACAAACGGGATATTTTTTTCTTTCCGCTTTTTCTTTCTGCTCAGCTAGCTGGGCACTGGAAAATCATAGAGAGCTGTATAATAGCTCATTTTAAAGGAAATTGCAACATCTAGTCACTTTTGTATTTAAAAATAAAATACTTTTTAAAGTAGAATCAATTTTGTCAAAAAAATTGCATTTTTGATGTATTTTCATACTGCAGTCTTTTCAAAGATATTTGAATTTTGAAGCAATAAAACAGTCCATGTAATGAACTCTATAGTAATAATAGCTACTTGTCTCAATAGTAACCGAAACTCCTGGAACCAAAATTTTCTTTTTTGGCTTAATCGCTAAAATTATTATGTAAACTGCAAAAATATTTATGATGCCTAATCAGTAATAGTAATTTTTTAATTTAA
This sequence comes from Artemia sinica, assembly GCA_027921565.1. Taxonomy (NCBI): domain Eukaryota; kingdom Metazoa; phylum Arthropoda; class Branchiopoda; order Anostraca; family Artemiidae; genus Artemia; species Artemia sinica. Next base: position 28,736,778 of record CM051268.1, read on the forward strand.
ACAACAAAAATACATGAAAATTCTAAAATTAGTTTTGCTTTTTGTCTCCTGGAAGAAATTTTTTTTCATCTCAGTTCAAATTTATTATTGTATCCTGTAACCCGTAAAGTACATATCTCCATATTATTGTCTCATAATTGCAATTATTTTAGTTTTCAGTCCAGAATCACTAAACTTATTATTTAAACTGCAAAAATATTTATGGTGTCTAACCAATAATACTAATTTTGTAATTCAAACAAGATAAATACCTGAAAATTTTAAAATTAGTTTTGTTTTATGCTAGGTTTTAGATACTCGACACGGGATTTTGTGTGCTTAATAATTTTATTACAGTAAAGAACGAACATTAAATATTATAAAGAACGAATTACAATAAAGAAGGACACCTAGCCCATGTTAACTGAAACATAAATATGGATTATGTAATTTTACATTAAAAGACGATCGTTGAAATAACAAACAATTGCATACATTGGAATTAGTTAGCTACTTGATTGTTTGAGGTTCGTATCTTACTATTTAAAAGAAGAAAAAGCCGTAGGCTTTTTCCTGTTTGTAATCAGTTTATTATCCGGGTTGCAGCGGTAGCTAGCAACTTACATAAGGGACCGATATAGTTCACCATAAATCCGGGTTGCAGCGGTAGCTAGCAACCTAGTAAGAGACGATCACCTCCAATGTCAAGAAATATAAAACCCCCCAACTCCTAAAAAAAGAGTCAGATCAAAACAAAAAGTACACCATTAGAACCGCCTTGTCCGAATCCTCTATAAAGGAAACTTACCTCCCTTTGGCTTGAATAACAAAGAAAATATATTGGCTTGAAAATCAAGAAAATTGATCCGGGTTGCAGCGGTAGCTAGCAACCTAGTAAGAGACGATCACCTCCAATGTTAAGAAATATAAAAACCCGTAGCTCCTAAAAAAAGAGTCAGATCAAAACAAAAAGTACACCATTAGAACCGCCTTGTCCAAATCCTCCATAAAGGAAACTTACCGCCCTTTGGCTTGAATAATAAAGAAAATATATTGGCTTGAAAATCAAGAAAATAGACTTTTACCACGTTATTCTCCCCAAACGGGATATTTTTTTCTTTTTTTTTTTCTTTTTCTTTTCCACAGATAGCTTGGCACTGGAACATCGTAGAGGGTTGTTCAATAGCTCATTTTAAAGGAAATTAATTGGGTTAAAAACCTTTTGTAACTAAAATAAATTATTTCTAAAAGAGAATAAATTTTTCCAATAAAAACTGTATTTTTGATGCAGTGACGTCATAATTACTATATAAGAATTATAATAAAGAACGACCTCTTACCTATACTAAATTTTATACGCCACGTAATTATAGTATAGGTTAGTAATTCAACAGATAGCATGGCACTGGAATATTGTAGAGAGATGTTCAATGGCTCATTTTGAAGGAAATTAATGGGGTTAAAAACATTTTGTAATTAAAACAAATTATTTTACAATAAATTACAGTAAAGAACGATCTCTCTCCCATAGTAACTGATATAAAATTATAATAAAGATCGAACTCTTCCCTATACTAACTTGCATACGCAACTTCACTATAGTTAATATAGTTAAGATTACAGTATTTATATTATACATCATTATAAATTATAAAAGGTTCAAATATTCGAAGATTATAGAGTTAAAAATTTTCCCACACCGGGAATCGAACCCGAGCCTGTTTTATAGTAAAGAACGAACTCTTGCCCTTAGTTACCTATGTCTTGTCAAATTAGCTAATTAATTTCACCTGATTTTGTTTTAAAAATAATTCCCACACCGGGATTCGAACCCAAGCCAATTGGTTGAAAGCCAACTATCCTAAACCACTAGACCATATGATATATGTGTAAAAAGCTAATTAATTGTTTTATGATATCCGGGTTGTTATAATAAAGAACGACCTCTTGCCTATACTAAATTTTATACGCCACTTAATTATAGTATAGGTTAGTACTTCAACAGATAGCATGGCACTGGAACATCGTAGAGAGTTGTTCAATGGCTCATTTTAAAGGAAATTAATGGGGTTAAAAACCTTTTGTAATTAAAACAAATTATTTTTATTACATTAAGAAATTTTAATTATGTTCCTTAAGAAATCATCATAAATAAAAATTTCCCAAACAGAAATTGAACTCAAGCCTACTGGGTGAGAGCTATCCCAACCTCTAGACCATATAGGATATATTAAAATATCCGATTAATGAAGTTTATGTTAAAGAACAAATTATAATCCTAGTTAGCTGCCTGATTATTTGACGATCGTCTCTTACTATTCCAAAGAAGAAAAAGCCGTAGGCTTTTTCCTGTTTGTAATTTATTTCATAATAAAGTATCCGGGTTTTATAATAAAGATCGAACTCTTCCCTATACTAACTTGCATACGCAACTTCACTATAGTTAAGATTACAGTATTTATATTATACATCATTATAAATTTTTATATATAAGGATCGAAGTTGTATTGTGTTAAATTTTGCATTAAAGTCAAACACTTCGTGGTAACGAACTGTATAGTAAAAACAACTCCTCTCAATAGTAACTGAAACTCTAAAAAACGAAAGTTTGGTACCAATAGATACATCAAAAGAATTGTATTTTTATGCTGATTTGAAATTTATACTTTTTGTCAAGTTTAGTCTTGACCTTCAAAGGTGACCCTTCAAAGGTGACAAGCCTGAGAAAATTTGCCTTATTTTTAAAAAAAAGGGGAGACACCCCCTGTAGAAGTCTCCCAAAAAAAGCGAGACTTCTACATTGCGTATCTTTTGTGTTATATTTCCGTAGAAAATAAATTCAATTTTTATTTTGATTCTAGTTTTCAGTTCAGAAGCGCTATGGTTATTATGTAAACTGCAAAAATATTTATGGTGTCCGATTAATAATTTTTTATTTTTATTTCACGCTACGAAAATTTGTGAAAATTGTAAAAGTAAAGTTATAGTAAGAATTTTATAGGATGACTTCACGGAATAATTCTTGTAATAACAAGTGTAAATCAAAGTTTGATGGAGAGACAGTAGCAAGGAAGGAGTTGATCACGTGAAAAACCCTCACCTTGAGCAGATGCCGTGTGATACATTATACCACATTCATTTAGATACTGAGTATCAGGATCTACAAGCAAAATTTGCCTTCAAAGGTGACAAGCCTGAGAAAATTTGCCTTATTTCCTAAAAAAGGGGGAGACACCCTGTAGAAGTCTATCTGGGTGAGATCCAGCTATCCTAACCATATAGTTAGACCATATAGAATATGTCAAATACCTGATTAATGAAGTTTATGTTAAAGATTTATTTTAAAAGACGATTATTAGAAGAAGAAACCATTGTATATATTGGATTGAGTTGTTTCAAGCCAAGGGACTATAGGTTTTCTGTATAGGGGTTCCGGACAAGGCGGCTCTATTTGAGTTCTCTGTTGTTTGATCTGTTTTCCCGAAGAATTGCGTAAAGAGCCGAAACACTGGTAATTGTACACCTCTCTAAGTTCAAAGCTACAGTGATTGTGACCTTTGTCCAAATGGCAAAACAAAAACAATACTATCCAGAATGCAGACTACGAGTTACTTCTAACTCAATCAAATGTGCAAATTGTGACTCTTGGTTCCACGCAGGGGCCGAAAAGTGTGCCAGGATAGACATTACTAATTGGAGTGACTCCTGGATGTGCCTTGACTGCTCCACTAAATCCAAGGTAAACCTTACTTCTTCTCCGGGTCTTTCTGTACCCCGTTCTGGCTTCCCTCGAACGCCTCGTACCCCAGTTGAAAGAAAAAGAATTCTTAGCATCCTAAGTGACCTAAGCAGTCCTACTCCTTATCCTGACCCTCCACAGAGCCAGCTTTCTGTTTCAACAGAAAAATCAAACAAGCCCCAGGAGGCTAGTTCAGTTGGTCCTACAATTTTACTTGCCCCACCCCAGTGCCAAGTTCTTGAAGTCCTTCCCGAAGGTCCAACGCATGTATCATGCCAAACCACTGAATGCAGCATGGATAAATATGTTCAAACGGACAGCGTCACGACATCCCCCTCATCACATGCAGATTTTACAAAAATTTTGACTTTAAAAGAAAAGCTAACGGATGTGTTAATGCTAATTAGAGATTTTTTGTCAATTTATGAAAATAATTCAAGAAGTCAACTTACAAATTATTCCATCACAAACAAGGTAAATAACACCTTAGATTTTCATCATCAAAACAGTGCATTGTCCCCAAGCTCAATGAATATTAATGAAGGAAGCAGAGGATTAAGTTCATCAACTTTAGCCACTACGAGTGACATAAACCTAAGTTCAGAAATTGTACCTGACCCCAATATCCCCTCTATTCAACCTAATTATAATCCTGACCTTGAGAACTCAATCAGAGATGCCCGAATTTGTTTTGAAAGTACTGAAGTGATTCTGACTAATAATAAGGACTTCTCTGCAAATAATCGCAAATGTGCTAATATAATTTTGGCAGGTATTTGCAAATTAGGTGATAAATGTCATTTTGGACATGTTCGTGCTCCAAGCAAGCTGCAGGAAAAAAGTATTCCTGATAATAGTGTTATAAAAAATTGCAAGTTTTTTAAGCAAGGAAATTGTAAATTAGGTCCAAAGTGCCCCTATAATCATGGATATATTACCCGTAACTTCAACTTCAAAAAACAAAATGAAGCTAGTCCAAGAGTTTGTTCTCAATTTTTATATAACAAGTGCGACCAAAAGAAGTGCTCGTTATTGCACTTATGTCGTTTTTACCTCACTGGCAAGTGTTCTAAAACAAAGTGTAAGTAAGAGACGAGTAAGAGTAAAGTGTAGTAAGAGACGATCACCTCCAATGTTAAGAAATATAAAAACCCGTAGCTCCTAAAAAAAGAGTCAGATCAAAACAAAAAGTACACCATTAGAACCGCCTTGTCCAAATCCTCCATAAAGGAAACTTACCGCCCTTTGGCTTGAATAACAAAGAAAATATATTGGCTTGAAAATCAAGAAAATAGACTTTTACCACGTTATTCTCCCCAAACGGGATATTTTTTTCTTTTTTTTTCTTTTTTCTTTTCCACAGATAGCTTGGCACTGGAACATCGTAGAGGGTTGTTCAATAGCTCATTTTAAAGGAAATTAATTGGGTTAAAAATCTATAGTAATTAAAATAAATTATTTCTAAAAGAGAATAAATTTTTCCAATAAAAACTGTATTTTTGATGCAGTGACGTCATAATTACTATATAAGAAACGTCAAAACTGCAAATGGTCTCATTCATGAATATTGGAATTATTATCCGGGTTGCAGCGGTAGCTAGCAACCTAGTAAGAGACGATCACCTCCAATGTTAAGAAATATAAAAACCCGTAGCTCCTAAAAAAAGAGTCAGATCAAAACAAAAATTACACCATTAGAACCGCCTTGTCCAAATCCTCCATAAAGGAAACTTACCGCCCTTTGGCTTGAATAACAAAGAAAATATATTGGCTTGAAAATCAAGAAAATAGACTTTTACCACGTTATTCTCCCCAAACGGGATATTTTTTTCTTTTTTTTTTCTTTTTTCTTTTCCACAGATAGCTTGGCACTGGAACATCGTAAAGGGTTGTTCAATAGCGCATTTTAAAGGAAATTAATTGGGTTAAAAATCTATAGTAACTAAAATAAATTATTTCTAAAAGAGAATAAATTTTTCCACCAAAAACTGCATTTTTGATGCAGTGACGTCATAATTATTATATAAGAAACGTCAAAACTGTAAACGGTCTCATTCATGAATACATAATGGTTAGATCAAAGCAAGCTACACGCAAGTTAAAAAATTATAATAAAGATCGAACTCTTCCCTATACTAACTTTTATACGCAACTTCACTATAGTAGATTACAGTATTTATTTACATTAAAAGACGATCACTGAAATAACAAGCCATTCCATATATTGGACTTAGTTAGCTACTTGATTGTTTGATTTTCGTCTCTTACTATTTAAAAGAAGAAAAAGCCGTAGGCTTTTTCCTGTTTGTATTTATAGTTAAAAAAACGAACTCAAGTCCAAAGAACTGAACACTGTGGTTCATTAATATTATCTTCATTATTTTAGCTAGAATGTAAATAAACAAGTTTCTTTTTTAAATTTTAAATTGAAAAGATAGGGCTTTTAATTCAACATCCGGGTTGCAGCGGTAGCTAGCAACCTAGTAAGAGACGATCACGTCCAATGTTAAGAAATATAAAAACCCGTAGTTCCTAACAGAGGAGTCAGATCAAAACAAAAAGTACACCATTAGAACCGCCTTGTCCAAATCCTCCATAAAGGAAACTTACCGTCCTTTGGCTTGAATAACAAAGAAAATATATTGGCTTGAAAATCAAGAAAATAGACTTTTACCACGTTATTCTCCCCAAACGGGATATTTTTTTCTTTTTTCTTTTGTATCCAGAGATAGCTTGGCACTGGAACATCGTAGAGGGTTGTTCAATAGCTCATTTTAAAGGAAATTAATTGGGTTAAAAACCTTTTGTAACTAAAATAAATTATTTCTAAAAGAGAATAAATTTTTCCAATTTTAATAAAGATCAAACTCTTCCCTATACTAACTTGCATACGCAACTTTACTATAGTTAAGATTACAGTATATATATTTTTTTTTACATTAAAAGACGATCACTGAAATAACAAACCATTCCATACATTGGACTTAGTTAGCTACTTGATTGTTTGAGTTTCGTCTCTTACTATTTAAAAGAAGAAAAAGCCGTAAGCTTTTTCCTGTTTGTATTTATAGTTAAAAAACGAACTCAAGTCCAAAGAAACTGAACACTGTGGTTCATTCATATTATCTTCATTATTTTAGCTAGAATGTAAATAAACAAGCTTCTTTTTTTAAATTTTTATAATAAAGATCGAACTCTTCCCTATACTAACTTGCATACGCAACTTCACTATAGTTAAGATTAAAGTATTTATATTATACATCATTATAAATTATAAAAGGTTCAAATGTTCGAAGATTATAGAGTTTTCCCACACCGGGAATCGAACCCGAGCCTGTTAAGTGAAAGTTAACTATCCTAGCCACTAGACCATATGGAACCATAAAGAAGTATGATTTAAGAGCCATATGCATATTATTATTTCACCACACCAATTATAATAAGGCCAAAACAAAATCGTCGACTTGCAACCTTACTTTTGACACATTAGTTAAATCTTCATCAGGCTTAAAAAATTTTTTGCTATTTTTACATGAAAGAACGAACCTTAGCCCATAGTAGCAGAAATAAGAATATCTAGGTTGCAGCGGTAGCTAGCAACCTATTACATAATCCGGGATTAAGTGGTAGCTAGCAGCCTAGTAAGAAACGCCAAATTAAAAGATGATCATTAGAAGAACAAACAATTTCTTATATTGGACTTAGTTAGCTGCCTGATTCCTTGAGGTTCGTCTCTTACTATTCCAAAGAAGAAAAAGCCGTAGGCTTTTTCCTGTTTGTAATAATACATTAAAAGATAACCATATGTGACGTAATAAGTGAATGCAATATTTATATTTATCCGGGTTGCAGCGGTAGCTAGCAACCTAGTAAGAGACGATCACGTCCAATGTTAAGAAATATAAAAACCCATAGTTCCTAACAGAGGAGTCAGATCAAAACAAAAAGTACACCATTAGAACCGCCTTGTCCGAAACCCCTGTATAGTAAACTTTCTGTCCCTTGGCTTGAACAGCAAGGGAAATATATTGGCTTGAAAATCAAGAAAAGTGGCAGCTACTACAACATTCTGCCTAAACGGGATATTTTTTTCTTTTTTTTTATTTTCTTTCTTTTTTATAGTAAAGAACAATCTCTAAATGATGGTTTTAGCTTTAGATGCAATCAAGTAAAAGACAAACCGAAGCCCAAACTAACTAAAACTTTAAAACATGTTTTGAAAAATCATAATTGTAGTAGTTGGCACAACCTAGTGAAAGGTAAACCAGAGTGTTCCAGAGCCAAAACAAACTACAATTTTCAAAAGGGCCCAATGATGAATTTGACATGTCTCGTTATTGTCTTGAACAATATAAGTTCTCTACTTTTTCCTTTCAACTTCAAAATGTGTGACAAATAAAAGGGGCCAAACTGAAAATACTTTTCAAAGTGTGGACAGGGGTCCAGGAGAACGCAGCCCCCACTACCAAAATTACGCTTTTAAGTTACCCCCATTTGGGGTAATCACAGGGCGCCTCCTTTATGATCTAGGCAGCCTTTCAGCTAGATAAGTAGGATTAGATAAAAACATTTTACTAATATCTTTTGACATAAATCTGGCTGCTTTGAATGCCACTCAGAAGGTCCAATTAATGAAAAAGATGCATGTGTACCTAAATTTTGCGCATCAATGAATCAAGTCTCTAAATTATTTTTGAAAATAGTAATTTACCATTTCATTTTCATAGGCAAACGTTTTAATCGTTTGAATACAAATTTACCTTTGTGTGAAAAGAAAATCAGGGATTTCTCAATCTCTTAACAATTTGACTAAATAGTCAAAACTTTAATATCTGAGAACCCAGTGGCCGTTCTACTGATTATGTTAACTATTTTCTCGTTAACAACCAAAGGGGGCTTCAGTCATTACTACTGCTAATGCTAGCAACTCACCTCAGAACCAAGCCGTCTAAGGCCAAAAACAATCGCTTTAGTAATTCTACCGAATCTAGGTTCAATTTAAATTTCAGTAGCTAATAATTACGGACAATTTCTAAAAAAAATGCATGGGGACTTTAATCCAGTTTGAGCACTTTAATTATGGCAAGTGGTTATTGGCTTTTTCACCATCAACTTTTGTAAACTGTATAAAATTAAAAAAAAAAAAAAAATCAGCCCCTTTTCAATGAAAATACCATGAATTTTTTTTTGAATCCAAGACGGGGAACGCAGAAAACGTCTTATAGAAAAAATCACCTTCCCAGATTAAAGCCACTGGTATTCATTTATGATATCCGGGTTGCAGCGATAGCTAGCAGCTTAGTAAGAGATGATCACGTCCTATGCTAAGAAATACAATAACCCATAACTCCTAAAATTAATGTCGGATAGAAGCACAAAGTACACTATTAGAACTGCCTTGTTTTAAACTTTTACATAGGAAACTTACAGTCTCTTGGCTTGAACAAAAAAGAAAATATGCTTGCTTGAAAAACAAAAGAAGTGGCTTGACCTACGATATTCGACATCGACGGCATCTTTTCTCCGTTTTTCCTCTCGGCTATCTGGGCACTGGCAAAATCACAGAGAGCTGTTTAATAGCTCGTTTTAAAGGGAATTGCTATATCTAGTTTCTTTTATAAATAATTACATTAAAAGACGATCATTGGAATAACAAACAATTGCATACATTGGAATTAGTTAGCTACTTGATTGTTTCTACATCTAAGAACGAACTGTAGTCCGTTATAACTGAAGTGCTATAAGGAATAAAATTACATTAAAAGACGATCCCTTAAATAACAAACCATTCCATACGTTAGACTTAGTTTGCTTCTTGATTGTTTAAGTTTCGTCTCTTACTATTTAAAAGAAGAAAAAGCCGTAGGCTTTTTCCTGTTTGTATTTATAGTTAAAAAACGAGCCCAAAGAAACTGAACCCTATGGTTCATTCATATTATCTCCATTATTTTAGCTAGGATCTAAATAAACAAGTTTCTTTTTTATTATAATAAAGAACGACCTCTTGCCTATACTAAATTTTATACGCCACTTAAATATAGTATAGGTTAGTAATTCAACAGATAGTTTGGCACCGGGACATCGTAGAGAGTTGTTCAATGGCTCATTTTAAAGCAAAATTAATGGGGTTAAAAACTTCTTGTAATTTTATAATAAAGAACGACCTCTTTCCTATACTAAATTTTATATACCACTTAATAATAGCATAGGTTAGAAATTCCACAAATAGCTTGGCAATGGAACATCGTAGAGAGTTGTTCAATGGTTTATTTTAAAGGAAATTAATGGGGTTAAAAATATTTTGTAATTAAAACAGATATAATAAAAGGTCACAAAAAACAATGGTCTCATTCAACTAATGGTTGCATAATGGTATAATAAAGAACGAACTCTTGCCTATACTAACTTGTATAGAGAACTTAACTGTAGTGTAAACTTGTATCCAGTTTGCAGCGGTAGAAAGAAACCAAATAAGACATTATCACGTCCCATATCATTGCAGTGGTAACTAGCAGCCTAGTATTACAGTATAGTTAAATTAAAGAACGACATTATATGTTTGATGATGCAACATACACTTATCTTTCGACAAGGTAATGCTAGAGAAGCACCTAGGTTGCTAGCGGTAGCTAGCAACCTAGTAAGAGATTATATAAATACATTATAAAACATACTTTAGTCCATAGTAAATGAAGTATTATAAGAAATCATTATATAGATGATGAGTTTCCTTTAAAAAATCATTTTAGGTTTACAATAAGGAACGAACTGTAACCCATAGTAACTTAAGTATTAAATACAACAGTTCGTGGGCATAATAAAGAGCTGTGTAATGGCTCATTTTAATGTACCACAAAAAAAAAACAGAGACAGCATCTTGAAAAGAAAAAAGCAAAGGTATCCAACGGACCAGGCGTATCGAGAAGTAATAATTGATAGTTGCTTTTCTTTTTTCTTATGTTTGATATAATAAAGAACGACGTCTTGCCTATACTAAATTTTATACGCCACTTAATTATAGCATAGGTTAGTAATTCAACAGATAGGTTGGCACTGGAACATCGTAGAGAGTTGTTCAATTGCTCATTTTAAAGAAAATTAATGGATTTAAAAACTTCTCGTAATTAAAATAAAATATTTTTATTACATTAAGAAATTTTGATTATGTTCGTTAAGAAATTACATTAAAAGACGATCATTGGAATAACAAACCATTGCTGACATTGGACTTAGTTAGATACTTGATTGTTTCAAGTTCGTCTCTTACTCTTTCAATGAAGAAAAACCCCTAGGATTTTTCCTGTTTGTAATCATATAGAATTTGAAAAACCAGCTCCAACTGACGTCATTACATAAAAGCTTGATTTAGTTCATTAAAACGTGGGATTATATAAGTACCATCAATGTCATGGTTGTAGAGATTGCTAAAGGCCTAGGAAAGAACAAACCTGGGCATAGCAACTAAAAACTTTACAAAGGGCCGTGGTTCGTCCTTTACTAGGTTGCAGCTACTCCTGCAACCATGATGGTTGTAACATCTGGTTATGACATCACACATTACTTTTAACAAGTTTTCTATATTATAATAAAGAATATTATATAGAACCAAACTTTGTTCTTTATTAAGGTAGCGTTATTGCGCTGCCTATGAACCGACACACATGTCGAGAATCTGTGAAAAGGTCTATTTATTTCTTATTGGTTGACTGGATCGTTTGGTTTCCAAGACATTTTGTCACTATGGTTTTTCTAAACATGTTGTTTTTTTTTTCTTCACTGCAATAACCACCAGAAAATGGAGTATTTAAAAATGTTCTTGCTGCACTTCAAAGGCTGAATAATCATTCTTATTCAAACAATTGGCAAAAAAAGTAATTTTTACTTTTTCGCTTTTCAGTTAAAATATTTTTCACAATTTAAATGTTTTGTATCATACAAGCCAAATAAAATTGCAATTATGATTTGCATCTTTTTGAATTAAATGAGGAATGAAAATAAAATATGCCGGGTGAACAAAATGCGTTCTGTAAGTCTTCAACGTCGGCTATGTTTAAATGAACTTGGCATGTATCCAAGATTTACTGTTTTAACGGTGTATTTCAAGATTGGGGATGAAAATTAATGAATTACGATAAAACAGGTGAATAATGCTAACAATGTAAAATTTAACCTAGTTAAATTTAACAACGCTTTTCATCCGTAAAATTCAAATTTTAACAACATGCTGTTTCCAAAAGAAAACTACGTCACCATAAGCCTATGTCTTTGTTGCCCTACTACTGCCAAAAACTGTGTTTTAGAATAAAAAGTGAGTTCAAATAGTTTGAATTTTATCTTTCGCGTTTATGAAAATTAAAGTTTCATATAAATATAAATAAAATACGATAGGCTAAATATGAAAATGCTAAGCTGCAAAAGAGTGGCCATCGAGGAGGAAAAGATATTTTAGACAATACTATTCATAATATAGCAAATTATAGAAATGACATCACGCTGACGACTGCAAGGCTCTCTGTCTCTTTTACGTACTTATCTAAAAGACAAAAATAGATTAATCATATTAAATCTTAAAAGCTACATTCCTTAGCTGTTTTAATGACTACCAGAGAATGCTGTTTTAATAACTACCACAGAAAATAAAAGAAAGCTACGTTCCTTAGCTGTTTTAATGAAAACAGAAAGCTGCATTCCTTAGCTGACACGCACAGAAAATGACACACACAGAAAAACACAGAATGACTACCACAGACAATAAAAGAAAGCTACATTCCTTAGCTGTTTTAATGAAAACAGAAAGCTGCATTCTTTAGCTGACACGCACAGAAAATGACACACACAGAAAAACACAGAATGACTACCACATAAAATAAAAGAAAGCTACATTCCTTAGCTGTTTTAATGAAAACAGAAAGCTGCATTCCTTAGCTGACACGCACAGAAAATGACACACACAGAAAAACACAGAATGACTACCACAGAAAATAAAAGAAAGCTACATTCCTTAGCTGTTTTAATGAAAACAGAAAGCTACATTCCTTAGCTGTTTTAATGACTACCACATAATGCTGTTTTAATAACTACCACAGAAAATAAAAGAAAGCTACATTCCTTAGCTGTTTTAATGAAAACAGAAAGCTGCATTCCTTAGCTGACACGCACAGAAAATGACACACACAGAAAAACACAGAATGACTACCACAGACAATAAAAGAAAGCTACATTCCTTAGCTGTTTTAATGAAAACAGAAAGCTACATTCATAATATAGTGAGTTCAAATAGTTTGAATTTTATCTTTCGCGTTTATGAAAATTAAAGTTTCATATAAATATAAATAAAATACGATAGGCTAAATATGAAAATGCTAAACTGCAAAAGAGTGGCCATCGAGGAGGAAAAGATATTTTAGACAATACTATTCATAATATAGCAAATTATAGAAATGACATCACGCTGACGACTGCAAGGCTCTCTGTCTCTTTTACGTACTTATCTAAAAGACAAAAATAGATTAATCATATTAAATCTTAAAAGCTACATTCCTTAGCTGTTTTAATGACTACCAGAGAATGCTGTTTTAATAACTACCACAGAAAATAAAAGAAAGCTACGTTCCTTAGCTGTTTTAATGAAAACAGAAAGCTGCATTCCTTAGCTGACACAAACAAAAAATGACACACACAGAAAAACACAGAATGACTACCACAGAAAATAAAAGAAAGCTACATTCCTTAGCTGTTTTAATGAAAACAGAAAGCTGCATTCCTTAGCTGACACGCACAGAAAATGACACACACAGAAAAACACAGAATGACTACCACATAAAATAAAAGAAAGCTACATTCCTTAGCTGTTTTAATGAAAACAGAAAGCTGCATTCCTTAGCTGACACGCACAGAAAATGACACACACAGAAAAACACAGAATGACTACCACAGAAAATAAAAGAAAGCTACATTCCTTAGCTGTTTTAATGAAAACAGAAAGCTACATTCCTTAGCTGTTTTAATGACTACCACATAATGCTGTTTTAATGACTACCACAGAAAATAAAAGAAAGCTACATTCCTTAGCTGTTTTAATGAAAACAGGAAGCTGCATTCCTTAGCTGACACGCACAGAAAATGACACACACAGAAAAACACAGAATGACTACCACAGAAAATAAAAGAAAGCTACATTCCTTAGCTGTTTTAATGAAAACAGAAAGCTACATTCCTTAGCTGTTTTAATGACTACCACATAATGCTGTTTTAATGACTACCACAGAAAACAAAACAAAGCTACATTCCTTAGCTGTTTTAATGACAACAGAAAGCTACATTCCTTGGCTGTTTTAATGACTACCATATAATGCTGTTTTAATGACTACCACAGAAAATAAAACAAAGCTACATTCCTTAGCTGTTTTAATGACTACCACAGAATGCATTGTAAATATTTGAATACATCTCGTTCAGTCAAGATTTTTGGTATCAACAATGTTCTGGCCTCCGGAATTCAGCATTGTTGCCTTCTCTCTAAGGAAATGGAGCTCAACGGGAGTTTCCCAGGATTCTTGTCTATTCAACAAGATGCTTTATTATACAAACATGAATACAAATTCGACTTACTCAGGATTATTAGATACAAGAAAAAGGGATAGAAATAAAATTGAAAGCATAAATCGTTATAAAAGAGATAGAGAGGTAGAACTGTTTTGGTGTAGAATGATCCTATTCAAGTAATTTATTTAAATTGGTATTTATATAAGACGCAAAAAATTCAACTTCAAAATAATTATGTAAATTAAATTATCTTATAAAACATAGTAATTGAAATGTATTAAATACTTCTAGGGTATTTAAATGTTTCACTGAAAATAAAATGTGTTTTGATTGTACTGTTCTTTATAATAGCATCACAATTTTGAATTCTGCTGGAATTCCAGGGATTTATTTTTCAGTACTAGTTTTATGTATTGCTTCTATTTCCCAAATATGTGGTTGTTTTAATCAATGATCCGTTTAAATGATCCGTTTTAATGATATAGAAAATCAGTTTAATCAGTTTAAACTTATCAATCAGTTTAAATGAGTTTAAACTTATCAATCAGATGAAAATCAGTTTAAACTTAACTCATTTAATAATGTTCGAGTAAGTCGCAAGTGACACTATAGCCTATTTGGGTTTTTAGCAATGGATAAGCCAGACTTGATCAGCCTGCGGCAGCCAGATTATAGTTCTATAGAGTTGAATAGTTTTGTAACTATTTTTTTTTTCTTTAGGCAGAATTTTTCCAAAATTTTAGTAAAAGGATTTACCTAGGCAAAACTTTAAATTCAAAAATTTAATCAACTAAATTTGGCCTAATTTACTTTACATTTACATTTTTACATTTACATTAATTTACATTTTTGTTACTCTTTACTTTCCAATTTACTTCCAATTTTAATAATCTATTTTCCATTTTTATGGTAGTCTATTGTGAGTATTTTTATTGGAAAAGTAACAAAATTATCCCCCTCTAGATATTGAAAAATTCATTCCCCCCCCTCCATAAATTTTTATAAATTGACTCCAAAAGCCTAGAGCTAGCATAGATATTAAAACTAGCCTAGTTTTGTTGGTCAGAAGATGGTTTTTGAAACTTCGTAAGGAGGCTGGGAGTGGAAATGTACAAAATGAGGCATTGTAAGCCTCAGGATTAGGGTTTTCATCATGAGCTTTATGATGGTACCCTTTCCATACTTTCTAAGAGATTCGTCGATATAAGCAATTGTATTTGAATAAGTCCTTGAACAGCTCTAACTGATATTCCAGTGCTCCACTAGAAACGGAGAAAAAAAAGAAACATCGGTGTTTGATGCGAAAAAACAATTTTTCTTATTCTTCAAGGCGGGAGGTTGTAATTTTTCTGAAATGGGTTTTCAATCAAGTTGATTCCAGTGGTGCATACATAATTTCGATCCAATGCCATTCTTGAGGGGTTTCAAGCTCTGTCTTTGCAGAGCTTGTTTTTGCAACAAAATTTTACTATGAAGATTAATCGAAATAATATTTATTATTCCTTAATTAGCTAAAAATTACATTTTTTTTTACTTGACAGTTTTTTCAGAACTCTTTTGTAAGTTTTCTTTACTGCAGGTCGCAATTTGCTCTTTACAAAATTGCAGCTATTTCACCACCATGAAATAACGTACACTATGTTTCCTGATTTTCGAATGCTATTTTACAAAATTATCCTGAGATTAGAAATCCAGTTTAACACCAAAACTGTGGCCATCCACCAGAACTGACACCAAAGCTAGTGGATGTAGTGAATACGTAAACAGTAGTTAAGCCCAGGCTTAGGGTGTGCACAAACTGCACAAAAAATGTACCAAAGACAAATAAATTGTACCATATCCTAATTTTTTTCCGATTTTTTTTTTTATGAATCCATATTATAATCGTCGGTGACGTACAGTACTATTAATGAAGATTTTGTATAAGAAATTTTCATTCACTTTTTTTTCTCCATGCCTTCGTTTTTCTTTCTCTTCTAATACAATACATTACTCTTGACAGGACTTGAAGAAATTGTTTGGAGTAACATATTACTACAGTAACATTTTACTACAGGTCCAAAAAAGTCGTTGTTCTCGGCCATTTATGACCGTTTGTAGCACCGCCCTAAAATTGGTCCCAAACGACGAGTTCAATACAAATCAGGGGCTGAACTAAAGTTTTAATCTTGTATGCTTACAGAAAATTGCCCAAAAGTAGTTGCTGGGACCTGTTTTCCCATTTAATAGTTCGCATACAAATCCTGCTTTTCCCTTTTATTAATTAAAAAAAACTTTTTCCACAAAATAAGTTTTTCAAAGAAAGGTAAAGAACTCCATTAAACAAAAATGAGCAAAAATAAAATCAAATAATCTACCAGGCGTGAAACTACCACAAATCAGCATCGATAAATAAATGAAACCCAAAACGAACAGAAATTACAATAAATAACCGAGTCAAACTCAAAACGAGCAGAAATTAACATAAGTTGGGCTCAAAACCCCTATGCCTTCCCAAGGCGAGAACATAATTTGCACTTTACTGAAAAAAATATAAATATTTTTACTTTTATAACTTTAATAAATCAAATAATATTAAGATTTTGATTACTAAATATCAGTATATGTATATAAAACTGACAATGCATATTCATTTGTATTTTTTTCAGTAAAGTACAAATTATGTTCTGGCCTTGGGAAGGCATAGGGGTTTACGCGCTTGGTAGATTATTTGATTTTATTTTTGTTCATTTTTGTTTAATGGAGTTCTTTACCTTTCTTTGAAAAACTTATTTTGTGAAAAAAGTTTTTTGAATTAATTTCTGTTCGTTTTATATTGACATAGTCTTTTCAGAGAAAAAGAAAATAATAATTTAAATCTTTTCATTTTTTTAAAGATTTATAGTTTGGCCTGCTATTTGTATGCTGGAGAAAAATTTTCAGCAATTTTTAACAACATACACCCTCTAAAATCTGGACACAAATAGAAGTGTTTAATTTAGTTTCATACCTCCTCTAGTTGACCTGAAATGGAAAACTTGATACCATTCGCAAAAAAATCTGTTTACTTTCTTTGATAGTTTGAATACACTTATGCTATTTTGATTTGGTTAAATCTTAAGAGCAGAAGCAGCCCCAAAAGTTTGAACACAAAACCCTCAGTCGTTCTTGGAATACTGCTGAGATGCCTTATTGAGAATTAGCATTAACAAGGTGCATTTTGATTTAATCTTATGCAAACATTTATTTTTTAAACATAAAGTCAAATGGGAGGGTGGGCGTGGGAGGGGTATTAGCTTTCCTCCAATCACTTACGACTGTTAAAAAGGGCATCAGCTCTTTCTATTTTCAATCGAATGAGCCCTTTTCGAAGTTCCTACGACAACTCCTTCGATACAAAGTGCCCTGGTCTAAACAACAAGAACAACAAAAAACAATACATTATACCCACATCGATCTTTACTATAAAAATGTCAAGCCTTCAAATCAATTTCGACTATTAAAAAGGGCACTAAGCCTTTCGATTTCCAATCGAATGAGCCCTTTTTGAGTTTCTACGACAACACTTCCTATAAACACATTATATGCCCCCAGGGTATCAATCACAACTCTTACCCTAAGGGCTGTGAGGGTCGTTGTCATCCTCTAAGACCTAATTTCCAGAGCTCTCAACTACGTTAAACAAAATGGCTATCTCAAAATTTTTATTGGATGTGTCTGGGAAAAAGGTGGGCATGAAAGGGGCGTTAGTCTTTCTCCAATCACTTTCAACTATTAAAAAAGGCACTAGCCCTTTCAATTTCCAATCAAATGAGCCCTTTTGAAGTTTCTACGACAACGCTTTCAATAAAAACCTTATATGCCCCCAGGGGATAACTTACAACCCTCGCCCTGAGGGCTGGGGGGGGGTTGTCATCCTCAGACCTAATTTCCAGAACTTTCCACTACGTTGAACAAAATGGTTATCTAAAAATTTTGATTGGAAGTGTTTATAATAAAGATCGAACTCTTCCCTATACTAACTTGCATACGCAACTTCACTATAGTTAAGATTACAGTATTTATATTATGCATCATTATAAATTATAAAAGGTTCAAATGTTCGAAGATTATAGAGTTAAAAATTTTCCCACCCCGGGAATCGAACCCGAGCCTGTTAAGTGAAAGTTAACTATCCTAGCCACTAGACCATTTTGAACCATAAAGAAGTATGATTTAAGAGCCATATGCGTATTATTATTTCACCATACCAATTATAATAAGGCCAAAACAAAATCGTCGACTTGCAACCTTACTTTTGACACATTAGTTAAATCTTCATCAGGCTTAAAAAAGTTTTGCTAGTTTTACATGAAAGAACGAACCTTAGTCCATATACAATAAAGAACGACACCTTGCCCATGTTAACTAAAACATAAATAGGGATTATGTAATTTCCAACAGTATCATGGCTGTAGAGATGGCTGAAACCTAGTTACAATAAAAAACGATCATTGGAATAACAAAAATTGCATACCTTTGGAATTAGCTAGCTACTTGATTATTTGAGACTCGTCTCTTACTATTTAAAAGAAGAAAAAGCCGTAGGCTTTTTCCTGTGTGTAATCAGTTTATTATCATAGGCAGCGCGCTAGCACTGCCTGAGTAAAGAACGATGTGGGCACAATGTGTTTTTTTTCCGGGTTGCAGCGATAGCTAGCAACCTAGTAAGAGACGATCACGTCCAATGTTAAGAAATATAAAAACCCATAGTTCCTAACAAAGGAGTCAGATCAAAACAAAAAGTACACCATTAGAACCTCCTTGTCCGAAAGCCCTGCATAGGAAACTTTCTGTCCCTTGGCTTGAACAGCAAGGGAAATATATTGGCTTGAAAATCAAGAAAATTGACTTTAACCACGTTATTCTCCCCAAACGGGATATTTTTTTCTCTTTTCTTTTTTTTTTTATTTTCCACAGATAGCTTGGCACTGGAACATCGTAGAGGGTTGTTCAATAGCTCATTTTAAAGGAAATTAATTGGGTTAAAAATCTATAGTAACTAAAATAAATTATTTCTAAAAGAGAATAAATTTTTCCACCAAAAACTGCATTTTTGATGTCTTTTCACACTGCAGTCTTTCAAACATAATCGTATACCAGCGGTAAGATTTGAACCCACGCCTCCGAAGAGACTGGTGGCTAACACCAGTGTCTTGGACCACTCGGCCAGGCTGCCTCTCATAAATAAATATATATGTGAATTTGGGTTGCAGCAGTAGCTAGCAACCTAGTAAGAGACGATCAGTCCCATGCTAAGAAATATAACAAAACTCCTAAAAATAGAGTAAGATCAAAACAAAAGTACATCATTAGAACTACCTTGTCTGAAACCCTACTAGATAAATAATGAATGTCGTAGCTTTATATTAGAGCTATGACGTGAATAGAAAAACACGAAATTATATTGTTGTTTCTGATGACGTCATGAAATAATATCATTGCGCCTTGACGTCAATAAAATCATTACGCCGTGACGTCATAATTACTACTTAAGAACGACACAGATGTAAATTCTCTCATTCTTGATTAGAATAATGGTTAGATCGAAGCAAGCTATACGCAATTTGAAAAAACAGTACTACACAAACAACAGAGATAGTATCTTGAAAAGAGAAAAGCAAAGGTATTCAACCGACCAGGCGCATCGAGAAGTAAAAATTGAGAGAGCAAAACAAAGGTATTCAACCGACCAGGCGTATCGAGAAGTAATAATTGAGAGAGCAAAACAAAGGTATTCAACCGACCAGGCGTATCGAGAAGTAATAATTGAGAGAGCAAAACAAAACAGCAAGATGTGTTATCACAATGATGAAGATTATAGACATGCAAAAATTGAGACAGCCAAACAAAAGATCAAGGAGCGTTACTGGGGTGACAAAATCTATAATGAAAAAATTAAATTCTCTGCGAGGTTGTACCGAAGAACGCATAAGGACAAAGGGAAAAATTACATTCAGAAATACAAGAAGATGGCAAAAATGCAGGCTGATCTTTGTAAATTGAGAAACATTTTACGCATGTTTTATCGGGATCACGAAAAGTATTCAAAATTACAGATTAAAATTCTCTTTGAAAGAGCGGATGCTGTTGAAATGTCGGCTAGAAATTCCTTGGCAAAGCTTTATAGTAATATCCTAAAGAAATGTTGTCAGTTTAACGAAAAGCTTCCAAGGTATGGATTGGCAACTGCGGAACAGTTTATAGATGCAATGGAAAATGTTCGACAATCCGGGTTGCAGCGGTAGCTAGCAACCTAGTAAGAGACGATCACCTCCAATGTTAAGAAATATAAAAACCCGTAGCTCCTAAAAAAAGAGTCAGATCAAAACAAAAAGTACACCATTAGAACCGCCTTGTCCAAATCCTCCATAAAGGAAACTTACCGCCCTTTGGCTTGAATAATAAAGAAAATATATTGGCTTGAAAATCAAGAAAATAGACTTTTACCACGTTATTCTCCCCAAACGGGATATTTTTTTCTTTTTTTTTTTCTTTTTCTTTTCCACAGATAGCTTGGCACTGGAACATCGTAGAGGGTTGTTCAATAGCTCATTTTAAAGGAAATTAATTGGGTTAAAAACCTTTTGTAACTAAAATAAATTATTTCTAAAAGAGAATAAATTTTTCCAATAAAAACTGTATTTTTGATGCAGTGACGTCATAATTACTATATAAGAATTATAATAAAGAACGACCTCTTACCTATACTAAATTTTATACGCCACGTAATTATAGTATAGGTTAGTAATTCAACAGATAGCATGGCACTGGAATATTGTAGAGAGATGTTCAATGGCTCATTTTGAAGGAAATTAATGGGGTTAAAAACATTTTGTAATTAAAACAAATTATTTTACAATAAATTACAGTAAAGAACGATCTCTCTCCCATAGTAACTGATATAAAATTATAATAAAGATCGAACTCTTCCCTATACTAACTTGCATACGCAACTTCACTATAGTTAATATAGTTAAGATTACAGTATTTATATTATACATCATTATAAATTATAAAAGGTTCAAATATTCGAAGATTATAGAGTTAAAAATTTTCCCACACCGGGAATCGAACCCGAGCCTGTTTTATAGTAAAGAACGAACTCTTGCCCTTAGTTACCTATGTCTTGTCAAATTAGCTAATTAATTTCACCTGATTTTGTTTTAAAAATAATTCCCACACCGGGATTCGAACCCAAGCCAATTGGTTGAAAGCCAACTATCCTAAACCACTAGACCATATGAGATATGTGTAAAAAGCTAATTAATTGTTTTATGATATCCGGGTTGTTATAATAAAGAACGACCTCTTGCCTATACTAAATTTTATACGCCACTTAATTATAGTATAAAATAGTAATTACACAGATAGCATGGCACTGGAATATTGTAGAGAGATGTTCAATGGCTCATTTTGAAGGAAATTAATGGGGTTAAAAACATTTTGTAATTAAAACAAATTATTTTTATTACATTAAGAAATTTTAATTATGTTCCTTAAGAAATCATCATAAATAAAAATTTCCCAAACAGAAATTGAACTCAAGCCTACTGGGTGAGAGTACAATAAAGAACGACACCTTGCCCATGTTAACTAAAACATAAATAGGGATTATGTAATTTATAATAAAGAACGACCTCATGCCTATAATAAATTTTATACGCCACTGAATAATAGTATAGGTTAGTAATTCCACAGATAGCTTGGCACTGGAACATCATAGAACGTTGTTCAATGGTTCATTTTAAAGGAAATTAATGGGGTTAATTATATTATATTAAAAGACGATCGTTAGATGAACATCCGGGTTGCAGCGGTAGCTAGCAACCTAGTAAGAGACGATCACGTCCAATGTTAAGAAATATAAAAACCCATAGCTCCTAAAAAAGGAGTCAGATCATTACATAAAGGACCGATATATCTCATCATAAATGGTGTCCAAGGCTCGTACAAGGAACTAAGTCATTATTTAGAAGAAGTGTCAAGTAGACTCTGTCGTAATAGTCAAGATGTCATCTACGGTGATAGCAATATTAGAGTTTCTGTGGATGAAAATACAATAATAAAATTATTTGGTGAGAGCCTTGATAAGGTAGTTTACAGTAAAGAACGATCTTTCGCTCATAGTAATCCGGGTTGCAGCGGTAGCTAGCAACCTAGCAAATGACGATGACGTCCAATGTTAAGAAATATAAAAACCCATAACTCCTAAAAAATAGAACCGCCATGTGTGAAACCCGTGTATAGGAAACTTTCGGTCATTTGACTTTAACAGCAAGGGAAATATATTGGGTTGAAAATAAAGAAAAGTGGCAGCTACTACAGCATTCTGCCTAAACGGAAAATATATTGGCTTGAAAATCAAGAAAATTGTCTTTATCCACGATATTCTCCACAAACGACATCTTTTTTTCTTTCCGCTTTTTTTTACTCCTCAGCTAGTTGGGCAACCGGAAAATCATAGAGAGCTGTATATTGGCTCATTTTAAAGGAAATTGCTACATCTAGTCACTTTTGTAATTAAAAATAAATAGTTTTTAAGTAGAATCAGTTTTGTCAAAAAAACTGCATTTTGGATGTATCTTCATACTGCAGTCTTTTCAAAGATATTTGAATTTTGAGTATAATTTACATAAGGGATCGATACTATAAACGAAAATTTTGTGATTATCCGGGTTGCAGCGGTAGCTAGCAACCTAGTAAGAGACGATCACGTCCAATGTTAAGAAATATAAAAACCCATAGTTCCTAACAAAGGAGTCAGATCAAAGCAAAAAGTACACCATTAAAACCGCCTTGTCCGAAACTCCTGTATAGGAAACTTTCTGTCCCTTGGCTTGAACAGCAAGGGAAATATATTGGCTTGAAAATCAAGAAAATTGACTTTAACCACGTTATTCTCCACAAACGGGATATTTTTTTATTTTTTTCTTTTTTTGTATCCAGAGATAGCTTGGCACTGGAACATTGTAGAGGGTTGTTCAATAGCTCATTTTAAAGGAAATTAATTGGGTTAAAAATCTATAGTAACTAAAATAAATTATTTCTAAAAGAGAATAAACTTTTCCACCAAAAACTGCATTTTTAATGTCATATAAGAGACAATCACGTCCAATGTTAAGAAATATAAAAACCCATAACTCCTAAAAAAAATATTCAGATCAAAACAAAAAGTACACTATTAGAACCGCCTTGTCCAAAACTTCTATATGGCAAACTTACCGTCCTTTGGCTTGAATAACAACGAAAATATATTGGCTTGAAAATCAAGAAAATTGTTATAATAAAGAACGACCTCTTGCCTATACTAAATTTTATACGCCACTTAATTATATATCCGGGTTGCAGCGGTAGCTAGCCACCTCCGGGTTGCAGCGGTAGCTAGCAACCTAGTAAGAGACGATCACGTCCAATGTTAAGAAATATAAAAACCCCTAACTCCTAAGAAAAGAGTCAGATCCAAACAAAAATTACACCATTAGAACCACCTTGTCCAAAACCCCTATTAAGGAAACTTATCATTCTTTGTCTTGAATACCAAAGAAAATATATTGGCTTGAAAATCAAGAAAATTGACTTTAACCAAGTTATTCTCCACAAACGGGATATTTTTTTCTTTCCGCTTGATTTTCCTCCTCAACTAGCTGGGCACTGGAAAATCATAGAGAGCTGTATAATAGCTCATTTTAAAGGAAATTGCAACATCTAGCCACTTTTGTAATTAAAAATAAAATACTTTTTAAAGTAGAATCAATTTTGTCAAAAAAATTGCATTTTTGATGTATTTTCATACTGCTAGCAACCTAGTAAGAGACGATCACGTCCATTGTTAAGAAATATAAAAACCCATAGTTCCTAAAAAAAAGGAGTCAGATCAAATTCAAAAGTATACCATTGGAACCGCCTTGTCCGAAACCCCTGTATAGGAAACTTTCAGTCCCTTGGCTTGAACAGCATCCGGGTTGCAGCGGTAGCTAGCAACCTAGTAAGAGACGATCACGTCCAATGTTAAGAAATATAAAAACCCATAGTTCCTAACAAAGGAGTCAGATCAAAACAAAAAGTACACCATTAGAACCGCCTTGTCCGAAACCCCTGTATAGGAAACTTTCTGTCCCTTGGCTTGAACAGCAAGGGAAATATATTGGCTTGAAAATCAAGAAAATTGACTTTAACCACGTTATTCTCCCCAAACGGGATATTTTTTTCTTTTTTCTTTTTTTTGTATCCACAGATAGCTTGGCACTGGAACATCGTAAAGGGTTGTTCAATAGCTCATTTTAAAGTAAATTAATTGGGTTAAAAACCTTTTGTAACTAAAATAAATTATTTCTAAAAGAGAATAAATTTTTCCATTATAATAAAGAACGACCTCTTGCCTATACTAAATTTTATACGCCACTTAATTATAGTATAGGTTAGTAATTCAACAGATAGCATGGCACTAGAACATCGTAGAGAGTTGTTCAATGGCTCATTTTAAAGAAAATTAATGGGGTTAAAAACTTCTTGTAATTAAAATAAATTATTTTACAATAAAAAACGACACCTTGCCCATGTTAACTAAAACATAAATAGGGATTATATAATTTTCATCAGTGATCATGGCTGTAGAGATGGCTGAAACCTAGTCCGGGTTGCAGCGGTAGCTAGCAACCTAGTAAGAGACGATCACGTCCAATGTTAAGAAATATAAAAACCCATAGTTCCTAACAAAGGAGTCAGATCAAAACAAAAAGTACACCATTAGAACCGCCTTGTCCAAAACCCCTGTATAGGAAACTTTCTGTCCCTTGGCTTGAACAGCAAGGGAAATATATTGGCTTGAAAATCAAGAAAATTGGCAGCTACTACAACATTCTGCCTAAACGGGATATTTTTTTTCTTTTTTTCTCTTTTCTATCTTTTCCACAGATAGCTTGGCACTGGAACATCGTAGAGAATTGTTCAATAGCTCATTTTAAAGGAAATTAATTGGGTTAAAAATCTATAGTAACTAAAATAAATTATTTCTAAAAGAGAATAAATTTTTCCACCAAAAACTGCATTTTTGATGTCTTTTCACACTGCAGTCTTTCAAACATAATCGTATACCAGCGGTAAGATTTGAACCCACGCCTCCGAAGAGACTGGTGACTAACACCAGTGCCTTGGACCACTCGGCCAGGCTTCCTCTTATAATTTGGGTTGCAGCAGTAGCTAGCAACCTAGTAAGAGAAGATCAGTCCCATGCTAAGAAATATAAATTACATTAAAGGATTATAATAAAGAACGACCTCTTGCCTATACTAAATTTTATACGCCACTTAATTATAGTATAGGTTAGTAATTCAACAGATAGCATGGCACTGGAACATCGTAGAGAGTTGTTCAACGGCTCATTTTAAAAGAAATTAATGGGGTTAAAAACCTTTTGTAATTAAAACAAATTATTTTTATTACGTTAAGGAATTTTAGTTATGTTCCTTAAGAAATCATCATAAGTAAAAATTTCCCATACAGAAATTGAACTCAAGCCTACTGGGTGAGAGCTATCCCAACCTCTAGACCATATTGGATATGTTAAAATATCCGATTAATGAAGTTTATGTTAAAAGAACAATTAAAAACCTAGTTAGCTGCCTGATTATTTGAGGATCGTCTCTTACTATTCCAAAGAAGAAAAAGCCGTAGGCTTTTTCCTGTTTGTAATTTATTTTATAATAAAAAATTACAATAAAGAACGACCTCTAATTACATTTTGCAATCATGAAATATAAAATATAGTAATATAAAATATTGCTAAATAACCATATATGACGTAATGAGCGACTAAAAATTGAAAAAATAAATTTTTATTTTATTTTCGTTTTCAGTTCAGAATCGGTAAAGTTATAAACTGCAAAAATACTTATGGTATCTGAGCAATAGTTTTAATCTTTTAATTTAGACTAGAAAAATACCTAAAAATTTCAAAATTAGTTGAAGTTTTTGTTAGGTTCTTGGTACTTGATACGTGACTAAAACATTCAGCTAATCCGGGTTGCAGCGGTAGCTAGCAACCTAGTAAGAGACGATCACCTCCAATGTCAAGAAATATAAAACCTCCAACTCCTAAAAAAAGAGTCAGATCAAAACAAAAAGTACACCATTAGAACCGCCTTGTCCGAATCCTCTATAAAGGAAACTTACCTCCCTTTGGCTTGAATAACAAAGAAAATATATTGGCTTGAAAATCAAGAAAATTGACTTTTACCACGTTATTCTCCACAAACGGGATATTTTTTTCTTTCCGCTTTTTCTTTCTGCTCAGCTAGCTGGGCACTGGAAAATCATAGAGAGCTGTATAATAGCTCATTTTAAAGGAAATTGCAACATCTAGTCACTTTTGTATTTAAAAATAAAATACTTTTTAAAGTAGAATCAATTTTGTCAAAAAAATTGCATTTTTGATGTATTTTCATACTGCAGTCTTTTCAAAGATATTTGAATTTTGAAGCAATAAAACAGTCCATGTAATGAACTCTATAGTAATAATAGCTACTTGTCTCAATAGTAACCGAAACTCCTGGAACCAAAATTTTCTTTTTTGGCTTAATCGCTAAAATTATTATGTAAACTGCAAAAATATTTATGATGCCTAATCAGTAATAGTAATTTTTTAATTTAAACAACAAAAATACATGAAAATTCTAAAATTAGTTTTGCTTTTTGTCTCCTGGAAGAAATTTTTTTTTCATCTCAGTTCAAATTTATTATTGTATCCTGTAACCCGTAAAGTACATATCTCCATATTATTGTCTCATAATTGCAATTATTTTAGTTTTCAGTCCAGAATCACTAAACTTATTATTTAAACTGCAAAAATATTTATGGTGTCTAACCAATAATACTAATTTTGTAATTCAAACAAGATAAATACCTGAAAATTTTAAAATTAGTTTTGTTTTATGCTAGGTTTTAGATACTCGACACGGGATTTTGTGTGCTTAATAATTTTATTACAGTAAAGAACGAACATTAAATATTATAAAGAACGAATTACAATAAAGAAGGACACCTAGCCCATGTTAACTGAAACATAAATATGGATTATGTAATTTTACATTAAAAGACGATCGTTGAAATAACAAACAATTGCATACATTGGAATTAGTTAGCTACTTGATTGTTTGAGGTTCGTATCTTACTATTTAAAAGAAGAAAAAGCCGTAGGCTTTTTCCTGTTTGTAATCAGTTTATTATCCGGGTTGCAGCGGTAGCTAGCAACTTACATAAGGGACCGATATAGTTCACCATAAATCCGGGTTGCAGCGGTAGCTAGCAACCTAGTAAGAGACGATCACCTCCAATGTCAAGAAATATAAAACCCCCCAACTCCTAAAAAAAGAGTCAGATCAAAACAAAAAGTACACCATTAGAACCGCCTTGTCCGAATCCTCTATAAAGGAAACTTACCTCCCTTTGGCTTGAATAACAAAGAAAATATATTGGCTTGAAAATCAAGAAAATTGACTTTTACCACGTTATTCTCCACAAACGGGATATTTTTTTCTTTCCGCTTTTTCTTTCTGCTCAGCTAGCTGGGCACTGGAAAATCATAGAGAGCTGTATAATTATAGTAAAGAACGAACTCTTGCCCTTATCCGGGTTGCAGCGGTAGCTAGCAACCTAGTAAGAGACGATCACCTCCAATGTTAAGAAATATAAAAACCCGTAGCTCCTAAAAAAAGAGTCAGATCAAAACAAAAAGTACACCATTAGAACCGCCTTGTCCAAATCCTCCATAAAGGAAACTTACCGCCCTTTGGCTTGAACAGAAAGGGAAATATATTGGCTTGAAAATCAAGAAAATTGACTTTTACCACGTTATTCTCCCCAAACGGGATATTTTTTTTTTCTTTTTTTGTCTCCAGAGATAGCTTGGCACTGGAACATCGTAGAGGGTTGTTCAATAGCTCATTTTAAAGGAAATTAATTGGGTTAAAAACCTTTTGTAACTAAAATAAATTATTTCTAAAAGAGAATAAATTTTTCCAATAAAAACTGTATTTTTGATGCAGTGACGTCATAATTACTATATAAGAAACGTCAAAACTGTAAATGGTCTCATTCATGAATACATAATGGTTAGATCAAAGCAAGCTTTACAATAAGGAACGAATTACAGTAAAGAACAAACTTCCAGCCCATAGTAACTAAAATAAGATTATAATTTAAAACTTAAACAAGCAAACAAGTGCAGCCTTATCCACATGTCATTGCAGGGTATTATTGACAATACTCCTTCTATAACTTTATTAATTTACTTTAATCACTAATAATTTAATGGCTAATGTATATAGTTTCAAACTTTTCATAACTAGAATGAACGTGAATAAAGGCACATCATGGTACCTTTTTCCCCCTCTTTTTCAGGTTGACGCGGTAGCTAGCAACCTAGTAAGAGACGATTACGCCTATAGTAAAATTAAAGTAACCCAAAACTCCTAAAAATAGATTCAGATTAAAATACATTAAAGAAAGAACTTCAGCCCAAAGTAAATAAAATAAGATTATAATTTATGACTCAAATAAGTATTTTTTTTGCTTTGGTCTAAAATACCGTCACCGTTGGGATTTAACCCATGCGTCCGAAGTGACGGGTGGCTAACACCAGCGCCTTAAACCACTCGGCCACGCTGCCTCACATATATATGTAAATATTTTATAATAAAGAACAAACTCAAGCCAATAGTAGCTTAAATATTATATAAAGATTTTATAGTAAAGAATGAACTCAAGTCCAAAGGAACAGAACCCTGTGGTTTATTAATATATTCTTCATTATTTTAGCTAGGAAATAACTAAACAAGTTTCTTTTTTAAATTTGAAATTTAAAAAACATTGCTTTAAATTCTTTAAATTCAATTTTTTTAAAGTTCTCCCCGACAGGGAACCGAACCCCGTTCTCCTGCATGACAAGTATGTATGCTTACATTGCACCATCAGAGACTTGTAATATACAAGTTACATGTAAAAAATGATAATAAATTCGCTAATAAATTAAAAAAATTATATAAGGAATCGGTCTGGTTCATTATAAATGGCGACTACGTAGGTTTCATCGGTATCATAGCTGTAGAAATGGCTGAAACCTAGTATATAACAAATCATGGCACATACTTGGCTTAGCTTGACGCCTGATTATCTGAAGATCGTTTCTTACTATTCCAAATAAGAAAGAGCCATAGGCTTTTTCCTGTTTGTAATCTGGTACATATAGAATATTATCATCCAATTTTATGACTCTGAACTTTTGGAAATGTGGTGTTCAAATGCAACACCAAATTTCCAGACTAAAGCTACTGCCATGGAAATCAATAATTCTGTTTTCGAACAAAATCTAAGGACTGGACACCTGCTGAAACCAGACTTACTAAGAATAGAACAAAATAACGCTCAATGCCTTTTCATACACTTAATATCTGGACAGACCCTCTCGAGAAACAAAATTGAAACACATGTTGAAATCAAAATGTTTGGCACTCAAGATAAAATAAAATTTGAATCCCACCGAGTACTTAACAACGCCATTAATCCGCCATACAATAGTAGTTTTATGTAAAATCACGTGTCAAGAGTATGTCTTCGTACACAAAGCTGTGTACGAAGGGAAGGCAAAATTAATTGGCAAACAGATTTTGCCTTTTAAGGCTATTTTCTCAGGTTATACGTTCATAACACTCCGCAATAGGCTGGGTCAGCAATTTTCTTTTCAATAGGCTGGTCAGCAACCAGCCTTTTTGTGTTCATAGAAATGACACCACATCCGGTTTGCCGCGGTAGCTAGCAATCCGGGTTGCAGCGGTAGCTAGCAATCCGGGTTGCAGCGGTAGCTAGCAATCCGGTTTGCAGCGGTAGCTAGCAACCTAGTAAGAGAGGATCACGTCCAATGTTAAGAAATATAAAAACCATAACTCCTAAAAAAAGAGTCAGATCAAAACAAAAAGTACACCATTAGAACCACCTTGTCCGAAACCCCAGTATAGGAAACTTTCTGTCCATTGACTTGTACAACAAGGGAAATATATTGGCGTGAAAATCAAGAAAAGTGACAGCTACTACAACATTCTGCCTAAACGGCATATTTTTTTTTTACATTAAAAGACGATCACTGAAATAACAAACCATTCCATACATTGGACTTAGTTAGCTACTTGATTGTTTGAGTTTCGTCTCTTACTATTCAAAAGAAGAAAAAGCCGTATTTATAGTTATAGTTAAATTATAACTTTATTATAACTGTTTGTATTTATAGTTAAAAAACGAACTCAAGTCCAAAGAAACTGAACCCTGTGGTTCATTCATATTATCTTCATTATTTTAGCTAGAATGTAAGTAAACAATTTTCTTTTTTAAATTTTAAATTGAAAAGATAGTGCTATTAATTCAACATATTAAAAGTTCTCCCCGACGGGGAATCGAACCCCCTTCTCCCAGGTAACAAGTAGGCATGCTTACCATTAGACTATCGAAAACTTATAAAATAAAAGTTACATATAAGATATGATAATAATTTTTAATCCGGGTTGCAGCGGGTGCTAGCAACCTAGTAAGAGACGATCACGTCCAATGTTAAGAAATATAAAAACCCATAGTTCCTAAAAAAGGAGTCAGATCAAAACAAAAAGTACACCATTAGAACCGCCTTGTCCAAAATCCCTGTATAGGAAACTTTCAGTCCCTTGGCTTGAACAGCAAGGGAAATATATTGGCTTGAAAATCAAGAAAATTACATTAAAATACGATCATTGGAATAATCCGGGTTGCAGCGGTAGCTAGCAACCTAGTAAGAGATCCGGGTTGCAGCGGTAGTTAGCAACCTAGTAAAAGACGATCACGTCCAATGTTAAGAAATATAAAAACCCATAGTTCCTAACAATCCGGGTTGCAGCGGTAGCTAGCAACCTAGTAAGAGACGATCATGTCCAATGTTAAGAAATATAAAAACCCATAGTTCCTAACAAAGGAGTCAGATCAAAACAAAAAGTACACCATTAGAACCGCCTTGTCCGAAACCCCTGTATAGGAAACTTTCTGTCCCTTGGCTTGAACAGCAAGGGAAATATATTGGCTTGAAAATCAAGAAAATTGACTTTAACCACGTTATTCTCCCCAAACGAGATATTTTTTTCTTTTTTTTCTTTTCCACAGATAGCTTGGCACTGGAACATCGTAGAGGGTTGTTCAATAGCTCGTTTTAAAGGAAATTAATTGGGTTAAAAATCTATAGTAACTAAAATAAATTATTTCTAAAAGAGAATAAATTTTTCCACCAAAAACTGCATTTTTGATGTCTTTTCACACTGCAGTCTTTCAAACATAATCGTATACCAGTTATCCGGGTTGCAGCGGTAGCTAGCAACCTAGTAAGAGACGATCACGTCCAATGTTAAGAAATATAAAAACCCATAGTTCCTAAAAAAGGAGTCAGATCAAAACAAAAAGTACACCATTAGAACCGCCTTGTCCGAAACCCCTGAATAGGAAACTTTCTGTCCCTTGGCTTGAAACAGCAAGGGAAATATATTGGCTTTTAAAATCAAGAAAATTGACTTTAACCACGTTATTCTCCTCAAACGGGATATTTTTTTTTTCTCTTTTCTTCTTTTCCAGAGATAGCTTGGCACTGGAACATCGTAGAGAGTTG
The DNA here is from genome assembly GCA_027921565.1 of Artemia sinica. Taxonomy (NCBI): domain Eukaryota; kingdom Metazoa; phylum Arthropoda; class Branchiopoda; order Anostraca; family Artemiidae; genus Artemia; species Artemia sinica. The sequence goes on from CM051268.1 coordinate 28,768,733, forward strand.
TTCAATAGCTCATTTTAAAGAAAATTAATTGGGTTAAAAATCTATAGTAACTAAAATAAATTATTTGTAAAAGAGAATAAATTTTTCCACCAAAAACTGCATTTTTGATGCAGTGACGTCATAATTACTATATAAGAAACGTTAAAACTGTAAATGGTCTCATTCATGAATACATAATGGTTAGATCAAAGCAAGCTACACGCAAGTTAAAACATCAGTACTACAAAAAAAACAGAGATAGTAATCCGGGTTGCGGCGGTAGCTAGCATTATAATAAAGAACGACCTGTTGTACATTAAACACCGATCTCTAGCCCGTAGCAATGAAGATCCGGGTTCCACCGTATTATAATAGAAAAAAGGAACTCTAACTTATATTAAATGGATTACATAAAGGATATACAAGTTTCATCGGATATAGCAGAAACCTAATCCAGGTTGCAGCGGTAGCTAGTTACGTTAAAAGACGATCATTGGAATAGCAAACCATAGCACACATTGGACTTATTTAGCTACTTGATTGTTTGAGGTTCGTCTCTTACTATTTTAAATGAGAAAAAGCCGTAGGCTTTTTCATGTTTGTTATTATCATTACCAATATTATAATAAAGAACGACCTCTTTCCTATACTAAATTTTATAGGCCGCTTAACTCTAGCATAGGCTAGTACAGTTATTATATTTAAGGCCAATATATTAAAATTTTCCACTAAAAGACAGTCATTGGAACAAAAACCTAATACATACATTTGATTTAGTTAGCTACTTGATTGTTTGAGGCTAGTCTCTTGCTATTTCAAAGAAGAAAAAGCCGTAGGCTTTTTCCTGTTTGTAATCAATTAGAAAGAGTTCTACCTTTAAAATGAGTTACGTAGTTTTATAATAAGGCCAAAACAAAATTGTCGACTAGCATTATCCGGGTTGCAGCGGTAGCTAGCAACCTAGTAAGAGACGATCACGTCCAATGTTAAGAAATATAAAAACCCATAGTTCCTAACAAAGGAGTCAGATCAAAACAAAAAGTACACCATTAGAACCGCCTTGTCCGAAACCCCTGTATAGGAAACTTTCTGTCCCTTGGCTTGAACAGCAAGGGAAATATATTGGCTTGAAAATCAAGAAAATTGACTTTAACCACGTTATTCTCCCCAAACGGGATATTTTTTTCTCTTTTCTTTTTTTTTTCTTTTCCACAGATAGCTTGGCACTGGAACATTGTAGAGGGTTGTTCAATAGTTCATTTTAAAGGAAATTAATTGGGTTAAAAATCTATAGTAACTAAAATAAATTTTTTCTAAAAGAGAATAAATTTTTCCACCAAAAACTGCATTTTTGATGTCGTTTCACACTGCAGTCTTTCAAACATAATCGTATACCAGCGGTAAGATTTGAACCCACGCCTCCGAAGAGACTGGTGGCTAACACCAGTGTCTTGGACCACTCGGCCAGGCTGCCTCTCATAAATAAATATATATGTGAATTTGGGTTGCAGCAGTAGCTAGCAACCTAGTAAGAGACGATCAGTCCCATGCTAAGAAATATAACAAAACTCCTAAAAATAGAGTAAGATCAAAACAAAAGTACATCATTAGAACTACCTTGTCTGAAACCCTACTAGATAAATAATGAATGTCGACATAGCTTTATATTAGAGCTATGACGTGAATAGAAAAACACGAAATTATTTTGTTGTTTCTGATGACGTCATGAAATAATATCATTGGGCCATGACGTCAATAAAATCATTACGCCGTGACGTCATAATTACTACTTAAGAAGGACAAAGATGTAAATTCTCTCATTCTTGATTAGAATAATGGTTAGATCGAAGCAAGCTATACGCAATTTGAAAAAACAGTACTACACAAACAACAGAGATAGTATCTTGAAAAGAGAAAAGCAAAGGTATTCAACCGACCAGGCGCATCGAGAAGTAAAAATTGAGAGAGCAAAACAAAGGTATCACAATGATGAAGATTATAGACATGCAAAAATTGAGACAGCCAAACAAAAGTTCAAGGAGAGTTATCACAATGATGAAGATTACCGCATCAAATATAAGAAAAACCAAAAGCAAAGGTATTCAACCGTCCAGGTGTATCGAGAAGTAAAAATTGAGACAGCCAAAGAAAAGATCAAGGAGCGTTACTGGGGTGACAAAATCTATAATGACAAAATTAAATTCTCTGCGAGGTTGTACCGAAGAACGCATAAGGACAAAGGGAAAAATTACATTCAGAAATACAAGAAGATGGCAAAAATGCAGGCTGATCTTTGTAAATTGAGAAACATTTTACGCATGTTTTATCGGGATCACAAAAAGTATTCAAAATTACAGATTAAAATTCTCTTTGAAAGAGCGGATGCTGTTGAAAAGTCGGCTAGAAATTCCTTGGCAAAGCTTCATAGTAATATCAAAAAGAAATGTTGTCAGTTTAACGAAAAGCTTCCAAGGTATGGATTGGCAACTGCGGAACAGTTTATAGATGCAATGGAAAATGTTCGACAACACAGTGAATATACGGAGGCGTACTTCTTAGAAAATTCGTATATTAATTTTGGAAGGAGCAATTGCAGTTTGTGTAGCAGCAATAAAAATATATATACAAGCATACCTATCAACAGCGAAGGAAAAGCAATGTTTTTCAATTATGGCGAAAACGAGCCTGTTAGGGTTATTAGTAAATGTGTTTGTAAGACTAATGATTTAGAACAAATTCCTGGAACACCGACTCAAGAAAAAAGCATTTCTAACTGTGTTTTAAACAGTTCGTTTAGTTCTACTGAATATGTGGCAAAAAATTCTCTGTGTAGTAGAACAAACTGTCCTGAAAAGTACGAGACAACTATTGAAAAATGCTCTAAAACTAGATCTGACAAGGAAATTATGATGGCTGAAGTCACCTATAACAATCTGAGTAAACATTCAAAACCAAAAATTGGGCAGCAGGTTACTTGGCAATGTCACCCTGATATCTGCAAGCTCTATCCGACGGATATTGAATTATGTCAAATTCTTTTTGATATCCTTGAAAATAATATAGCATTAAAATTTTCAACTGACAAAGTGGTTAATTTCTACCTTGGCGGCTTGGATTATTGTGAAATCAATTACAGGGACACAAGAAAGCATGGGCATTCGTTATACTGTAGCCCAAATGAGGGATGTCAGAGCTATTTGCGTTCTCTAAGGGCACTAGCTCCACATTTTCCTGTCTTGAACTGTTTCATTAATAGCGTATATAAGGCAGTATCAAAATGTAAGATTATACAACATATTAATCTACTAAAAGTCGAGGGCTCGTACAAGGAACTAAGTCATTACATAGAAGAAGTGTCAAGTAGACTCTGTCGTAATAATAGTCAAGACTTCATTTACGGTGATAGCAATATTAGAGTTTCTGTGGATGAAAATACAACAATAAAATTATTTGGTGAGAGCCTTGATAAGGTACCTAACATTAGGGATGTATACCCCACAATGCATTGTGACAGTTGTGAGCAGATAAAGACAAAATACCAATTGAAGAGTCTAAGATCCCTTTCAAATAAGAAAGGTTTTGATGTAATGATGGCCACGATTTTAGAACACCTACAACAGGACATACCCAAAGATGACAGAGAACAACTGATTCAATGTACAGGCTGGAAAGAGGATGCCATAGATTCATTCTTTGTCTGTGATTACTGTGCTGGGAAAATGTTGAAAAGTCAGGAGAATGTCCGATCAGTATTAAATAACCTTCATATAGACTGTACACCGGAATGTATAAAGTGTTTAAATAATTTTGAAATGGCAATGATTCGATTTGTAATGCCTTGTCTTACGATCGTCAGATTAGGGCAAGTAACTGCATTGAAGAGACCTAGAACAGAACTTGTTGACGCTCTTAAGGGGAGAATAGTATATCTACCTGTTGATGTGCAAGCAAATGCAGATATTCAGCCTGAAAAACTTCTTAACATTGATAGTTTTGTAGTCATTGTCAATGGTCAGCCTACTTACAACAAGAATGTTTTGACTGCACTAATAGATCTGAGAAAAGTCCATGAAGCACTGTTGTGGTTAAGAGAGAACAACAGTCTCTATAAAACAATACATGCATACACCCTAGAAGATTTAAAAAAAAATACTTGAAGCCCGTCTTGCTGAAAAAGCGGTTGGTGTTGATAATTTACCTGAAATACCGGAAGCTGCAATCCTTCAGAAACTGACAGAAAGCGCAAAATCTACATTGGTTGAACATTTTTCTGTCCAGCCTCTCAATTCAGCGGTTCCAAAAGACTTCATTGAAGATTTTAAGCAAATGAAAGATCTTGGTACTGACCAATTTCAAATCAAGAAACTAAAAGGTGAGAGCGAAGACTTATTTCAGGAAGAACTTGATCTAAAAGTGTTTCCAAATCTTTTCCCGAAAGGCAAATATGGCTTGCGTGACAAGGCAAGACCATTTCGGATTAGGAATGCAGAATATTTTAAATCAAGGCTTCTTAGCAGACATACTAAGTTTCGTCTTGACAAACAGTTTCTTTTTCACAGCTTCCAATTGCAAGAATTCTCTTACATGTGTAATAGCGTTGGTCATATGTTGCGGACTGTGAAACCAAATCAAAATGCTCGTCAATTTATAGACAGGCTTCATTCCCGTGATGGAGAGATGGAAGCGACTTTGTTTTCTGTTCAATCAAAAATCAGAGGATCTCAGCAGTATTTTCAATCTCTTTCCTATAAAGTAAAGTCAATGATTGAGCAATTGGGTCCACCGACTTTGTTTCTGACAGTTTCATGTGCTGAGTGGTATATTTAATGAGCTAATTTGTTCAAAGACAAATCCTTTGTTTGGTAAAATTAAGGATCATTTCTGGCGTATCGAGTATCAGAAACGAGGTGCGCCTCATGTACACTGTGTGTTGTGGATTGAAGATGCTCCTATTATTGGGAAATCAACAGCGTCTGAAGTGATTCAGTATATCAATAGTATTATAACTTGTGAAATACCAAATAGATTGACTAGTCCAACTCTTCACAAACTGGTCAAAGACCATCAAGTGCACCGCTGTAATAAATACTGTCAAAGAAAGTATAAGAGAAAAAGAGGAAGATGGGTTACGTATTGTAAGTTTGGCTTTCCTCGTCCTACAAAGGAACGAACAGAATTATATGACATCCTTGACTGCTTGGCTCATGGTACAAACCGTAAAAAACCAAGAAAAAGAATATATCATCTGCTTCGAAGAGATGACGAGCGTTATATAAATGACTATTCTCCTGCGTTACTTATTGCTAATCAAGCAAACATTGATGTTCAATATATTGGCCATTTGGGCTCTAAATTACCGTATTACATTACCGATTACATGACAAAAGCAGAGAGTGTCGAAATAGAAGCAATGTGGGAGGAAGTAAATAATGCATGCAAAAGTCTTGGTCAACGAACTATGTCCTACTTGTTGAAGTCCATAAAAACCCGTCAAGTTGGAGCAGTTGAAGCTGCTGATAGGCTTCTTGGTACTAAATTGTATAGTATTTCTAGGCAATTTAGATATATTGACCTTGCGAAAAAGAGCGAGGTGAAGAGGACATTGAGAAGGTATGAGGAGCTTGAAAAGCTTGCTAAAAACGATCCACAGAGTATATAATAAAGATCCAACTCTTGCCTATACTAACTGGTATGGGTCGCTTAACTATAGTGTAGTCCGGGTTGCAGCGGTAGCTAGCAACCTAGTAAGAGACGATCACCTCCAATGTTAAGAAAAATAAAACCCCCCAACTCCTAAAAAAAGAGTCAGATCAAAACAAAAAGTACACCCTTAGAACCGCCTTGTCCGAATCCTCTATAAAGGAAACTTACCGCCCTTTGGCATGAATAACAAAGAAAATATATTGGCTTGAAAATCAAGAAAATTGACTTTTACCACGTTATTCTCCACAAACGGGATATTTTTTTCTTTCCGCTTTTTTTTCCTGCTCAGCTAGCTGGGCACTGGAAAATCATAGAGAGCTGTATAATAGCTCATTTTAAAGGAAATTGCAACATCTAGTCACTTTTGTAATTAAAAATAAAATACTTTTTAAAGTAGAATCAATTTTGTCAAAAAAATTGCATTTTTGATGTATTTTCATACTGCAGTCTTTTCAAAGATATTTGAATTTTGAAGCAATCAAACAGTTCATGGTAATGAACTCTATAGTAATAATAGCTACTTGTCTCAATAGTAACCGAAACTCCTGGAACCAAAATTTTCTTTTTTGGCTTAATCGCTAAAATTATTATGTAAACTGCAAAAATATTTATGATGCCTAATCAGTAATAGTAAGTTCTTAATTTAAACAACAAAAATACATGAAAATTTTATAATTAGTTTTACTTTTTGTCTCCTGGAAGAAAAATTTTTTTCATCTCAGTTCAAAGTTATCCGGGTTGCAGCGGTAGCTAGCAACCTAGTAAGAGACGATCACGTCTAATGTTAAGAAATATAAAAACCCCTAACTCCTAAAAAAAGAGTCAGATCAAAACAAAAAGTACACCATTAGAACCGCCTTGTCCGAAACCCCTATAAAGGAAACTTACCGCCCTTTGGCTTGAATAACAAAGAAAATATATTGGCTTGAAAATCAGGAAAATTGACTTTAACCACGTTATTCTGCACAAACGGGATATTTTTTTTCTTTCTTTTGTTTCCAGAGATAGCTTGGCACTGGAACATCGTAGAGAGTTGTTCAATGGCTCATTTTAAAGGAAATCTCTAGATCTAGCGCCTTTTGCACTTAATTTTTTTTATTAATTATTTTTCACGAAAAACTTAATTTTGTATATACAATATTGATCAATGACGTCATAGTCGTTGGATGTAGTACATAAAGGCTCGATCATCGAATTTAAGCTGAAACTAAGTAAAGGACAATTATGCCTCCATATATTCACAGTGATGTATAAGATTTCCCATTACATCTGTAAACTGTTCCACAGTTACCGGTCCATACCTTGGAAGCTTTTCACTAAACATGCAACATTTCTGTTGGATATTACTATGAAGTTTTGCGAAAGCATCTCTAGCTGACTTTTCAACAAAATCTATTCTTTCAGAGATAATTTTAATCTTTAATTTTGAATATTTTTCGTAATCCCGGTAAAACATTCGTAAAATTTTTCTCAGTTTACAAAGATCAGTTTGTGCGTTCTTTGCAGCTTGTGTAAACTGCAAAAATATCCATGTTATCCGAGCAATAGTTTGAATATTTCAATACAAGCTGGAAAACTACCTTAAAATGTTAAAATTGGTTTTATTTTTGGTTAGGTTCTAACTACCCGATGTGGGATTGACTATGTATTTTCAGACCAAAAAATTACATTTTTTAATATATATTTTATTTTTCAGTTTAGAATCGCTAAAGTTATTATGTAAACTGCAAAAATATTTATGATATCTGAGCAATAATTTTAATTTTTTCATTCAAACTAACAAAATACCTGAAAATTTAAAAATTAGTTTTATTTTTTGTTAGGTTATGGATACCTGATACGAGTTATAAGAAGTGTTAATTAGATGAAAATATTATTTCTTGTTTTGTAATAAGATGCCTTCTAAGCGAGTTATTATACGTAATTTAAAAAAACAGTACTATACAAAAAACAGAGACAACATCTTGGAAAGAAAAAAGCAAAGGTATTCAACTGACAAGGCGTATCGAGAAGTAATAATTGAGAGAGCAAAACAAAACAGCAAGATGTGTTATCACAATGATGAAGATTATAGAAATGCGAAAATTGAGACAGCCAAACAAAAGAGTACGGAACGGTATGATAATGATGAAGATTACCGAAACAAACATAAGAAAAAAGTTGCTACCAGAATAATGGGTAGATACTGGGGTGACAAAAGCTATAATGAAAAAATTAAATTCTCTGCGAGGTTGTACCGAAGAACGCATAAGGACAAAGGGAGAAATTACATTCACAAATACAAGAAGATGGCAAAAATGCAGGCTGATCTTTGTAAATTGAGAAACATTTTACGCATGTTTTATCGGGATCACGAAAAGTATTCAAAATTACAGATTAAAATTCTCTTTGAAAGAGCGGATGCTGTTGAAAAGTCGGCTAGAAATTCTTTGGCAAAGCTTCATAGTAATATCCAAAAGAGTATTTATATTACAGTATTTATATTATGCGTCATTATAAATTATAAAAGGTTCAAATGTTCGAAGATTATAGAGTTAAAAATTTTCCAACACCGGGAATCGAACCCGAGCCTGTTAAGTGAAAGTTAACTATCCTAGCCACTAGACCATATGGAACCATAATGATGTATGATTTAAGATTACATTAAAGGACGAGCTATAGCACATAGTAACTGGAATACGGGTTGCAATAGTAGCTTGCAACCTAATTGGGTTGAGGCGGTAGCTAGCAACCTAGTAGGAGAGGATCACACCACATAGTAAAAAATGAAATAGTCACATTGAAAGACAATCATTGGAATAAAAAAGTATTGTATACATTGGAATAAGTAACAGTAAAAAATAAGCTCTTACTCAGCTTATCCGGGTTGCAGTGGTAGCTATCAACCTAGTAAGAGACGATCAAGTCCAATGTTAAGAAATATAAAAACCCATAGCTCCTAAAACAGGAGTCAGTTTTTTTCTTTCTTTTCCACAGATAGCATGGCACTGGAACATCGTAGAGAGTTTTATCCGGGTTGCAGCGGTAGCTAGCAACCTAGTAAGAGACGATCACGTCCAATGTTAAGAAATATAAAAACCCATAGCTCCTAAAAAAGGAGTCAGATCAAAACAAAAAGTACACCATTAGAACCACCTTGTCCGAAACCCCTGTATAGGAAACTTTCTGTCATTTGGCTTGAACAGAAAGGGAAATATATTGGCTTGAAAATCAAGAAAAGTGGCAGCTACTACAACATTCTTCCTAAACGGGATATTTTTTTCTTTTTTTCTTTGTTTCCAGAGATAGCTTGGCACTGGAACATCGTAGAGGGTTGTTCAATAGCTCATTTTAAAGGAAATTAATTGGGTTAAAAACCTTTTGTAACTAAAATAAATTATTTCTAAAAGAGAATAAATTTTTCACCAAAAACTGCATTTTCGATGTCTTTTCACACTGCAGTCTTTCAAACATAATCGTATACCAGCGGTAAGATTTGAACCCACGCCTCCGAAGAGACTGGTGGCTAACACCAGTGCCTTGGACCACTCGGCCAGGTTGCCTCTCATAAATAATATATATGTGAATCCGGGATGCAGCAGTAGCTAGCAATCTATAAGAGACGATCAGTCCAATGCTAAGAAATATAACAAAACTCCTAAAAATAGAGTCAGATCAAAACAAAAGTACATCATTAGAATTACCTTGTCTGAAACCCTACTAGATAAATATTGAATGTCGTCATAGTTTTATATTAGAGCTATGACGTGAATAGAAAAACACGAAATTATATTGTTGTTTCTGAAGACGTCATGAAATAATATCATTGCGCTATGACGTCAATAAAATCATTACGCCGTGACGTCATAATTACTATATAAGAAGCGTCAGAACTGTAAATGTTCACATTCATAATTACATAATGGTTTCAATCAAGCAAGCTGCACGCAAATTGAAAAAACAGTACTACACAAACAACAGAGATAGTATCTTGAAAAGAAAAAAGCAAAGGTATTCAACCGACCAGGCGTATCGAGAAGTAATCAAACAAAACAGCAAGATGTGTTATCACAATGATGAACATTATAGACATGCAAAAATTGAGACAGCCAAACAAAAGATCAAGGAACGGTATGGTAATGATGAAGATTACAGAGAAGCAACAATTGAGCAGGCTAGACAAAAGAGCAAGGAACGGTATGATAATGATGAATATTACAGAGAAGCAAGAATTGAGCAGGCTAGATTTACAGTAAAGAACGATCGCTTATGCATAGTAAATAAATGATATATGGTGGTTTCAGGGGTAGTTACTTGTGATTCGTCTCTTATTATTTCAAAGAAGAAAAAGCCGTAGGCTTTTTCCTGTTTGTAATGATATAGCATAAAACGAATTCCAAGTTGTAACTGACGTCATCCTGGTTGTTATAGTAAATTACAGTAAAGAACAAACCTCCAGCACATAGTAACTAAAATAAGATTATAATCCGGGTTGCAGCGATAGCTAGCAATCCGGGTTGCAGCGATAGCTAGCAACCTAGTAAGAGACGATCACGTCCAATGTTAAGAAATATAAAAACCCATAGTTCCTAACAAAGGAGTCAGATCAAAACAAAAAGTACACCATTAGAACCGCCTTGTCCGAAACCCCTGTATAGGAAACTTTCTGTCCCTTGGCTTGAACAGCAAGGGAAACATATTGGCTTGAAAATCAAGAAAATTGACTTTAACCACGTTATTCTCCCCAAACGGGATATTTTTTTCTTTTTTTTCTTTTTCTTTTCCACAGATAGCTTGGCACTGGAACATCGTAGAGGGTTGTTCAATAGCTCATTTTAAAGGAAATTAATTGGGTTAAAATCTATAGTAACTAAAATAAATTATTTTTAAAAGAGAATAAATTTTTCCACCAAAAACTGCATTTTTGATGTCTTTTCACACTGCAGTCTTTCAAACATAATCGTATACCAGCGGTAAGATTTGAACCCACGCCTCCGAAGAGACTGGTGGCTAACACCAGTGTCTTGGACCACTCGGCCAGGCTGCCTCTCATAAATAAATATATATGTGAATTTGGGTTGCAGCAGTAGCTAGCAACCTAGTAAGAGACGATCAGTCCCATGCTAAGAAATATAACAAAAGTCCTAAAAATAGAGTAAGATCAAAACTAAAGTACATCATTAGAACTACCTTGTCTGAAACCCTACTAGATAAATAATGAATATCGTAGCTTTATATTAGAGCTATGAAGTGAATAGAAAAACACGAAATTATATTGTTGTTTCTGATGACGTCATGAAATAATATCATTGCGCCTTGACGTCAATAAAATCATTACGCCGTGACGTCATAATTACTACTTAAGAACGACACAGATGTAAATTCTCTCATTCTTGATTAGAATAATGGTTAGATCGAAGCAAGCTATACGCAATTTGAAAAACCAGTACTACACAAACAACAGAGATAGTATCTTGAAAAGAGAAAAGCAAAGGTATTCAACCGACCAGGCGCATCGAGAAGTAAAAATTGAGAGAGCAAAACAAAGGTATTCAACCGACCAGGCGTATCGAGAAGTAATAATTGAGAGAGCAAAACAAAGGTATTCAACCGACCAGGCGCATCGAGAAGTAAAAATTGAGAGAGCAAAACAAAGGTATTCAACCGACCAGGCGTATCGAGAAGTAATAATTGAGAGAGCAAAACAAAGGTATTCAACCGACCAGGCGTATCGAGAAGTAATAATTGAGAGAGCAAAACAAAACAGCAAGATGTGTTATCACAATGATGAAGATTATAGACATGCAAAAATTGAGACAGCCAAACAAAAGATCAAGGAGCGTTACTGGGGTGACAAAATCTATAATGAAAAAATTAAATTCTCTGCGAGGTTGTACCGAAGAACGCATAAGGACAAAGGGAAAAATTACATTCAGAAATACAAGAAGATGGCAAAAATGCAGGCTGATCTTTGTAAATTGAGAAACATTTTACGCATGTTTTATCGGGATCACAAAAAGTATTCAAAATTACAGATTAAAGTTCTCTTTGAAAGAGCGGATGCTGTTGAAAAGTCGGCTAGAAATTCCTTGGCAAAGCTTCATAGTAATATCCAAAAGAAATGTTGTCAGTTTAACGAAAAGCTTCCAAGGTATGGATTGGCAACTGCGGAACAGTTTATAGATGCAATGGAAAATGTTCGACAACACAGTGAATATACGGAGGCGTACTTCTTAGAAAATTCGTATATTAATTTTGGAAGGAGCAATTGCAGTTTATGTAGCATTAATAAAAATATATATACAAGCATACCTATCAACAGCGAAGGAAAAGCAATGTTTTTCAATTATGGCGAAAACGAGCCTGTTAGGGTTATTAGTAAATGTGTTTGTAAGACTAATGATTTAGAACAAATTCCTGGAACACCGACTCAAGAAAAAAGCATTTCTAACTCTGTTTTAAACAGTTCGTTTAGTTCTACTGAATATTTGGCAAAAAATTCTCTGTGTAGTAGAACAAACTGTCCTGAAAAGTACGAGACAACTATTGAAAAATGCTCTAAAACTAGATCTGACAAGGAAATTATGATGGCTGAAGTCACCTATAACAATCTGAGTAAACATTCAAAACCAAAAATTGGGCAGCAGGTTACTTGGCAATGTCACCCTGATATCTGCAAGCTCTATCCGACGGATATTGAATTATGTCAAATTCTTTTTGATATCCTTGAAAATAATATAGCATTAAAATTTTCAACTGACAAAGTGGTTAATTTCTACCTTGGCGGCTTGGATTATTGTGAAATCAATTACAGGGACACAAGAAAGCATGGGCATTCGTTATACTGTAGCCAAAATGAGGGATGTCAGAGCTATTTGCGTTCTCTAAGGGCACTATCTCCACATTTTCCTGTCTTGAACTGTTTCATTAATAGCGTATATAAGGCAGTATCAAAATGTAAGATTATACAACTTATTAATCTACTAAAAGTCGAGGGCTCGTACAAGGAACTAAGTCATTACATAGAAGAAGTGTCAAGTAGACTCTGTCATAATAATAGTCAAGACTTCATTTACGGTGATAGCAATATTAGAGTTTCTGTGGATGAAAATACAATAATAAAATTATTTGGTGAGAGCCTTGATAAGGTAGCTAACATTTGGGATGTATACCCCACAATGCATTGTGACAGTTGTGAGCAGATAAAGACAAAATACCAATTGAAGAGTCTAAGATCCCTTTCAAATAAGAAAGGTTTTGATGTAATAAGAGACGATATAATAAAGAACGATCTCTAGCCTATACTAACTGAAATGTTTAATATAAAAAGTAACTTCAGAGATTGACGGTGTCGTGGCTGCATTTACAGTAAAGACCGATCTATAGCCCGTAGTAACTGAAGATCTGGGTTGCACTGTATTATAAAAGAAAAAAGGAACTCTAACTTATATTAAATGGAATACATCTGGGTTGCAGCGGTAGCTAGCAACCTAGTAAGAGACGATCACGTCCAATGTTAAGAAATATAAAAATAACTCCTAAGAAAAAAAGCCAGATCAAAACAAAAAGTACACCATTAGAACCGCCTTGTCCAAAATACCAGAGTAGGAAACTTTCTTTCCATTGGCTTGAACAGCAAGGGAAATATATTGGCTTGAAAATCAAGAAAAGTGGCAGCTACTATAATATTCTGCCTAAACGGGATATTTTTTTTCTTTTTTTTCTTGTTTTCCGCAGATAGCTTGGCACTGGAACATCGTAAAGAGTTATTCAATGGCTCATTTTAAAGGAAATTAATTGGTTTAAAAATATTTTGTAATGAAAATAAATTATTTGTAAGAGAGAATAAATTTTTCCATTAAAAACTGCATTTTTGATGTCTCTTCATACTGCAGTCTTTTCAAAGATATTTGATTTTTGTACATAAATCATAATCGTATACCAGCGGTAAGATTTGAACCCACGCCTCCGAAGAAACTGGTGGCTAACACCAGCGCCTTGGACCACTCGGCCACGCTGCCTCTCATAACCAAAGGTGACAGATTCAAATCCTGCCGAAGGCAATTTTCATACATTTGTCTTTTTAAACTTCTATTAATAACTACTACATGGCATCCTCTTGACTGACACATTTTATGATGAACTATGTCGATCCTTTATGTACTTTTGATGCATTGATTGGTATCAGAATTCCGTTTTTTTAGTTTCAGTTACAATTGAGACGATTCACTCTTACTAAACAGTTGTCTTATAATTCCAATTATTTTAGTTTTCACTTCAGAATCGCTAAACTTATTATGTAAACTGCAAAATACATTAAAGAACGACCTGCAGTCCATAGTAACTGAAGTACAATGAGAATCCGGGTTGCAGCGGTATATCCGGGTTGCAGCGGAAGCTAGCAACCTAGTAAGAGACGATCACGTCCAATGTTAATAAATATAAAAAACCATAACTCCTAAAAAAAGAATCAGATCAAAACAAAAAGTACACCATTAGAACTGCCTTGTCCGAGATCCCTTTATGGAAAACTTTCCGTCCCTTGGCTTGAGCAGCAAGGGAAATATATTGCCTTCAAAATCAAGAAAAGTGGCAGCTACTACAGCATTCTGCCTAAACGGCATCTTTTCCGGGTTGCAGCGGTAGCTAGCAACCTAGTAAGAGACTATCTCGTCCAATGTTAAGAAATATAAAAACCCATAGCTCCTAAAAAAGGAGTCAGATCAAAAAAAAGTACACCTTTAGAACTGCCTTGTCCGAAAACCCTGTATAGGAAACTTTCTGTTCCTTGGCTTGAACAGCGAGGGAAATATATTGGCTTGAAAATCAAGAAAAGTGGCAGCTACTACAAAATTCTGCCTAAACGTCATATTTTTTTCTTTCTTTTTATATTTTCATCAGATAGCTTGGCACTGGAACATCGTAGAGAGTTGTTCAATCGCTCATTTTAAAGGAAATTAATTGGGTTAAAAATCTTTTATAAATAAAATAAATTATTTCTAAAAGAGAATAAATTTTAACAACTGCTTTTTTATGTCTTTTCATACTGCAGTCTTTTCAAAGATATTTGATTATTGTACATAAATCATAATCGTATACCAGCGGTAAGATTTGAACCCACGCCTCCGAAGAGACTGGTGGCTAACACCAGCGCCTTTGACCACTCGGCCACGCTGCCTCTCATAACTATATATGTGAATCCGGGTTGCAGCAGTAGCTAGCAGCCTAGTGAGATTCGGGCTGCAGCGGTAGCTAGCAACCTAGTAAGAGACGATCACGTCCAATGTTAATAAATATAAAAAACCCTAACTCCTAAAAACAGAGTCACATCAAAAACAAAAAGTACACCATTAGAGCCGCCATGTCCGAAACCCCTATAAAGAAAACTTACCGCCCTTTGGCGTGAATAACAAAGAAAATATATTGGCTTGAAAATCAAGAAAATTGACTTTAACCACGTTATTCTCCACAAATGGGATATTTTTTTCTTTCTTCTTCTTCTTTTCCACAGATAGCTTGGCACTGGAACATCGTAGAAAGTTGTTCAATGGCTCATTTATAGGAAATCTCTAGATCTAGTGCTATTTGTACTTAATTTTTTTTAAATTAATTATTTTTTACGAAAAACTTAATTTTTATATACAATATTGATCAATGACGTCATAGTCGTTGGATCTAGTTAGTACATAAAGGCTCGATCATCGAATTTAAGCTGAAACTAAGTAAAGGACAATTATGCCTCCATATATTCACAGTGATGTATAAGGTTGCCCATTGCATCCGTAAACTGTTCCACAGTTGCCGGTTCATACCTTGGAAGCTTTTCACTAAACATGCAACATTTCTTTTGGATATTACTATGAAGTTTTGCGAAAGCATCTCTAGCTGACTTTTCAACAATTATAATAAAGATCGAACTCTTCCCTATACTAACTTGCATACGCAACTTCACTATAGTTAAGATTACAGTATTTATATTATACATCATTATAGATTATAAAAGGTTCAAATGTTCGAAGATTATAAAGTTAAAAATTTTCCCACACCGGGAAACGAACCCGAGCCTGTTAAGTGAAAGTTAACTATCCTAGCCACTAGACCATATGGAACCACAAAGAACTATGATTTAAGAGCCATATGCATATTATTATTTCACCATACCAATTATAATAAGGCCAAAACAAAATCGTCGACTTGCAACCTTACTTTTGACACATTAGTTAAATCTTCATCAGGCTTAAAAAAATTTTTGCTAGTTTTACATGAAAGAACGAACCTTAGCCCATAGTAGCAGAAATAAGATTACATAAAGGATCGACATAGTTCATCATAAAATGTGTCAGTCAACAGGATCTCATGTAGTAGTTATTAATAGAAGTTATTAATAGAAGACTTTAAAAGACAAATGTCTAAAAATTGCCTACTGCAGGAATTGAACCTGTGACATTTGGAGCAGAATTCCAACACACCATACACTTTGCCACGTAGGCTATAAAGGACACAATTTTAAATTAATTTATGTTTTATATTAAAAGAAAATCCTTAGAACACCAAACCATTGCATATATTGAACTTAGTTAGCTGCCTGATTCTTTGAGGATCGTCTCATACTATTCAAACTAAGGATAAACCGTAGGATTTTTCCTGTTTGTAATCAGGGTTTTATCAAACAGTTCTTGGTAAAGAACTGTATAGTAAGAGCGACTCGTCTCAATAGTAACCGAAACTCTAAAAAACTGAATTTTTACTTTTTTATGGTGATTTTAAATATGTAATAACCATATATGAAGTAATAAGTGATTACGTTAAAATTGAAAAAAAAATAAATTTTTATTTTATTTTAGTTTTAGCTCAGAATCGATCAGCCTATAAACTGCAAAAATAATTATGGTATCTGAGCAATAATTTTAATTTTGTAATTTAAACTGGAATTATACCTGAAAATTCTAAAATTAGTTACATTAAAAGAAGATCATTGGAATAGCAAACCATTGCATACATTGGACTTAGTTAGCTAATTGATTATTTGAGGTTGGTCTCTTACTATTTCAAAGAAGAAAAAGGCGTAGGCTTTTTCCTGTTCGTAATTACATAAAGGACCGATATAGTTCATCATAAATGGTGTTTGTCAATACGATTTTTTTTATATAATTATCCATTATTATATAAAATGCGGTAATTTTTTGGGGGGGGGCTTTAACAAAAAATTCATTTGTTAACTGAAACTAGAATAATCCTGAAAATTTTAAATAAAACAATTTTATTTAACTGCAAACTGTAAAATTATTTATGATGTCTGAGCAGTAAATTTAATTTTTTAATTCAAATTAGAATCATAGGCAATGCAACAGCGCTGCCTAAGTAAAGAACAATGTTTTCACAATGTATTATTTTTTTTATTTTTTGGGGTTTCATGTTAAAGATTGATCAATGATGTCAAGATCGTAGGTTGTAGCCAGGTCGACTCTTACTATTCAAATTAAGAAAAAGCCTTAGTATTTTTCCTGTTTGCAACTTCACATCAAACAAATAAAAGATCAGATCAGACCGAGAACAGATCAGATCAGACCGACAACAGTTAGAGTAATTAAATTAAAAAAGTTCGTATTTTCAAACAGTTCGTGGTTATGAAAAGTTTTTATAATAAAGAACGAACTCTTCCCTATACTAAATTGTATAGGCAACTTCACTATAGTTAAGATTACAGTATTTATATTATGACTATGCAAAAGGAATGAGAAAAAACTGCAAAACTCTGTAGACTGCAAAAATATTCAGGATGTTTGAGTAACAATTTCACTTTATGAAAAGAAACTATATACATTCCTCAAAATTTTACATTAAGGAACGAACTGTAGCCCACAATAACTGAAGAAATAAAATGAATCATTATATAGATGATTATTTTAATTTTTACATTAAAAGACGGTCATTGGACTAACAAACCATTGTATACATTGGATTAGTTAGCTACTTGATTGTTTGAGGTTCGTCTCTTACTATTTCAAACAAAAAAAGCTATAGGCTTTTCTGTTTTTTCATTAGGATCACTTGCCATTTGGGGCCGTTTCTGCTTTTTTGATGCAAGATAATGGTCAAAAGGGCTAGTCAGCAATATTCAAGGAATGGCTGAGGGTACTAAGTTTAAAGTCCCCATGCCCATCAACATGGCCTGTTGATGGGGATGTTAAAGTGTGATTTGAGGCAAACGCCCCACCCCCTTCTGCCCTTTCGGATACTCCCTCCTCAACACTGATGGAAATTTAGAAAAACGGTTTTGTTTAAATCAGTCAGAAGGACTAATAATTATGTTTTCGGAGATCCCGTGCCATCCCCCCCCCCCCCGAGCCTGCGTCGCAAGGAATTTAAATTTCGCAATTTGTCGGTTTTTATAATAAAGAGCGAACAATCCGGGTTGCAGCGGTAGCTAGCAACCTAGTAAGAGACGATCACCTCCAATGTTAAGAAATATAAAAACCCCTTAGCTCCTAAAAAAAGAGTCAGATCAAAACAAAAAGTACACCATTAGAACCGCCTTGTCCAAATCCTCCATAAAGGAAACTTACCGCCCTTTGGCTTGAATAACAAAGAAAATATATTGGCTTGAAAATCAAGAAAATAGACTTTTACCACGTTATTCTCCCCAAACGGGATATTTTTTTCTTTTTTTTTTTCTTTTTTCTTTTCCACAGATAGCTTGGCACTGGAACATCGTAAAGGGTTGTTCAATAGCGCATTTTAAAGGAAATTAATTGGGTTAAAAATCTATAGTAACTAAAATAAATTATTTCTAAAAGAGAATAAATTTTCCCACCAAAAACTGCATTTTTGATGCAGTGACGTCATAATTATATAATAAAGAACGACCTCTTGCCTATATTAAATTTTTTCAAACAGAGGGAATCTAATCACTAGTCAGAGAGTTACGATGAATAACACTAACCTTTAGTCCATCTCTTACAAATAAGCACACTCCTCTGTAGTACAGAGGGGAGTTAAGGTTCCAAAAGAGACGTAAACCCCTGATTTAAATTTCATCAGGTGATAGGGCTAACAAAGTGTTTTTTGATTCAACTTCTGTAATTTCTGCAACTATCTAATTTTTCCATAGTAATACGAAAGGAAAGTTCTGAAAGTTTATTAAGGAGGCTATCTAAATTTCAACTAAAGAACTTCATTCGTTCTGATGTAGGAGTCCAAGTGGTTGTGGGTCTAGAGTAAGCAGGAGCTAAAGAACTGTTAATATTTTCAGACACTGCGCTATGAAACGACTAAGAATTTTTTTTTTTATGTCGAAGCTAGAAATAGAGCAAATTACTGGTGTTGGTCTAGTAGGAGCATAACATTAGTGGGTAGGAACCCTTGCGTTTGTCAGTAGTCCAACATCAATCCCGTAATCATATTAAAGATGGTTTGTGATGAAAACAGTAACATTTACCACATCAGGGACACCAAGTGCAACAGTTTTCTACTGTCGCTATTTTCCTCAGCTCTAATTAGACGAATGATGCCAATTCAACAGCACTAGTAGCTGCTCGTACCTCCTCATGAATAATAGAACGGCTCTTTTCCTCTTCATCCTAAACCGGTCTTCTTTTCGTTTATTTGATTAATTTCACTTCGATCTGACCATTTGACTGGTAAACGTTGCTGATTCTGGTTTCCTCTTCACCAGGCTCCAGCTTAAAAAAGAAGTACTAATATCTTTTCTTGTTTGCAATCATGGTTATACCGGTAGCTGTTACCTAGTAAAGAATGAACTACGGCCCATAGGAATAAAAATCGAAAAAAAAACACACTTTAAAAAAAATGGCTTGTAAGAAAAACTAGAGCACGGACGAAATGATGAGCTAAAGAGTTACAGGGGCAGACAAAAACCCCGCCACAAAATTGGATCAATCAATGCATTGAGCTTTAGTAATATTAAAGTCCCCTAGATGAACAAGCTCATAATTTGCAAAATCAGACTTCACTTGAGGTAGCATAGTAGCCAAATAGTTAAAACAATGTCAGAGTATAACAGAAACTGGGTTTTCATAACCAAATTTTTCTATCTCTCGGTGACGTTTATATATTTTTAGAAAAAGATTTGGGAGAAGGGTATTATATTGGGGTATAAAACTCACATAGAGGTTCCTACCGGCACAAAGGTGGAAAAGGTGTTTTTAAACTTATGTCTTGAATCCTTTTTATATTATTATTTCGTCCTGCCGCTGTGTTGCGAAATTTATGACTCTCCAGTTTCATATTCTATATTCATGTAAAGTTACTCTAAAACTGTCATCCTGGAGGTGACCAATGGCATAACCTCCCAAGAGGTGCTTATTCTTCCTATATTTCAACTGTAGATTAACTTTAAATATTACTAGCTGGCTTTCTTTACTTTTAATATACAATATACTTTTTAATATACGATTTACAATAGCAGGATGGCTACATTGGTAGCTGCAACCTAATAAAGAACGAGCCAAAGCCCATACTAACTAAAATTAAAATACATGTTCTAATAAAACTGGCTATTAAGAAAAAATTACTATTTGTAGCTGATTCAAGTATATTACCTAAATCTCGATTTGTCTTGTGCTATTTCGTAGATATTTTTATGGATACTTTATAAAATGGCCAGCAAACCATAATAAATGGCGTCGAATCGAAATAAAAATAACCAATGTAATTGCCATGGCCGAAAACCCTATACTGGAAATTTACATCCTCCAGGCTTGAACCAAGAGGAAAATGCCTTTTGTTTGTATTGGTAGCACTGATATGTCCTGTTTTTTTTTTTTTTTTTTTTTTTTTTTTTTTTTTTTTTTTTTTTTTTTTTTTTTTTTCTTCACTACTCGTGGGACACTTGAACATCGTAGAAAGCTTTCAAGTGATTTGTAGGCAGGGACGGGGAGGCCGGAAGATACCCATCAGAGCACATTTTAATGTCCAAACTGGTAACTCTTCATGAGCCGTAGATAAATACAGAAAGGGGTAGGGGAGAGTAAGAATTAATTTGTTATCTCCTTTTCTTTAGACTAAGTCTTAATAATTGTGCTGCGGAATTAGGTCCCCCTTCTTATTGCAGGAAAGCATCGCTGACATTTTTTTCGAAGTTTCGCCCAGGTATCCCAGTAAAACCTCGTTGTAGCGCTATTACTTACAAAAAGAAAAAACAAAGGCCTATGACGTTTCCTATGCCTATTTTGTCATATTTAGCGACTTTTGACACTGCAAGGAAGTAATAATCATTACTGCATAGCTTCTCAAACTCAAATCCTCCTTTTAGGGAGAAGAATCCCATTTCCATTGTACCTTAGTAACTGTTAGTAACGGATGTATTATTGTGTTTGTCGTTGTTGTATTCACTTAAAAAGGGCATCAGATATAAAAATGTCCTTCCAAAGCATCTTAAGACTTCCGCTCTCAAACTGTAGATTGTGGCTCAAGAACAAGCAATTATAATCGAATTTGACACCGTGTAAAAGATATACCTTGGGAAATTCTTTTATAATGATACAAAATTCAGGCCGTGAAGACATTACAAATAAAATTTTAAAACCAATTTAACCTCAACTGGAAACAAGTGCACAAACATTTTTGATTATTTAAATATTATTACTTTCATCTATCAAAAACTTTCCGAAAATCAAAGAGGATCTAGTACAGGCAATGCGGCATGAAAGGGTGTAAGTTTGCTCCTACCTATCAGGGCTAAAATTTGGTAGCGTGTTATAACTAAGGCGTTTGTTAAGATCGGTACTGAGAATCCAGTGACAACTAATATTTATTATAAAATATAATAAAAAAGGAAAAACGTTGTAATTCTATAATCCCTTCCAAATAGCTCTCTTCAGGGTTAGCTAATCTTGTTTTGTGGGTGTTTGTCCTTCTGGTCCACAAGTGATCCACCGAAAAAAGGGGATTATTTTAGTTTAGCGCTATCGAATGCTTCTAATTGAAAGAGTTACTCTTGAATAACTAGACAAGACTTGGGTACCAAGGTAATTAAATTTTTTGGCATCAAATTATTGTTTCTCGGAAACTAGGAATAACCTTTTTATTAGATCTCAAATTATTTGTATAAACTAAACCAAGTTCTTATGTTTATTTAATGCTCGTTGGAACTTTGATAAACTCGAGCTTTGCTAGAGAAAATTGAATCTATTTGGACGGAAGAGATTGAAAGTCTTAATCTGACAATTTAATTCCCCTTTCTTCTCTAGCCTATCTGTAAAACATCGGGCCGCCTCTATATAATATTAGCACGGGTTTAGAAATGCAAAGGTGGCTAAAAAGAAAAATAGAGTCCCCCTTTCATATAAACGTCAGAGAATACACCAGGGGAGGAATATTATATTGCCCTCTAGTTCCAATCTTCTTATATATAAGATTTTAATATACGCTAGGTAAGTTCCAAAGGTCACTGAGCTGGAAGGAGGAGGCACAAAGTGCTTTAATTTATTCTTTAAGGTTGAAGGGTTTTTCTTGTACTTAAACCTTAGGTTATTCACAAGTTTCTGGTACGAAACTAACTTTATTTCTATTTTAATCCTTAAGAATGTTGTACTTTGTCTAGAGTGCCTAAGTCTTTATATACTCTAACCGAATTATAAACCCAAATCACCAAATATAATAAAATGTCGTGCTTTGACTCCAGCACCATTTTATGTCTCCAATATAAGTATTAAATTTATTTAGTACTTGGCCTGATCTACTCCAGGTTACAGAAATCTTTCAGAAGTTTATTACGTATCTCAATTTTTATTCTCAAAGGGAAATTTAGACAGACAGTGGTAGCTTTATCCTAATTATAAGAAAACACATACTCATTCTTAGTTCCGAGGCAAACTGCCCCGATTTGTCTCTCATCCGCAAGTTATATTCATTTTGCTACTAGATCCGTTTAGCCACCTTCCCCTGCTCTTTTAGCCAATCAACAACTTTTTGTTAAAAAGTAGTTTTTTTCCAGCATTTCAAGGCCTTGCGTTCCTATTTGTTTTATACCAAAAGCGGTCTAAATTTGGTCTTCAAATATTTATCACGGGTTCAAAAGTCGTTCGATAGTTGAACAAAGAAGTGTCACTACAAGATTTATGACCAGTTATGCAAAGCGAAGTTATTTTCAAATTCAAGCTAATTTGAAATTGTCGCTTTATTTCTGATCTATTGAAGCAAAGGGAATTATATGTTTTACTAAAATTGAGTTACCAAATTACACAAAATTAAGGCCTCCTTACAAGGGTCAGGAAAAAGAGCAAATAACCAAATAAATTGATTAATTTCTGTTTCTAAGAAATTGCATCACGGAACAGTTAGAACCGGACGCTTCATTACCTTAAATTGCAGCCGGAAGCAGCCTGAGGATTTTTCCTTGTGAGGTTCCAGAGCTGATGATTGAAGTTGTTTTCAGTTGGTGTGGTTTGAACATCAGTAGCTTCCCAGTCAAGTTTTCACTTTCTAGAGGACCATTCAGCATCCAGCCTTTGTCTGAAAGTGTCAACAGATTTAGCAGTAACTGTGTCTACAGAGAGTTTATTCCAACTGTTTACGATTCTTGATGAATAGAAACGAGTGCAGACTTCTGTTAGGGTAGACTGCTTAATAATTTTCAGCTGATGACCTCTGGTTCTTGCATTAGGACCAACAATTGGAAATATTGCTGGGACAGTGTTAGCCTCATTTCCTTATAGATTGGTACCAACTCTATTTCTCCTTCATATGAATGTACTCCTTTATACTTCATTTCTCCTTTATTTAGCTCCGGCATGCTAAATATCACTTTGATGGCACGTCTCTGAAATTTTCCGGAACGTTTATATCTTTTTTTAAATATGGCGAGGTTAGAGACATTCCAACTTCAACCATGGGTCAAACTAGTCCTTATAAAAAAAGACTAATGACTTCAGGGCAACGAGTGGAAAGGTTACGCTTGACAAGGTAAACCATGACAAAACACTACTGAAATATTCCAACTCTTGCATTTCAACGAGAGAAATTCAAAATGAACTTTGAAAAATTAAGAGAATGTAACTGTGACAAGGTAAAGCACAACAAAACACTACTGAAATATTCCAACTCTTGCATTTCAACGAAAGAAATCCAAAATGAACTTTTAAAAATTAAGAGAATGTAACTGTGACAAGGTAAACCACGATAAAACACTATTGAAATATTCCTACTCTTGCATTTCACGAAAGAAATTCAAAATGAACTTTGAAAAATTAAGAGAATGTAACTGTGACAAGGTAAACCACAACAAAACACTACTGAAATAATCCAACTCTTGCATTTCAATGAAAGAAATTCAAAATGAACTTTGAAAAATTAAGAGAATGTAACTGTGACAAGGTAAACCACGACAAGGCACTACTGAAATATTCCAACTCTTGCATTTCAACGAAAGAAATTCAAAATGAACTTTGAAAAATTAAGAGAATGTAACTGTGACAAGGTAAACCATGACAAAACACTACTGAAATATTCCAACTCTTGCATTTCAACGAAAGAAATTCAAAATGAACTTTGAAAAATCATAAGAATGTAACTGTGACAAGGTAAACCATGACAAAACACTACTGAAATATTCCAACTCTTGCATTTCAACGAGAGAAATTCAAAATGAACTTTGAAAAATTAAGAGAATGTAACTGTGACAAGGTAAAGCACAACAAAACACTACTGAAATATTCCAACTCTTGCATTTCACGAAAAAAATTCAAAATGAAATTTGAAAATCAAGAGAATGTAACTGTGACAAGGTAAACCATGACAAAACACTACTGAAATATTCCAACTCTTGCATTTCAACGAAAGAAATCCAAAATGAACTTTGAAAAAACAAGAGAATGTAACTGTGACAAGGTAAAGCACAACAAAACACTACTGAAATATTCCAACTCTTGCATTTCACGAAAGAAATTCAAAATGAACTTTGAAAAATCAAGAGAATGTAACTGTGACAAGGTAAACCATGACAAAACACTACTGAAATATTTCAACTCTTGCATTTCAACGAAAGAAATTCAAAATGAACTTTGAAAAATTAAGAGAATGTAACTGTGACAAGGTAAACCACGACAAGACACTACTGAAATATTCCAACTCTTGCATTTCAACGAAAGAAATTCAAAATGAACTTTGAAAAATTAAGAGAATGTAACTGTGACAAGGTAAACAACGACAAGACACTACTGAAATATTCCAACTCTTGCATTTCTAAGAAAGAAATTCAAAATGAACTTTGAAAAATTAAGAGAATGTAACTGTGACAAGGTAAACCATGACAAAACACTACTGAAATATTCCAACTCTTGCATTTCACGAAAGAAGTTCAAAATGAAATTTGAAAAATCAAGAGAATGTAACTGTGACAAGGTAAACCATGACAAAACACTACTGAAATATTCCAACTCTTGCATTTCAACGAAAGAAATCCAAAATGAACTTTGAAAAAACAAGAGAATGTAACTGTGACAAGGTAAAGCACAACAAAACACTACTGAAATATTCCAACTCTTGCATTTCACGAAAGATATTCAAAATGAAATTTGAAAAATCAAGAGAATGTAACTGTGACAAGGTAAACCATGACAAAACACTACTGAAATATTCCAACTCTTGCATTTCAACGAAAGAAATCCAAAATGAACTTTGAAAAAACAAGAGAATGTAACTGTGACAAGGTAAACCACGACAAGACACTACTGAAATATTCCAACTCTTGCATTTCAACGAAAGAAATTCAAAATGAACTTGAAAAATCAAGAGAATGTAACTGTGACAAGGTAAAGCACAACAAAACACTACTGAAATATTCCAACTCTTGCATTTCAACGAAAGAAATTCAAAATGAACTTTGAAAAATTAAAAGAATGTAACTGTGACAAGGTAAACCATGACAAAAGACTACTGAAATATTCCGACTCTTGCATTTCAACGAAAGAAATCCAAAATGAACTTTTAAAAATCAAGAGAATGTAAGTGTGACAAGGTAAACCACAACAAAACACTACTGAAATATTCCAACTCTTGCATTTCAACGAAAGAAATTCAAAATTAACTTTGAAAAATCATGAGAATGTAACTGTGACAAGGTAAACCACGACAAAACACTACTGAAATAATCCAACTCTTGCATTTCATTGAAAGAAATTCAAAATGAACTTTGAAAAATTAAAAGAATGTAACTGTGACAAGGTAAAGCACAACAAAACACTACTGAAATATTCCAACTCTTGCATTTCACGAAAGAAATTCAAAATGAACTTTGAAAAATCAAGAGAATGTAACTGTGACAAGGTAAACCATGACAAAATACTACTGAAATATTTCAACTCTTGCATTTCAACGAAAGAAATTCAAAATGAACTTTGAAAAATTAAGAGAATGTAACTGTGACAAGGTAAACCACGACAAGACACTACTGAAATATTCCAACTCTTGCATTTCAACGAAAGAAATTCAAAATGAACTTTGAAAAATTAAGAGAATGTAACTGTGACAAGGTAAACCACGACAAGACACTACTGAAATATTCCAACTCTTGCATTTCAACGAAAGAAATTCAAAATCGATCTTTGAAAAATTAAGAGAATGTAACTGTGACAAGGTAAACCATGACAAAACACTACTGAAATATTTCAACTCTTGCATTTCAACGAAAGAAATTCAAAAAGAACTTTGAAAAATTAAGAGAATGTAACTGTGACAAGGTAAACCACGACAAGACACTACTGAAATATTCCAACTCTTGCATTTCAACGAAAGAAATTCAAAATGAACTTTGAAAAATTAAGAGAATGTAACTGTGACAAGGTAAACCATGACAAAACACTACTGAAATATTCCAACTCTTGCATTTCACGAAAGAAATTCAAAATGAAATTTGAAAAATCAAGAGAATGTAACTGTGACAAGGTAAACCATGACAAAACACTACTGAAATATTCCAACTCTTGCATTTCAACGAAAGAAATCCAAAATGATCTTTGAAAAAACAAGAGAATGTAACTGTGACAAGGTAAAGCACAACAAAACACTACTGAAATATTCCAACTCTTGGATTTCACGAAAGAAATTCAAAATGAAATTTGAAAAATCAAGATAATGTAACTGTGACAAGGTAAACCATGACAAAACACTACTGAAATATTCCAACTCTTGCATTTCAACGAAAGAAATTCAAAATGAACTTTGAAAAATTAAGAGAATGTAACTGTGACAAGGTAAAGCACAACAAAACACTACTGAAATATTCCAACTCTTGCATTTCAACGAAAGAAATCCAAAATGAACTTTTAAAAATTAAGAGAATGTAACTGTGACAAGGTAAACCACGATAAAACACTATTGAAATATTCCTACTCTTGCATTTCACGAAAGAAATTCAAAATGAACTTTGAAAAATTAAGAGAATGTAACTGTGACAAGGTAAACCACAACAAAACACTACTGAAATAATCCAACTCTTGCATTTCAATGAAAGAAATTCAAAATGAACTTTGAAAAATTAAGAGAATGTAACTGTGACAAGGTAAACCCCGACAAGACACTACTGAAATATTCCAACTCTTGCATTTCAACGAAAGAAATTCAAAATGAACTTTGAAAAATTAAGAGAATGTAACTGTGACAAGGTAAACCATGACAAAACACTACTGAAATATTCCAACTCTTGCATTTCAACGAAAGAAATTCAAAATGAACTTTGAAAAATCATAAGAATGTAACTGTGACAAGGTAAACCATGACAAAACACTACTGAAATATTCCAACTCTTGCATTTCAACGAAATAAATCCAAAATGAACTTTTAAAAATCAAGAGAATGTAACTGTGACAAGGTAAAGCACAACCAAACACTACTGAAATATTCCAACTCTTGCATTTCACGAAAGAAATTCAAAATGAAATTTGAAAAATCAAGAGAATGTAACTATGACAAGGTAAACCATGACAAAACACTACTGAAATATTCCAACTCTTGCATTTCAACGAAAGAAATCCAAAATGAACTTTGAAAAAACAAGAGAATGCAACTATGACAAGGTAAAGCACAACAAAACACTACTGAAATATTCCAACTCTTGCATTTCACGAAAGAAATTCAAAATGAAATTTGAAAAATCAAGAGAATGTAACTGTGACAAGGTAAAGCACAACAAAACACTACTGAAATATTCCAACTCTTGCATTTCACGAAAGAAATTCAAAATGAACTTTGAAAAATCAAGAGAATGTAACTGTGACAAGGTAAACCATGACAAAACACTACTGAAATATTTCAACTCTAGCATTTCAACGAAAGAAATTCAAAATGAACTTTGAAAAATTAAGAGAATGTAACTGTGACAAGGTAAACCACGACAAGACACTACTGAAATATTCCAACTCTTGCATTTCAACGAAAGAAATTCAAAATGAACTTTGAAAAATTAAGAGAATGTAACTGTGACAAGGTAAACCACGACAAGACACTACTGAAATATTCCAACTCTTGCATTTCAACGAAAGAAATTCAAAATGAACTTTGAAAAATTAAGAGAATGTAACTGTGACAAGGTAAACCATGACAAAACACTACTGAAATGTTCCAACTCTTGCATTTCACGAAAGAAATTCAAAATGAACTTTGAAAAATCAAGAGAATGTAACTGTGACAAGGTAAACCATGACAAAACACTACTGAAATATTCCAACTCTTGCATTTCAACGAAAGAAATCCAAAATGAACTTTGAAAAAACAAGAGAATGTAACTGTGACAAGGTAAAGCACAACAAAACACTACTGAAATATTCCAACTCTTGCATTTCACGAAAGAAATTCAAAATGAAATTTGAAAAATCAAGAGAATGTAACTGTGACAAGGTAAACCATGACAAAACACTACTGAAATATTCCAACTCTTGCATTTCAACGAAAGAAATTCAAAATGAACTTTGAAAAATTAAGAGAATGTAACTGTGACAAGGTAAAGCACAACAAAACACTACTGAAATATTCCAACTCTTGCATTTCAACGAAAGAAATCCAAAATGAACTTTTAAAAATTAAGAGAATGTAACTGTGACAAGGTAAACCACGATAAAACACTATTGAAATATTCCTACTCTTGCATTTCACGAAAGAAATTCAAAATGAACTTTGAAAAATTAAGAGAATGTAACTGTGACAAGGTAAACCACAACAAAACACTACTGAAATAATCCAACTCTTGCATTTCAATGAAAGAAATTCAAAATGAACTTTGAAAAATTAAGAGAATGTAACTGTGACAAGGTAAACCACGACAAGGCACTACTGAAATATTCCAACTCTTGCATTTCAACGAAAGAAATTCAAAATGAACTTTGAAAAATTAAGAGAATGTAACTGTGACAAGGTAAACCATGACAAAACACTACTGAAATATTCCAACTCTTGCATTTCAACGAAAGAAATTCAAAATGAACTTTGAAAAATCATAAGAATGTAACTGTGACAAGGTAAACCATGACAAAACACTACTGAAATATTCCAACTCTTGCATTTCAACGAAAGAAATTCAAAATGAACTTTGAAAAATTAAGAGAATGTAACTGTGACAAGGTAAAGCACAACAAAACACTACTGAAATATTCCAACTCTTGCATTTCACGAAAGAAATTCAAAATGAAATTTGAAAATCAAGAGAATGTAACTGTGACAAGGTAAACCATGACAAAACACTACTGAAATATTCCAACTCTTGCATTTCAACGAAAGAAATCCAAAATGAACTTTGAAAAAACAAGAGAATGTAACTGTGACAAGGTAAAGCACAACAAAACACTACTGAAATATTCCAACTCTTGCATTTCACGAAAGAAATTCAAAATGATTACATTAAAGAACGAACTTTCATCCATAGTAATTGATGTATTATAAGAAATCATTATATAGATAATGCATTTTCCTTAATGATTAATATTAGACATAAATTAAAATCTTGTTTGGGGTAAAAGAGCAGTGATTAGATTTTAAACCATAATTACTTTCTGAAAAATTAGGGCCCGACCGGATTCGAACCGGTGACCTATCGATCTGCAGTCGATGGCACTACCTCTGAGCTAAGAACCCATTTTGTTAAGAGAGAATTAAAGATGTTTACATGAATATTAGATATAAATTAAATTACAGTAGAGAACAAACTTCCAGCCCATAGTAACTAAAATAAGATTATAATTAATGTTAAAGATTGATAAATGACATTTTTTTGTGAGGAGTTATAATAAAGATCCAACTCCTGCCTATACTAACTGGTATGGGTCGCTTAACTATAGTGTAGGCTTGTAAAGTTGTATTTAAAGTCAACAAATTAAAAATTCCCTACAACGGGGAATCAACCCCGATCGCCCTCTTGACAAGCGGTTATGTTTACCATTGTACTATTGGATACTCATGATGAATATGTTACATATAAGACATGATAAAAAATGGTTAACTTACTAAGAAAATTAAATAAGGAATCGGTCTGGTTAATTATAAATGGGGATTATGTAAGTTTAATTGATAGCATAGCTCTAGAGATGGCCAAAACCTAGTAAAGAATAAATCTTGGCACATATTGGGTTTAGTTTGATGCCTCATTTTCTGAATCCGGGTTTTAGTGGTAGCTAGACACCTAGTAAGAGACTATCACGCCCCAGAGTAGAAAATAATTATATTAAAAGACGATCATTAGGATAATTAAATTAAAAGACGATCATTGGAATAGCATACCACTGCATACATTGGACTTTGTTAGCTACTTGATTGCTTGAGGTTTGTCTCTTACTATTTCAAAGAAGAAAAAGCCGTAGGCTTTTTCCTGTTTGTAATGATATAGCATAAAACGAAACCTTAGTTGTAACTGACGTCATCCTGGTTGCTATTGGTAATTTATAATTTATAATAAAGAACGAACTCTTGCCTATACTAAATTGCATACTCAACTTAATTATAGTTAATTATATAGTAATGATATGGTTTATTGATAGCTGAATTACATTTTATAATAAAGAACGACCTCTTGCCTATACTAAATTTTATACGCCACTTAATTATAGTGTAGGTTAGCTTACCTGGTCTTACCGGCACTTCCAGTGCTGTATAATTAAATCTCAAGACAAAATATCAAAGGCAGCGCAGCGCTGCCTATGATATTAGCGATGTGGGCATAATATAATGTTTCGTTTATTAGACCAAGGCACTTCTTATAGAAATCAACTAAAAAAACAAGTTTTTTTTTAACTGAAAGTAAGGAGTGACATTAAAACTTAAAACGAACAGACTTTATTCCGTATATGAATGGGGCTGTCCCCTCCTCAACGCCTCGCTCTTTACGCTAAAGTTTTTTATTCTTTTAAAAAAAAGTTTTGAGACAGAGTCAACCTTTAGCGCAAAGAGCAAGGCGTACTTGGGATACCACCAGATGGCTAATTTGACAGGAAATGGTATTTCCATTTTAAAGGAAATACCATTATAATAAAGAACGAGTATTTTACCGATTATCTACTAATAACCATATGTGACGTAATAAGTGACATGACGTAATATCTAAAACCTATTGTGTACTAATAACCATATATGACTTAATGAGCGACGTGACGTAAAAATGGAAAAAAATAATTTTTATTCTATTTTCGTTTTTAGTTCAGAATCGCTAAAGTTATAAACTGCAAAAATATTTATGGTGTCTGAACAATAGTTTTAATCTTTTAATTTAGACTAGAAAAATACCTGAAAATTTAAAAATTAGTTTAATTTTTTGTTAATTTAATTGATACGTGACTTAAACATTCAACTAATGGTTACATAATGGTTTCAATCAAGCAAGCTACACGCAAGTCGAAAAAACAGTACTACCAAAAAAACAGAGATAGCATCTTGAAAAGAGAAAAAAAAGGTATTCAACCGACCAGGCGTATCGAGATGCGAAAATTGATAGTGAACAACAGCGTTATTATAATGATGTAGTTTATAGACATGCGAAAATTGAGACAGCCAAACAAAAGATTAAGGAACGGTATGATAATGATGAAGATTACAGAGAAGCAACAATTGAGACAGCCAAACAAAAGAGCAAGGAACGGTATGATAACGATATAGATTACCGAAACAAACACAAGAAAAAATTTGTTACCAGAATAATGGGTAGATACTAGGGTGACAAAAGCTATAATGAAAAAAATAAATTCTCTGCGAGGTTGTACCGAAGAACGCATAAGGACAAAGGGAAAAATTACAATCAGAAATACAAGAAGATGGCAAAAATGCAGGCTGATCTTTGTAAATTGAGAAACATTTTACGCATGTTTTATCGGGATCACGAAAAGTATTCAAAATTACAGATTAAAATTCTCTTTGAAAGAGCGGATGTTGTTGAAAAGTCGGCTAGAAATGCTTTGGCAAAGCTTCATAGTAATATCCAAAAGAAATGTTGTCAGTTTAATGAAAAGCTTCCAAGGTATTGACTGGCAACTGTGGAACAGTTTATAGATACAATGGAAAATGTTCGACAACACAGTGAATATACAGAGGCGTACTTCTTAGAAAATTCGTATATTAATTTTAGAAAGAGCAATTGCAGTTTATGTAGCAGCAATAAAAATATATATACAAGCATACCTATCAGCAGCGAAGGAAAAGCAATGTTTTTCAATTATGGCGAAAACGAGCCTGCTAGGGTTATTAGTATATGTATTTGTAAAACTAATGATTTAGAATCCGGGTTGCAGCGGTAGCTAGCAACCTAGTAAGAGACGATCACGTCCAATGTTAAGAAATATAAAAACCCATAGTTCCTAAAAAAGGAGTCAGATCAAAACAAAAAGTACACCATTAGAACCACCTTGTCCGAAACCCCTGTATAGGAAACTTTCTGTCCCTTGGCTTGAACAGAAAGGGAAATATATTGGCTTGAAAATCAAGAAAAGTGGCAGCTACTACAACATTCTTCCTAAACGGGATATTTTTTTCTTTTTTTTTTTCTTTGTTTCCAGAGATAGCTTGGCACTGGAACATCGTAGAGGGTTGTTCAATAGCTCATTTTAAAGGAAATTAATTGGGTTAAAAACCTTTTGTAACTAAAATAAATTATTTTATAATAAAGAACGACCTCTTGCCTATGCTAAATTTATAGACCACTGAACTATAGTATAGGTTAGTAAGGTTTACATAAAGGACTGATCCGGGTTGCAGCGGTAGCTAGCAACCTAGTAAGAGACGATCACGTCCAATGTTAAGAAATATAAAAACCCCTAACTCCTAACAAAGGAATCAGATCAAAACAAAAAGTACACCATTAGAACCGCCTTGTCCGAAACCCCTGTATAGTAAAATTTCTGTCCCTTGACTTGAACAGCAAGGGAAATATATTGGCTTGAAAATCAAGAAAAGTGGCAGCTATTACAACATTCTGCCTAAACGGGATATTTTTTTTCCTCTTTTCTTTGTTTCCAGAGATAACTTGGCACTGGAACATCATAGAGAGTTGTTCAATGGCTCATTTTAAAGGAAATTAATTGGGTTAAAAACCTTTTGTAACTAAAATAAATTATTTCTAAAAGAGAATAAATTTTTCCACCAAAAACTGCATTTTTGATGTCTTTTCACACTGCAGTCTTTCAAACATAATCGTATACCAGCGGTAAGATTTGAACCCACGCCTCCAAAGAGACTGGAGGCTAACACCAGTGCCTTGGACCACTCGGCCATGCTGCCTCTCATAAATAATTATATATGTGAATCTGGGTTGCAGCAGTAGCTAGCAATCTAGTAAGAGACGATCTGTCCAATGCTAAGAAATATAAAAACCCAAAACTCCTAAAAATAGAGTCAAATCAAAACAAAAGTACATCATTAGAATTACCTTGTCTGAAACCCTACTAGATAAATATTGAATGTCGTCATAGTTTTATATTAGAGCTATGCCGTGAATAGAAAAACACGACCTTATATTGTTGTTTCTGAAGACGTCATGAAATAATATCATTGCGCTATGACGTCATCATGAAATAAAATCATTACTTCGTGACGTCATAATTACTATATAAGAAGCGTCAGAACTGTAAATCATTCATAATTACATAATGGTTTCAATCAAGCAAGCCGCACGCAAGTTGAAAAAACAGTACTACACAAACAACAGAGATAGTATCTTGAAAAGAAAAAAGCAAAGGTATTCAACCGATCAGGCGTATCGAGAAGTAATCAAACAAAACAGCAAGATGTGTTATCACAATGATGAAGATTATAGACATGCAAAAATTGAGACAGCCAAACAAAAGTTCAAGGAGCGTTATCAAAATGATAAACTTTATAGAGAAGCAACAATTGAGCAGGCTAGACAAAAGATCAAGGAGCGTTATCACAATGATGAAGATTACCGAAAAATAAATAAGAAAAAAGTTGCTACCAGAATAATTGGTAGATACTGGGGTGACAAAAGCTATAATGAAAAAATTAAATTCTCTGCGAGGTTGTACCGAAGAACGCATAAGGATAAAGGGAAAAATTACATTCAGAAATACAAGAAGATGGCGAAAATGCAGGCTGATCTTTGTGAATTGAGAAACATTTTACGCATGTTTTATCGGGATCACGAAAAGTATTCAAAATTACAGATTAAAATTCTCTTTGAAAGAGCGGATGCTGTTGAAAAGTCGTTTAGAAATTCTTTGGCAAAGCTTCATAGTAATATCCAAAAGAAATGTTGTCAGTTTAACGAAAAGCTTCCAAGGTATGGATTGGCAACTGCGGAACAGTTTATAGATGCAATGGAAAATGTTCGACAACACAGTGAATATACGGAGGCGTACTTCTTTGAAAATTCGTATATTAATTTTGGAAGGAGCAATTGCAGTTTATGTAGCAGCAATAAAAATATATATACAAGCATACCTATCAACAGCGAAGGAAAAGCAATGTTTTTCAATTATGGCGAAAACGAGCCTGTTAGGGTTATTAGTAAATGTGTTTGTAAGACTAATGATTTAGAACAAATTCCTGGAACACCGACTCAAGAAAAAAGCATTTCTAACTGTCTTTTAAACAGTTCTTTTAGTTCTTCTGAATATTTGGCAAAAAATTCTCTGTGTAGTAGAACAAACTGTCCTGAAAAGTACAAGACAACTATTGAAAAATGCTCTGAATCTAGATCTGACAAGGAAATTATGATGGCTGAAGTCACCTATAACAATTTGAGTAAACATTCAAAACCAAAAATTGGGCAGCAGGTTACTTGGCAATGTCACCCTGATATCTGCAAGCTCTATCCGACGGATATTGAATTATGTCAAATTCTTTTTGATATCCTTGAAAATAATATAGCATTAAAATTTTCAACTGACAAAGTGGTTAATTTCTACCTTGGCGGCTTGGATTATTGTGAAATCAATTACAGGGACACAAGAAAGCATGGGCATTCGTTATACTGTAGCCCAAATGAGGGATGTCAGAGCTATTTGCGTTCTCTAAGGGCACTAGCTCCACATTTTCCTGTCTTGAACTGTTTCATTAATAGCGTATATAAGGCAGTATCAAAATGTAAGATTATACAACATATTAATCTACTAAAAGTCGAGGGCTCGTACAAGGAACTAAGTCATTATATAGAAGA
Organism: Artemia sinica; assembly: GCA_027921565.1. Lineage (NCBI taxonomy): Eukaryota > Metazoa > Arthropoda > Branchiopoda > Anostraca > Artemiidae > Artemia > Artemia sinica. The sequence goes on from CM051268.1 coordinate 28,803,999, forward strand.
AGTGTCAAGTAGACTCTGTCGTAATAATAGTCAAGACTTCATTTACGGTGATAGCAATATTAGAGTTTCTGTGGATGAAAATACAATAATAAAATTATTTGGTGAGAGCCTTGATAAGGTAGCTAACATCAGGGATGTATACCCCACAGTGCATTGTGACAGTTTGTCCGGGTTGCAGCGGTAGCTAGTGACCTAGTAAGAGACGATCACGTCCAATGTTAAGAAATATAAAAACCCATAGCTCCTAAAAAAGGAGTCAGATCAAAACAAAAAGTACACCATTAAAACCGCCTTGTCCGAAAACCCTTTAAGGAAACTTTCTGTCCCTTGGCTTGAACAGCAAGGGGAATATATTGGCTTGAAAATCAAGAAAATTGACTTTAACCACGTTATTCTCCCCAAACGGGATATTTTTTTCTTTTTTCTTTTTTTGTATCCAGAGATAGCTTGGCACTGGAACATCGTAGAGGGTTGTTCAATAGCTCATCCTAAAGGAAATTAATTGAGTTAAAAATCTATAGTAACTAAAATAAATTATTTCTAAAAGAGAATAAATTTTTCCAATAAAAACTGTATTTTTGATGCAGTGACGTCATAATTACTATATAAGAAACGTCAAAACTGTAAATGGTCTCATTCATGAACACATAATGGTTAGATCAAAGCAAGCTACACGCAAGTTAAAAAATCAGTACTAAAAAATCAAGAAATTATAATAAATTACAGTAAAGAACGAACGTCAGCCCATAGTATCCGGGTTGCAGCGGTAGCTAGCAACCTAGTAAGAGACGATCACGTCCAATGTTAAGAAATATAAAAACCCATAGTTCCTAAAAAAGGAGTCAGATCAAAACAAAAAGTACACCATTAGAACCGCCTTGTCCGAAACCCCTGTATAGGAAACTTTCTGTCCCTTGGCTTGAACAGCAAGGGAAATATATTGGCTTGAAAATCAAGAAAATTGACTTTAACCACGTTATTCTCCCCAAACGGGATATTTTTTTCTCTATTTTTTTTTTTTTTGTATCCAGAGATAGCTTGGCACTGGAACATCGTAGAGGGTTCTTCAATAGCTCATTTTAAAGGAAATTAATTGGGTTAAAAACCTTTTGTAACTAAAATAAATTATTTCTAAAAGAGAATAAATTTTTCCACCAAAAACTGCATTTTCGATGTCTTTTCACACTGCAGTCTTTCAAACATAATCGTATACCAGTGTAATAAAGATCGAACTCTTCCCTATACTAACTTGTATAGGCAACTTCACTATAGTGAAGATTACAGTATTTATATTATACATCATTATAAATTATAAAAGTTATAATAAAGAACGACCTCTTGCCTATACTAAATTTTATACGCCACTTAATTATAGTATAGGTTAGTAATTCAACAGATAGCTTGGCACTGGAACATCGTAGAGAGTTGTTCAATGGCTCATTTTAAAGAAATATAATAAAGAACGACCTCTTGCCTATACTAAATTATATAGGCCACTTAACCATAGTATAGGTTAGTAAATCACTGAAATAACAAACCATTCCATACATTGAACTTAGTTAGCTACTTGATTGTTTGAGTTTCGTCTCTTACTATTTAAAAGAAGAAAAAGCCCTAAGCTGTTTCCTGTTTGTATTTATAGTAAAAAACGAACTCAAGTCCAAAGAAACTGATTACAATAAAGAACGATATCCGGTCTAAACTAAAGCCCCCAAGAATGGGGCATTTTTGAAAAAATAGATAACCCAGCAATTATATTTATCCGGGTTGCAGCGGTAGCTAGCAACCTAGTAAGAGACGATCACCTCCAATGTTAAGAAATATAAAACCCCCAACTCCTAAAAAAAGAGTCAGATCAAAACAAAAAGTACACCATTAGAACCGCCTTGTCCGAATCCTCTATAAAGGAAACTTACCGCCCTTTGGCTTGAATAACAAAGAAAATATATTGGCTTGAAAATCAAGAAAATAGACTTTTACCACGTTATTCTCCACAAACGGGATATTTTTTTCTTTTTTCTTTTTCTTTTCCACAGATAGCTTGGCACTGGAACATCGTAGAGGGTTGTTCAATAGCTAATTTTAAAGGAAATTAATTGGGTTAAAAATCTATAGTAACTAAAATAAATTATTTCTAAAAGAGAATAAATTTTTCCACCAAAAACTGCATTTTTGATGTCTTTTCACACTGCAGTCTTTCAAACATAATCGTATACCAGCGGTAAGATTTGAACCCACGCCTCCGAAGAGACTGGTGGCTAACACCAGTGTCTTGGACCACTCGGCCAGGCTGCCTCTTATAATTTGGGTTGCAGCAGTAGCTAGCAACCTAGTAAAGATTTTAGATAAAGGATCGATACTGTAAATTGGAATGTTCTAATTACAATAAAGAATCCGGGTTGCAGCGGTAGCTAGCAACCTAGTAAGAGACGATCACGTCCAATGTTAAGAAATAAAAAAAAAACTGCATTTTTGATGTCTTTTCACACTGCAGTCTTTCAAACATAATCGTATACCAGCGGTAAGATTTGAACCCACGCCTCCGAAGAGACTGGTGGCTAACACCAGTGTCTTGGACCACTCGGCCAGGCTGCCTCTCATAAATAAATATATATGTGAATTTGGGTTGCAGCAGTAGCTAGCAACCTAGTAAGAGACGATCAGTCCTATGCTAAGAAATATAACAAAAGTCCTAAAAATAGAGTAAGATCAAAACAAAAGTACATCATTAGAACTACCTTGTCTGAAACCCTACTAGATAAATAATGAATGTCGTAGCTTTATATTAGAGCTATGAAGTGAATAGAAAAACACGAAATTATATTGTTGTTTCTGATGACGTCATGAAATAATATCATTGCGCCTTGACGTCAATAAAATCATTACGCCGTGACGTCATAATTACTACTTAAGAACGACACAGATGTAAATTCTTGATTAGAATAATGGTTAGATCGAAGCAAGCTATACGCAATTTGAAAAAACATTTATAATAAAGAACGACCTTTTGCCTATACTAAATTGTATCCGGGTTGCAGCGGTAGCTAGCAATTATAATAAAGAACGAATGATTGCTCATAGTAACTGAAATATTAATTAAAAGTAGTAGCTCTAGCTTTAGTGGCAGTATTATCATCGGTAAACTATTCTAGAGTATTTATCCGGGTCGCAGCGGTAGCTAGCAACCTAGTAAGAGACGATCACGTCCAACGTTAAGAAATATAAAAACCAATAGTTCCTAACAAAGGAGTCAGATCAAAACAAAAAGTACACCATTAGAACCGCCTTGTCCGAAACCCCTGTATAGTAAACTTTCTTTCATTTGGCTTGAACAGCAAGGGAAATATATTGGCTTGAAAATCAAGAAAAGTGGCAGCTACCACAGCATTCTGCCTAAACGGGATATTTTTTTCTTTTTTTCTTTCTTTTCCACAGATAGCTTGGCACTGGAACATCGTAGAGAGTTTTTCAATGGCTCATTTTAAAGGAAATTAATTGGGTTAAAAATCTATAGTAACTAAAATAAATTATTTCTAAAAGAGAATAAATTTTTCCTCCAAAAACTGCATTTTTGATGTCTTTTCACACTGCAGTCTTTCAAACATAATCGCATACCAGCGGTAAGATTTGAACCCACGCCTCCGAAGAGACTGGTGGCTAACACCAGTGCCTTGGACCACTTGGCCAGGCTGCCTCTCATAAATAAATATATATGTGAATTTGGGTTGCATCCGGGTTGCAGCGGTAGCTAGCAACCTAGTAAGAGACGATCACGTCCAATGTTAAGAAATATAAAAACCCATAGTTCCTAATTATAATAAATAACGACCTCTTGCCTATACTAAATTTTATAGGCCACTTAACTATAGTATAGGCTAGTACAGTTATTATATTTAAGGTCAATATATTAAAATTTTCCACTAAAATACGGTCATTGGAATCCGAGTTGGAGCGGTAGCTAGCAACCTAGTAAGAGACGATCACGTCCAATGTTAAGAAATATAAAAACCCATAGTTCCTAACAAAGGAGTCAGATCAAAACAAAAAGTACACCATTAGAACCGTCTTGTCCGAAACCCCTGTATAGTAAACTTTCTGTCCCTTGGCTTGAACAGCAAGGGAAATATATTGGCTTGAAAATCAAGAAAAGTGGCAGCTACTACAACATTCTGCCTAAACGGGATATTTTTTTCTTTTTTTCTTTCTTTTCCACAGATAGCTTGGCACTGGAACATCGTAGAGAGTTGTTCAATGGCTCTTTTTAAAGGAAATTAATTGGCTTAAAAATCTATAGTAACCAAAATAAATTATTTCTAAATCCGGGTTGCAGCGGTAGCTAGCAACCTAGTAAGAGACGATCACGTCCAATGTTAAGAAATATAAAAACCCATAGCTCCTAAAAAAGGAGTCAGATCAAAACAAAAAGTACACCATTAGAACCGCCTTGTCCGAAACCCCTGTATAGGAAACTTTCTGTCCCTTGGCTTGAACAGCAAGGGAAATATATTGGCTTGAAAATCAAGAAAATTGACTTTAACCACGTTATTCTCCCAAAAAGGGATATTTTTTTCTTTTTTTTTGTATCCAGAGTTAGCTTGGCACTGGAACATCGTAGAGGGTTGTTCAATAGCTCATTTTAAAGGAAATTAATTGGGTTAAAAATCTATAGTAACTAAAATAAATTATTTCTAAAAGAGAATAAATTTTTCCAATAAAAACTGTATTTTTGATGTTACAGTAAAGAACGATCTCTTGCAAATAGTAACTGATATAAGGTGGCTCCAGGGGTAGCTACATCCGGGTTACAGCGGTAGCTAGCAACCTAGTAAGAGTTATCTGGGTTGCAGCGGTAGCTAGCAACCAAGTAAGAGACGATCACGTCCAATGTTAAAAAAATATAAAAACCCATAGTTCCTAACAAAGGAGTCAGATCAAAACTAAAAGTCCACCATTAGAACTGCCTTGTCCGAAACCCCTGTATAGTAAACTTTCTGTCCCTTGGCTTGAACAGCAAGGGAAATATATTGGCTTGAAAATGAAGAAAAGTGGCAGCTACTACAACATTCTGCCTAAACGGGATATTTTTTTTTTTTTGTATCCAGAGATAGCTTGGCACTGGAACATCGTAGATAGTTGTTCAATGGCTCATTTTAAAGGAAATTAATTGGGTTAAAAATCTATTGTAACTATCCGGGTTGCAGCGGTAGCTAGCAACCTAGTAAGAGACGATCACGTCCAATGTTAAGAAATATAAAAACCCATAGTTCCTAAAAAAGGAGTCAGATCAAAACAAAAAGTACACCATTAGAACCGCCTTGTCCGAAACCCCTGTATAGGAAACTTTCTGTCCCTTGGCTTGAACAGAAAGGGAAATATATTGGCTTGAAAATCAAGAAAAGTGGCAGCTACTACAACATTCTTCCTAAACGGGATATTTTTTTCTTTTTTTTTTCTTTGTTTCCAGAGATAGCTTGGCACTGGAACATCGTAGAGGGTTGTTCAATAGCTCATTTTAAAGGAAATTAATTGGGTTTAAAAACCTTTTGTAACTAAAATAAATTATTTCTAAAAGAGAATAAATTTTTCCACCAAAAACTGCATTTTCGATGTCTTTTCACACTGCAGTCTTTCAAACATAATCGTTTACCAGCGGTTAGATTTGAACCCACGCCTCCGAAGAGACTGGTGGCTAACACCAGTGCCTTGGACCACTCGGCCAGGTTGCCTCTCATAAATAATATATATGTGAATCCGGGTTGCAGCAGTAGCTAGCAATCTAGTAAGAGACGATCAGTCCAATGCTAAGTTACATTAAAGAATCCGGGTTGCAGCGGTAGCTAGCAACCTAGTAAGAGACGATCACGTCCAATGTTAAGAAATATAAAAACCCGTAGTTCCTAACAAAGGAGTCAGATCAAAACAAAAAGTACACCATTAGAACCGCCTTGTCCAAAACCCCTGTATAGGAAACTTTCTGTCCCTTGGCTTGAACAGCAATGGAAATATATTGGCTTGAAAATCAAGAAAATTGACTTTTACCACGTTATTCTCGTCAAAAGGGATATTTTTTTCTTTTTTTTTTTCTTTCTTTTCCAGAGATAGCTTGGCACTGGAACATCGTAGAGGGTTGTTCAATAGCTCATTTTAAAGGAAATTAATTGGGTTAAAAACCTTTTGTAACTAAAATAAATTATTTCTAAAAGAGAATAAATTTTTCCAATAGAAACTGTATTTTTGATGCAGTGACGTCATAATTACTATATAAGATCATCATAGTTTTATATTAGAGCTATGACGTGAATAGAGTGATCCGGGTTGCAGCGGTAGCTAGCAACCTAGTAAGAGACGATCACGTCCAATGTTAAGAAATATAAAACCCCCTAACTCCTAAAAAAAAGTCAGATCAAAACAAAAAGTACACCATTAGAACCGCCTTGTCCGAAACCCTTATAAAGGAAACTTACTGCCCTTTGGCTTGAATAACAAAGAAAATATATTGGCTTGAAAATCAAGAAAATTGACTTTAACCACGTTATTCTCCACAAACGAGATATTTTTTTCTTTCCGCTTTTTCTTTCTCCTCAGCTAGCTGGGCACTGGAAAATCATAGGGAGCTGTATAATAGCTCATTTTAAAGGAAATTGCTACATCTAGTGCCTTTTGTAATTAAAAATAAAATACTTTTTAAAGTAGAATCAATTTTGTCAAAAAATTGCATTTTTGATGTATTTCATACTGCAGTCTTTTCAAAGATATTTGAATTTTGAAGCAATCAAACAGTTCATGGTAATGAACTCTATAGTAATAATATCTACTTGTCTCAATAGCAACCGAAACTCCTGGAACCAAAATTTTCTTTTTTTGGCTTAATCAATAAAGTTATTATGTAAACTGTAAAAATATTCATGATGCCTAATCAGTAATAGTAATTTTTTTACAATAAAGAACGACACCTAACCCATGTTAACTGAATATAATAAAGAATTATAAATTATAAAAGGTTCAAATGTTCGAAGATTATAGAGTTAAAAATTTTCCCACACCGGGAATCGAACCCGAGCCTGTTAAGTGAAAGTTAACTATCCTAGCCACTAGACCATATGGAACCATAAAGAAGTATGATTAAAGAGCCATATGCGTATTATTATTTCACCATACCAATTATAATAAGGCCAAAACAAAATCGTCGACTTGCAACCTTACTTTTGACACATTAGTTAAATCTTCATCAGGCTTAAAAAATGTTTTGCTAGTTTTACATCCGGGTTGCAGCGGTAGCTAGCAACCTAGTAAGAGACGATCACCTCTAATGTTAAGAAATATAAAACCCCCCAACTCCAAAAAAAAAGTCAGATCAAAACAAAAAGTACACCATTAGAACCGCCTTGTCCGAATCCTCTATAAATGAAACTTACCGCCCTTTGGCTTGAATAACAAAGAAAATATATTGGCTTGAAAATCAAGAAAATTGACATTTACCACGTTATTCTCCACAAACGGGATATTTTTTTCTTTCCGCTTTTTTTTCCTGCTCAGCTAGCTGGGCACTGGAAAATCATAGAGAGCTGTATAATAGCTCATTTTAAAGGCAATTGCAACATCTAGTGCCTTTTGAAATTAAAAATAAAATACTTTTTAAAGTAGAATCAATTTTGTCAAAAAAATTGCATTTTTGATGTATTTTCATATTGCAGTGTTTTCAAAGATATTTGAATTTTGAAGCAATCAAACAGTTCATGGTAATGAACTCTATAGTAATAATAGCTACTTGTCTCAATAGTAACCGAAACTCCTGGAACCTTTATAATAAAGATCAAACTCTTCCCTATACTAACTTGCATATTACATTAAAAGACGATCATTGGAATTATAGTCAAGAACGACATCTAGCCAATGTTAACTGGAAAATAAATGGGAACTATGTAATTTTCATCGGTATCATAAACCCAATAAAGAACAAACCATGGGACATATAAGACGTAGTTTTTCCGGGTTGCAGGGGTAGCTAGCAACCTAGTAAGAGACGGTCACGTCCAATGTACATAAAGGATCGACATAATAAATGGGAGTTTTTTAATTATCATCGGTATCACGGTTTTTACAGTAAAGAACGACCTCTTTCCCATAGTAACTGATATGTTAGATTAAAAGACGATCATAGGAATAAAAATTTATTACATGCATTGGACTTAGTTAGCTACTTGATCGTTTGAGGTTCGTCTCTTACTATTTCAAAGAAGAAAAAGCCGTAGGCTTTTTCCTGTTTGTAATATTTTCCTGTTTGTTATCAGGGTTACAGCGGTATCCGGGTTGCAGCGGTATCCGGGTTGCAGCGGTAGCTAGCAACCTAGTAAGAGACGGTCACGTCCAATGTTAAGAAATATAAAAACCCTTAGCTCCTAAAAAAGGCGTCAGATCAAAACAAAAAGTACACCGTTAGAACCGCCTTGTCTGAAACCCCTGTATAGGAAACTTTCTGTCCCTTGGCTTGAACAGCAAGGAAAATATATTGGCTTGAAAATCAAGAAAAGTGGCAGCTACTACAACATTCTTCCTAAACGGGATATTTTTTTCTTTTTTTCTTTGTTTCCAGAGATAGCTTGGCACTGGAACATCGTAGAGGGTTGTTCAATAGCTCATTTTAAAGGAAATTAATTGGGTTAAAAACCTTTTGTAACTAAAATAAATTATTTCTAAAAGAGAATAAATTTTTCCACCAAAAACTGCATTTTTGATGTCTTTTCACACTGCAGTCTTTCAAACATTACATTATTATAATAAAGAACGACCTCTTTCCTATACTAAATTTTATAGGCCGCTTAACTATAGCATAGGCTAGTACAGTTATTATATTTAAGGCCAATATATTAAAATTTTCCACTAAAAGACGGTCATTGGAATAAAAACCCAATACATACATTTGATTTAGTTAGCTACTTCATTGTTTGAGGCTAGTCTCTTACTATTTCAAAGAAGAAAAAGCCGTAAGCTTTTTCCTGTTTGTAATCAATTAGAAAGAGTTCTACCTTTAATGTAATGTAATAAAGATCAAACTCTTCCCTATACTAACTTGCATACGCAACTTCACTATAGTTAAGATTACAGTATTTATATTTTTACATTAAAAGACGATCACTGAAATAACAAACCATTCCATACATTGGATTTAGTTAGCTACTTGATTGTTTGAGTTTTACTACTTAAGAACGACAAAGATGTAAATGTTCTCATTCTTGATTAGAATAATGGTTAGATCGAAGCAAGCTATACGCAAGTTGAAAAAACAGTACTACACAAACAGCAGAGATAGTATCTTGAAAAGAAAAAAGCAAAGGTATTCAACCGACCAGGTGTATCGAGAAGTAATCAAACAAAACAGCAAGATGTGTTATCTCAATGATTATAATAAAGAACGACCTCTTGCCTATACTAAATTTTAACTGCCATTTAACTATAGTATTTGCTTGTACAGTTATATTTAAGGTCAATATATTAAAACTTTCCATTAAAAGACAGTATTAAATCAAACAGTTCGTGGTCATAATAAAGAGCTGTGTAATGGCTCATTTTAAATGAAATTGCTGTATATAGAAACTTTTGTAATTAATAAAAATAATTATGATTATAAAATAAATTACATTAAAAGATGATCATTGAAATAAACACCATTGCATACATTGGACTTAGTTAGCTATTATAATTAGTAATTCAACAGATAGCATGGCACTAAAACATGGTAGAGAGTTGTTGAATGGCTCATTTTAAAGCAAATTAATGGGGTTAAAAACCTTTAGTAATTAAAACAAATTATTTTTATTACATTAAGAAATTTTAATTATGTTCCTTAAGAAATCATCATAAGATAAAATTTCCCATACGGAAATTGAACTCAAGCCTACTGGGTGAGAGCTATCCCAACCTCTAGACCATATAGGATATATTCAAATATCCGATTAATGAAGTTTATGTTAAAGAACAAATTATAAACCTAGTTAGCTGCCTGATTATTTGAGGATCGTCTCTTACTATTCCAAAGAAGAAAAAGCCGAAGGCTTTTTCCTGTTTGTAATTTATTTTATAATAAAGAATGAACTTCAGGATTTACTAACTGAAAAGTTTAATATTTTATATATCCGGGTTGCAGCGGTAGCTAGCAACCTAGTAAGAGACGATCACGTCCAATGTTATTAAATATAAAAACCCATAAGTCCTAAAAAAAAAGTCAGATCAAAACAAAAAGTACACCATTAGAACCGCTTTGTCCGAAAACCCTATAAAGGAAACTTACCGCCTTTTGGCTTGAATAACAGAGAAAATATATTGGCTTGACAATTATGAAAATTGACCTTAACCACGTTATTCTCCACAAACGGGATATTTTTTTCTTTCTTCTTCTTCTTCTTCTTCTTCTCTTCCACAGATAGCTTGGCACTGGAACATCATAGAGAGTTGTTCAATGGCTAATTTTAAAGGAAATCTCTAGATCTATTGCCATTTGTACTTAATTTTTTTTTAAATTAATTATTTTTTACAAAAAACTTATATTAAAGAGCGAACTTTGGCCAATATTATCTGAAATATTACTATGATTCTTTACATAGATGATGATGCAATACATACTTAAGATAAGATAGTATAACACAAATTTGTTTTAATTATTTCACATAATGGATCGAAATAGTTCAGTAAAAATAGAGACTATGTAAGTTTCATTTAATTTAGCTGAAACCTAGTAAAGAACAAACCATGGCATATAGTAACTAAGAGTTACGATAATCCTAGCATGTTTTGAAAAGTTGCTTATCTTAAGTATGTTGCAACACTGATGATCATGTCTTAATATTCCACTAAGAAAAAGCCATAGGTTTTTCTTGTTTGTAATCTGGGTTGCAGCAGTAACTAGCAGCAAAGTAATCCGGTTGGCAGCGGTAGCTAGCAACCTAGTGAGAGACGATCATGTCCCTTAGTAAAAAGCAAAATAGCCCATAACTCCTAAGACTAGAGTCAGATCAAAAAGAAAAGTGCACTATTAGAAGCGCCTTGTCTAATACCCCAATATAGAAAACTAACTGTCTCTTGGCGTGAATAACAAGGAAAATATATTGGTTTTAAAATCAAGAAAAATGACTACAACAAGAATTTTCTGCACCGAGGACATCTTTTTATGTTGCTTTGCCTCAGATATCTGGGAACTGGCTCATTAAAAAGCTTAACGGAAATTGGGTTTTATAAGTTTTTTTAAAGTTTTGGTTACTATTGAGACGAGTTGCTCTTACTAAACAGTTCGTTCCCACGAGCTGTATAAAAAAATTAAATTTTTTTGTATGGTTACAATAAGGAACGAACTGAACCCATAGTAACTTAATTATTAAATCAAACAGTTCGTGGTCATATTAAAGAGCTGTGTAATGGCTCATTTTAAAGAAAACTGCTGTATATAGAAACCTTTTGTAATTAACAAACTTAATTATTATTATAAAACAAATTGTTACGACATGGTAAAGAACTAACTCATGGCGATAGTAACTAATTTAATTTTGAAAAGAAAGAATTACGGCGGAAACCTAAATGGTAGCATAAGTAAGCTACATTTCTTAAGAACTGCCCACCGGAATTTGAACTCAGATCGCCGGATTCAAAGTCTTATGTTTTAACCACTACACCAAGAAACGTTCATATAAAAAAGAATCCGGGTTGCGGCGGTAGCTAGGAACCTAGTAAGAGACGATCACATCCAATGTTAAGAAATATAAAAACCCATAGCTCCTAAAATATCCGGGTTGCAGCGGTAGCTAGCAACCTAGTAAGAGACGATCACCTCCAATGTTAAGAAATATAAAAACCCGTAGCTCCTAAAAAAAGAGTCAGATCAAAACAAAAAGTACACCATTAGAATTACAGTAAGGAATCATTATAATGAATAGTCAAGTTAGTATAGCCGTTAGAATACGTTTATCAAAATCTATTTATCCGTATATACACAGATTTGTGGAAAAATCAAATCAATGAATACCTTACTACAGCACAATGGATGAAAGTGTGCCTCATGATTCGAGGTTTGCGGGTTCAAATCCACCTGTAGTAAGGGATCAATATTAAACGATTGGCTTTTCCTTCTTTAAAAGAAGATTACATTAAGAGACGATCATTGGAATAACAAACTATTGCATAATTTGGACTTAGTTAGCTACTTGATTGTTTGAGGTGCGTCTCTTACTATTTCAAAGAAGAAAAAGCCGTAGGCTTTTTCCTGTTTGTAATCATACAGCATAGAATATGGGTTGCAGCGGTAGCTAGCAACCTAGTAAGAGACGATCAGTCCAATGTTACGAAATCCGGTTTGCATTGGTAGTTTATTTACAGTAAAGAACGATCTCTCACCCTTAGTAACTGATATATGGTGATTCCAGGGGTATTTACATTAAAAGACGTTACTACTAGAACCACCTTGTCTAAAACTCCTATATAGCAAACTTACCGTCCCTTTGCTTGAATAAGAAGGAAAATAAGTTGTTTGAAAATCAAGAAAATTGACTTTACCACGATATTCTTCACAAACGACACCTTTTGTCCGCCGTGACGTCACAATTACTATATAAGAAACGTCAAAACTGTAAATGGTCTCATTCATGAATACATAATGGCTAGATCAAAGCAAGCTACACGCAAGTTAAAAAAACAGTACTACAAAAAAAAACAGAGATAGTATCTCGAAAAGAAAAAAGTAAAGGTATTCAACCGACCGGGCGTATCGAGAAGTAATTAATTTAAGAGTCAAGAATGAGTATGTATCCTGACAACACTAGACAAATCTATAAAGTTTATAATTATAATAAAGATCTAACTCTTCCCTATACTAACTTGCATACGCAACTTCACTATAGTTAAGATTACAGTATTTATATTATACATCATTGTAAGTTATAAAAGGTTCGGGTTGCAGCGGTAGCTAGCAACCTAGTAAGCGACGATCACGTCCAATGTTAAGAAATATAAAAACCCATAGTTCCTAACAAAGGAGTCAGATCAAAACAAAAATTAGACCATTAGAACCGCCTTGTTCGAAACCCCTGTATAGGAAACTTTCTGTCCCTTGGCTTGAACAGCAAGGGAAATATATTGGCTTGAAAATCAAGAAAATTGACTTTAACCACGTTATTCTCCCCAAACGGGATATTTTTTTCTTTTTTCTTTTTTCTTTTTTTTTTTTTTTTCCACAGATAGCTTGGCACTGGAACATCGTAGAGAGTTGTTCAATAGCTCATTTTAAAGGAAATTAATTGGGTTAAAAATCTATAGTAACTAAAATAAATTATTTCTAAAAGAGAATAAATTTTTCCACCAAAAACTGCATTTTTGATGTCTTTTCACACTGCAGTCTTTCAAACATAATCGTATACCAGCGGTAAGATTTGAACCCACGCCTCCGAAGAGACTGGTGGCTAACACCAGTGTCTTGGACCACTCGGCCAGGCTGCCTCTCATAAATAAATATATATGTGAATTTGGGTTGTCCGGGTTGCAGCGGTAGCTAGCAACCTAGTAAGAGACGATCATCTCCAATGTTAAGAAATATAAAACCCCCCAACTCCTAAAAAAAGAGTCAGATCAAAACAAAAAGTACACCATTAGAACCGCCTTGTCCGAATCCTCTATAAAGGAAACTTACCGCCCTTTGGCTTGAATAACAAAGAAAATATATTACCTTGAAAATCAAGAAAATAGACTTTTACCACGTTATTCTCCACAAACGGGATATTTTTTTCTTTCCACTTTTTTTTTCTGCTCAGCTAGCTGGGCACATTTTAAAGGAAATTAATTGGGTTAAAAACCTTTTGTAACTAAAATAAACTATTTCTAAAAGAGAATAAATTTTTCCACCAAAAACTGCATTTTCGATGTCTTTTCACACTGCAGTCTTTCAAACATAATCGTATACCAGCGGTAAGATTTGAACCCACGCCTCCGAAGAGACTGGTGGCTAACACCAGTGCCTTGGACCACTCGGCCAGGTTGCCTCTCATAAATAATATATATGTGAATCCGGGTTGCAGCAGTACCTAGCAATCTAGTAAGAGACGATCATTATAATAAAGAACGACCTCTTGCCTTTATTAATTTATATTAAAGCTATTATATTTAGCTAAGAGGTAGGAAAACTGAGTTTCTTTTTTAAATTGTAAATTTAAGAGAAACTACTTTAAATTCAATATATTTTACATTAAAAGACGATCACTGAAATAACAAACCATTCCATACATTGGACTTAGTTAGCTACTTGATTGTTTGAGTTTTATAATAAAGAACGACCTCTTGCCTGTATAAATATTATACGCCACTTAATTACAGTATAGGTTAGTAATTCCACAGATAGCTTGGCACTGGAACATCGTAGAATGTTGATCAATGGCTCATTTTAAATCCGGGTTGCAGCGCTAGCTAGCAACCTAGTAAGACACGTAAAAAAAAGAATGACCTCTTGTCAGTACTAAATTTTATACGCCACTTAATTATAGTATATGTTAGTAATTCCACAGATGGCTTCGCACTGGAACATTGTAGAGAGTTGTTCAATGGCTCATTTTAAAGGAAATTAATGGGGTTAAAAACGTTTTGTAATTAAATAAAGGACCGATATAGCTCATCATAAATGGTATTTGTCAATTACGTTTTTTATATAATTATCCATTATTATGTAAAATGCAGTAATTTTTGGGGGGTATTAACATAACATATATTTGTTAACTGAAACTAGACTAAATTCTGAAACTTTGTTACAATAAAGAACGACACCTTGCCCATGTTAACTAAAACATAAATAGGGATTATATAATTTCCATCATCCGGGTTGCAGCGGTAGCTAGCAACCTAGTAAGAGACGATCACCTCCAATGTTAAGAAATATAAAAACCCGTAGCTCCTAAAAAAAGAGTCAGATCAAAACAAAAAGTACACCATTAGAACCGCCTTGTCCGAATCCTCTATAAAGGAAACTTACCTCCCTTTGGCTTGAATAACAAAGAAAATATATTGGCTTGAAAATCAAGAAAATTGACTTTTACCACGTTATTCTCCCCAAACGGGATATTTTTTTCTTTCCGCTTTTTCTTTCTGCTCAGCTAGCTGGGCACTGGAAAATCATAGAGAGCTGTATAATAGCTCATTTTAAAGGAAATTGCAACATCTAGTGCCTTTTGTATTTAAAAATAAAATACTTTTTAAAGTAGAATCAATTTTGTCAAAAAAATTGCATTTTTGATGTATTTTCATACTGCAGTCTTTTCAAAGATATTTGAATTTTGAAGCAATAAAACAGTTCATGGTAATGAACTCTATAGTAATAATAGCTACTTGTCTCAATAGTAACCGAAACTCCTGGAACCAAAATTTTCTTTTTTGGCTTAATCGCTAAAATTATTATGTAAACTGCAAAAATATTTATGATGCCTAATCAGTAATAGTAATTTTTTAATTTAAACAACAAAAATACATGAAAATTCTAAATTAGTTTTGCTTTTTGTCTCCTGGAAGAAATTTTTTTTTCATCTCAGTTTATAATAAAGATCGAACTCTTCCCTATACTAACTTGCATACGCAACTTCACTATATTTAAGATTACAGTATTTATATTATACATCATTATAGATTATAAAAGGTTCAAATGTTCGAAGATTATAGAGTTAAAAATTTTCCCACGCCGGGAATCGAACCCGAGCCTGTTAAGTGAAAGTTAACTATCCTGGCCACTAGACCATATGGAACCATAAAGAAGTATGATTTAAGAGCCATATGCATATTATTATTTCACCATACCAATTATAATAAGGCCAAAACAAAATCGTCGACTTGCAACCTTACTTTTGACACATTAGTTAAATCTTCATCAGGCTTAAAAAATTTTTTGCTAGTTTTACATGAAAGAACGAACCTTAGCCCATAGTAGCAGAAATAAGAATATCTAGGTTGCAGCGGTAGCTAGCAACCTATTACATAATCCGGGTTTAAGTGGTAGCTAGCAACCTAGTAAGAAACGCCAAATTAAAAGATGATCATTAGAAGAACAAACAATTGCTTATATTGGACTTAGTTAGCTGCCTGATTCTTTGAGGTTTGTCTCTTACTATTCCAAAGAAGAAAAAGCCGTAGGCTTTTTCCTGTTTGTAATAATACATTAAAAGATAACCATATGTGACGTAATAAGTGAATGCAATATTTATACACGTTCATCTTTCGACAAGTATTGCATTAAACAACGAGCTATATCCGGGTTGCAGCGGTAGCTAGCAACCTAGTAAGAGACGATCACGTCCAATGTTAAGAAATATAAAAACCCATAGTTCCTAAAAAAGGAGTCAGATAAAAACAAAAAGTACACCATTAGAACCGCCTTGTCCGAAACCCCTGTATAGGAAACTTTCTGTCCCTTGGCTTGAACAGAAAGGGAAATATATTGGCTTGAAAATCAAGCAAATTGACTTTTACCACGTTATTCTCCCCAAACGGGATATTTTTTTTTTTCTTTTTTTGTATCCAGAGATAGCTTGGCACTGGAACATCGTAGAGGGTTGTTCAATAGCTCATTTTAAAGGAAATTAATTGGGTTAAAAACCTTTTGTAACTAAAATAAATTATTTCTAAAAGAGAATAAATTTTTCCAATAAAAACTGTATTTTTGATGCAGTGACGTCATAATTACTATATAAGAAACGTCAAAACTGTAAATGGTCTCATTCATGAATATCACAATAAGAGACGATCACGTCCAAACATAACAATAAAGAACGAACTCTAATTAAATTTTGTTAGAGCTATGATGTGAATAGACAAACACGAAATTATATTGTTGTTTCTGAAGACGTCATGAAATAATATCATTGCGCTATGACGTCAATAAAATCATTACCTTGTGACGTCATAATTACTATATAAGAAGCTTCAGAACTGTAAAAGTTCACATTCATAATTACATAATGGTTTCAATCAAGCAAGCTGCACGGATATTGAAAAAACAGTACTACACAAACAACAGAGATAGTATCTTGAAAAGAAAAAAACAAAGGTATTCAACCGACCAGGCATATCGAGAAGTAATAATTGAGAGAGCAAAACAAAGGTATTCAACCGACCAGGCGTATCGAGAAGTAATAATTGAGAGAGCAAAAGAAAACAGCAAGATGTGTTATCACAATGATGAAGATTATAGACATGCAAAAATTGAGACAGCCAAACAAAAGATCAAGGAACGGTATGGTAATGATGAAGATTACCGAAACAAACATAAGAAAAAAGTTGCTACCAGAATAATGGGTAGATACTGGGGTGACAAAAGCTATAATGAAAAAATTAAATTCTCTGCGAGGTTGTACCGAAGAACGCATAAGGACAAAGGGAAAAATTACATTCAGAAATATAAGAAGATGGCAAAAATGCAGGCTGATCTTCGTAAATTGAGAAACATTTTACGCATGTTTTACCAGGATCACGAAAAGTATTCAAAATTACAGATTAAAATTCTCTTTGAAAGAGCGGATGCTGTTGAAAAGTCGGCTAGAAATTCCTTGGCAAAGCTTCATAGTAATATCCAAAAGAAATATTGTCAGTTTAATGAAAAGCTTCCAAGGTATGGATTGGCAATTATAATAAAGATCGAACTTTTCCCTATACTAACTTGCATACGCAACTTCACTATAGTTAAGATTACAGTATTTATATTATGCATCATTATAAATTATAAAAGGTTCAAATGTTCGAAGATTATAGAATTAGAAATTTTACCACCCCGGGAATCGAACCCGAGCCTGTTAAGTGAAAGTTAACTATCCTAGCCACTAGACCATATTGAACCATAAAGAAGTATGATTTAAGAGCCATATGCGTATTATTATTTCACCATACCAATTATAATAAGGCCAAAACAAAATCGTCGACTTGCAACCTTACTTTTGACACATTAGTTAAATCTTCATCAGGCTTAAAAAATGTTTTTATAATAAAGATCGAACTCTTCCCTATACTAACTTGCATACGCAACTTCACTATAGTTAAGATTACAGTATTTATATTTTTACATTAAAAGACAATCACTGAAATATCCGGGTTGCAGCGGTAGCTAGCAACCTAGTAAGAGACGATCACCTCCAATGTCAAGAAATATAAAACCCCCCAACTCCTAAAAAAAGAGTCAGATCAAAACAAAAAGTACACCATTAGAACCGCCTTGTCCGAATCCTCTATAAAGGAAACTTACCGCCCTTTGGCTTGAATAACAAAGAAAATATATTGGCTTGAAAATCAAGAAAATTGACTTTTACCACGTTATTCTCCACAAACGGGATATTTTTTTCTTTCCGCTTTTTCTTTCTGCTCAGCTAGCTGGGCACTGGAAAATCATAGAGAGCTGTATAATAGCTCATTTTAAAGGAAATTGCAACATCTAGTCACTTTTGTATTTAAAAATAAAATACTTTTTAAAGTAGAATCAATTTTGTCAAAAAAATTGCATTTTTGATGTATTTTCATACTGCAGTCTTTTCAAAGATATTTGAATTTTGAAGCAATAAAACAGTCCATGTAATGAACTCTATAGTAATAATAGCTACTTGTCTCAATAGTAACCGAAACTCCTGGAACCAAAATTTTCTTTTTTGGCTTAATCGCTAAAATTATTATGTAAACTGCAAAAATATTTATGATGCCTAATCAGTAATAGTAATTTTTTAATTTAAACAACAAAAATACATGAAAATTCTAAAATTAGTTTTGCTTTTTGTCTCCTGGAAGAAATTTTTTTTTCATCTCAGTTCAAATTTATTATTGTATCCTGTAACCCGTAAAGTACATATCTCCATATTATTGTCTCATAATTGCAATTATTTTAGTTTTCAGTCCAGAATCACTAAACTTATTATTTAAACTGCAAAAATATTTATGGTGTCTAACCAATAATACTAATTTTGTAATTCAAACAAGATAAATACCTGAAAATTTTAAAATTAGTTTTGTTTTATGCTAGGTTTTAGATACTCGACACGGGATTTTGTGTGCTTAATAATTTTAAATCTTGAAAAAATATGGTCTCACGCGAGTGGAAAAAAAGAAAGAATAACCAAAAACAATTACAGTAAAGAACGAACTTCAGCCCATAGTAACTAAAGTAAGATTATAAATTTAAGACTAAAACAAGTACTTTGTTTGTTTTTCCGGGTTGCAGCGGTAGCTAGCAACCTAGTAAGAGACGATCACGTCCAATGTTAAAAAATATAAAACCCCCAACTCCTAAAAAAAGAGTCAGATCAAAACAAAAAGTACACCATTAGAACCGCCTTGTCCGAATCCTCTATAAAGGAAACTTACCGCCCTTTGGCTTGAATAGCAAAGAAAATATATTGGCTTGAAAATCAAGAAAATTGACTTTTACGACGTTATTCTCCACAAACGGGATATTTTTTTCTTTCCGCTTGATTTTTCTCCTCAGCTAGCTGGACACTGGAAAATCATAGAGAGCTGTATAATAGCTCATTTTAAAGGAAATTGCAACATCTAGTGCCTTTTGTAATTAAAAATAAAATACTTTTTAAAGTAGAATCAATTTTGTCACATTAAAGAACGAACTTTCGTCCATAGTAATTGAATTACTTAATGATTAATATTAGTCATGTTAAAGATTGGGCAATGACGTCTTAATAATAGGTTGTGACCAGGTCGTCTCTTACTAATTCCAATAAAGAAAAAGCCATAGGCTTTTTCCTGTTTGTAATATAACCGAAGTCTATCTCATAATAACTGAAGCAACAGGGAAAATAATTATATTAAAGAACTGATTATAGCAATAGTAATTATAGTATATAGATAAATAATTATATTCTTCAGTGTAGCCGCGGAAGCTAGCAACAGAGAAAGAGACGATCACGTCCTATACTTAAAAATACAATAGCCCAGAACTCCTAAATATAAAGTCAGATAAAGATTTGTAGTATTTCCGGGTTGCAGCGGTAGCTAGCAACCTAGTAAGAGACGATCACGTCCAATGTTAAGAAATATAAAAACCCCAAACTCCTAAAAACCCCTAACTCCCTAACTCCGAGTCAGATCAAAACAAAAAAGTACACCATTAGAACCGCCTTGTCCGAAACCCTTATAAAGAAAACTTACATCCCTTTGGCTTGAATAACAAAGAAAATATATTGGCTTGAAAATCAAGAAAATTGATTTTAACCACGTTATTCTCCACAAACGGTTATAATAAAGATCGAACTCTTCCCTATACTAACTTGCATACGCAACTTCACTATAGTTAATATTACAGTATTTATATTATACATCATTATAAATTATAAAAGGTTCAAATGTTCGAAGATTATTTATAGTATAGGTTAGTAATTCAACAGATAGCTTTGCACTGGAACATCGTAGAGAGTTGTTCAATGGCTCATTTTAAAGGAAATTAATGGGGTTAAAAACATTTTGTAATTAAAACAAATTATTTTTATTACATTAAGAAATTATAATTATATTCTTTAAGAAATCATCATAAGTAAAAACTTCCCATACGGAAATTGAACTCAAGCCAACTGGGTGAGAGCTATTTCAACCTCTAGACCACATTGGATATATTAAAATATTCGATTAGTGAAGTTTATGTTAAAGAACTAATTATAAACCTAGTTAGCTGTCTGATTATGTGAGGATCGTCTCTTACTATTCCAAAGAAGAAAAAGCCGTAGGCTTTTTCCTGTTTGTAATTTATACGGGTTGCAGCGGTATCCGGGTTGCAGCGGTAGCTAGCAACCTAGAAAGAGACGATCACGTCCAATGTTAAGAAATATAAAAACCCATAGTTCCTAACAAAGGAGTCAGATCAAAACAAAAAGCACACCATTAGAACCGCCTTGTCCGAAACCCCTGTATAGGAAACTTTCTGTCCCTTGGCTTGAACAGCAAGGGAAATATATTGGCTTGAAAATCAAGAAAAGTGGCAGCTACTACAACATTCTGCCTAAACGGATATATTTTTTTTTTTTCTTCTTCTTTTTTTCTTTTGTATCCAGAGATAACTTGGCACTGGAACATCGTAGAGGGTTGTTCAATAGCTCATTTTAAAGGAAATTAATTGGGTTAATTTTACATAAAGGATCGATTATAAATGGTGTCGAGAAAGAGGATCTCATGTAGTGCTTATTATCTGGGTTGCAACGGTAGCTAGCAACCTAGTAAGAGACAATCACAACCCATAGCAAAAACTAAAGTAACTCATAACTCCTGAAAAAAAAATCAGATCAAAACAGGAAGTACTCTATTGGAACCGCCTTGTCCAAAACCTCTATATAGCAAAGTTATCGTCGCTTGGCTTGAATAAAAAGGAAAATATATTAGCTTGAAAATCAAGAAAATTGACTTAACCTGACTTTATCAAGAAAATTGAAAAAAAAATTGACTTAAATTGACTTTACATACGGCACCTTTTTTTTTTATTTCCGTTTGATTTTCCTCCTCAGCTAGCTGGGCACTGGAAAATCAAAGAGAGCTTTTTAATGGCTCATTTTAAAGGAAATTGCTACATCTAATCACTTTTGTAATTAAAAATAAAATATTTTTTAAAGTAGAATCAATTTTGTCAGAAAAACTGCATCCTCATGTACAAGGTTGATGAATGACATTACAATCGTATATAGGTTGTAACCATATTTGACGTAATAAGTGAATGCAATATTTATGCACGTTTATCTCTCGACAAGGTAATTTTATTTTATTTTAATTCTAAGTTCAGGACCGCTAAAGTTATTATGTAAACTGCATAAATATTTATGGCGTCTGAGCAATAATTGTAATTTACATCAAGGAACGAACTGTCGCCCATAGTAAGTGAAGTAATAAAAGGATTCATTATATACATGATTATTTTCATTGTATTTCCTGAGAAATCCTCATAAGTAAAAATATCCCATACCGAGATTTAATTCGAGTCAACTGAGTGCGAGCAAGCTATCCCAACCACTAAACCATGTGAGATATATTGAAATATCTGATTAATGAGTTTTACTTTAAAAACCAAATTATTGACTTAGGTAGCTGCCTGATTTTTGAGGATAATCTCTTACTATTCCAAAGAATAAAAAGCCGTAGGCTTTTTCCTGTTTGTAATCCGGGTTGCAGCAGTAGCTAGTAACCTAATAAGAGACAATCATACCCCATAGTAAAAAAAAAATAGCCCACGACTCCTAAAAATGGAATCAGGTAAAAAAACGAAGTACACTGTTAAAACCGTACTGTCCAATACCCCTATATAGGAAATAAACTGTCTCTTTGCTTGAAAAAGAAGGAAAACAAATTGGTTTGAAAATCAAGAAAACTGGCTGAAACCATGATATTCTGCATCGACAGCAGGTTGGTTTTTTCGATTTTTTTTCTCCTTAGCTAGCTGGGCACTGAAAATCATAGAGCTGTATAATGGCTCATTTTGAAGGTAATTGCTACATAAATAGACCTTTTGTGATTAAAAATAAAATATTTTTAAAAATAGAACACAACAATTTTAACAAAAAAACTCCATTTTCGTTTGCAAGCTTGATGAATGACGTTATAATCGCATAGGTTATAACTATACAATAAGTAAATGCAATATTTAAACACGCTTATCTTTCGACAAGCTAATTATTTTTAGGTTTAGCCCATAAAGTACGTATCTCTATAGCGTTCTCCTGTATTTCCAAAGAAAAAAAACTCAATTTTTTTTTACTTTACTTTTCAGTTCAGATTCGCTAAAGTTATTATGTAAACTGCAAAACTATTTAAGGTGTTTCAGCAATAATACTAATTTTTCAATTCAAACCAAAATTTTATAATAAAGAACGACCTCTTGCCTACACTAAATTTTATACGCCACTTAATTATAGTATATGCTAGTGATTCCACAGACAGCTTGGCACTGGAACATCGTAGAAAGCTGTTTAATGGCTCATTTTAAAGGAAATTAATGGGGTTAAAAATCTTTTGTAATTATAAAACAAAATATTTTTAAAATAAAATCATTTTTCTTAAGAAATTACATTGAAAGAAGATCATTACAATAACAAACCATTGCATGCATTGGACTTAGTTAGCTACTTGATTGTTTGAGGTTCGGCTCTTACTATTTCAAAGAAGAAAAAGCCGTAGGCTTTTTCCTGTTTGTAATTACAACAATTATAATCAAGAAAGAACGCTAGCTCATAGGAATTGAAATAATAATTAATTGTAGTCCGGGTTGCAGCTTACACAAACACATACTCACACACATACTCATACAAACCTGGGGGGTTGCTAGCTACTGCTGCAACCCAAATATCTTCTTCCATGTAAAGTTCTACCCGTAAACTCACGTGACGAGTAGTAAAAACCTAACAAATAAAAACTAATTCTAAATTTTCAGGTATTTTTCTAGTTTGAATTAAAATTTTTTAAGTTAATGCTCAGACACCATAAACATTTTTGAAGTTTACACAGTAACTTTAGCGATTCTGAACTGAAAACTAAAACAAAAAATAATTTCTTTTCTACGGAAATATAGCACAGCGTTATAGAGATACACACTTTAGGAGTTACTTTAGGAGAACACCATTAACATTTTGCAGTTTACACAATAGCTTTAGTGATTCTGAGCTGAAAACTAAAACAAAAAAAATGAAATTCCTTTCTACGGAAATATAGCACAACATTATAGAGATACTCACTTTAAGAGTTGAGCCAAAAAAAGTTTGGTAACAGTTGACAATTATAACTTTAAAGTGACGGACACATCCCATAGTAACAAAATAGCCCGTAACTCCAGATAATGGGAGAACTTTTTTTAATGCTATACAAAATTAGCAATTTAATGTTTCGAATTGAATGCAGATTTTTTTTTTTTCATTTACAATTTTTTTTAATAAGTTTTTTTTTTATAAAGGCTGGTATTCCTGGATGTCAAATTAGTCTGACAGTGTTATCTTTGTCGGAAGATCACGGAGGAGATAACTTATCGAAACGGACGTCATATTGTCCTTTTGTACTTCTGTTGTATATTTTTTTATTATTACGTGATCCACGGCTCAATTTCTACTTTAAAAAACCAAAAGTTCTAAATTCACCGGGTAAAGAAATAGCAAGTGGAGAACTTGTATACACCATTTCCGTATCCACGTACATTTTTACTCACAGTCTATCAATGGCTTTTATGCCAAAATTTAAAAGAAATGTCGTTATCTGGTATTTTATACTTGGGGCATGTGGGAATCCCTTATGTTTTTTTTCTCATTACCAATTTCTCTATTGTCTGGGAAGTGCTTTTAATGGGTGCTTCAATGGGGTTTTACGATATTTTTTTTACCACAGATGATGGATCTGTATTGTGTTAAAAACGCTGAAACTTACAAAACCATTGCACAAAGTGTCTTAGAATTAGGATTTATTTCCCTTGGTGTTATTTTATTTTTTTCTTTGCAAAATATATTCCTAGTACATTTCATTTTTTTTCTTACTGTTGTACAAATTTGCTTATTTCTTCTCCATTGTATAATCTTTGCATT
>CM051268.1:28833540-28836040 GCA_027921565.1 Artemia sinica
CGGAAGCTAGCAACAGAGAAAGAGACGATCACGTCCTATACTTAAAAATACAATAGCCCAGAACTCCTAAATATAAAGTCAGATAAAGATTTGTAGTATTTCCGGGTTGCAGCGGTAGCTAGCAACCTAGTAAGAGACGATCACGTCCAATGTTAAGAAATATAAAAACCCCAAACTCCTAAAAACCCCTAACTCCCTAACTCCGAGTCAGATCAAAACAAAAAGTACACCATTAGAACCGCCTTGTCCGAAACCCTTATAAAGAAAACTTACATCCCTTTGGCTTGAATAACAAAGAAAATATATTGGCTTGAAAATCAAGAAAATTGATTTTAACCACGTTATTCTCCACAAACGGTTATAATAAAGATCGAACTCTTCCCTATACTAACTTGCATACGCAACTTCACTATAGTTAATATTACAGTATTTATATTATACATCATTATAAATTATAAAAGGTTCAAATGTTCGAAGATTATTTATAGTATAGGTTAGTAATTCAACAGATAGCTTTGCACTGGAACATCGTAGAGAGTTGTTCAATGGCTCATTTTAAAGGAAATTAATGGGGTTAAAACATTTTGTAATTAAAACAAATTATTTTTATTACATTAAGAAATTATAATTATATTCTTTAAGAAATCATCATAAGTAAAAACTTCCCATACGGAAATTGAACTCAAGCCAACTGGGTGAGAGCTATTTCAACCTCTAGACCACATTGGATATATTAAAATATTCGATTAGTGAAGTTTATGTTAAAGAACAAATTATAAACCTAGTTAGCTGTCTGATTATGTGAGGATCGTCTCTTACTATTCCAAAGAAGAAAAAGCCGTAGGCTTTTTCCTGTTTGTAATTTATACGGGTTGCAGCGGTATCCGGGTTGCAGCGGTAGCTAGCAACCTAGAAAGAGACGATCACGTCCAATGTTAAGAAATATAAAAACCCATAGTTCCTAACAAAGGAGTCAGATCAAAACAAAAAGCACACCATTAGAACCGCCTTGTCCGAAACCCCTGTATAGGAAACTTTCTGTCCCTTGGCTTGAACAGCAAGGGAAATATATTGGCTTGAAAATCAAGAAAAGTGGCAGCTACTACAACATTCTGCCTAAACGGATATATTTTTTTTTTTTCTTCTTCTTTTTTTCTTTTGTATCCAGAGATAACTTGGCACTGGAACATCGTAGAGGGTTGTTCAATAGCTCATTTTAAAGGAAATTAATTGGGTTAATTTACATAAAGGATCGATTATAAATGGTGTCGAGAAAGAGGATCTCATGTAGTGCTTATTATCTGGGTTGCAACGGTAGCTAGCAACCTAGTAAGAGACAATCACAACCCATAGCAAAAACTAAAGTAACTCATAACTCCTGAAAAAAAAATCAGATCAAAACAGGAAGTACTCTATTGGAACCGCCTTGTCCAAAACCTCTATATAGCAAAGTTATCGTCGCTTGGCTTGAATAAAAAGGAAAATATATTAGCTTGAAAATCAAGAAAATTGACTTAACCTGACTTTATCAAGAAAATTGAAAAAAAAATTGACTTAAATTGACTTTACATACGGCACCTTTTTTTTTTATTTCCGTTTGATTTTCCTCCTCAGCTAGCTGGGCACTGGAAAATCAAAGAGAGCTTTTTAATGGCTCATTTTAAAGGAAATTGCTACATCTAATCACTTTTGTAATTAAAAATAAAATATTTTTTAAAGTAGAATCAATTTTGTCAGAAAAACTGCATCCTCATGTACAAGGTTGATGAATGACATTACAATCGTATATAGGTTGTAACCATATTTGACGTAATAAGTGAATGCAATATTTATGCACGTTTATCTCTCGACAAGGTAATTTTATTTTATTTTAATTCTAAGTTCAGGACCGCTAAAGTTATTATGTAAACTGCATAAATATTTATGGCGTCTGAGCAATAATTGTAATTTACATCAAGGAACGAACTGTCGCCCATAGTAAGTGAAGTAATAAAAGGATTCATTATATACATGATTATTTTCATTGTATTTCCTGAGAAATCCTCATAAGTAAAAATATCCCATACCGAGATTTAATTCGAGTCAACTGAGTGCGAGCAAGCTATCCCAACCACTAAACCATGTGAGATATATTGAAATATCTGATTAATGAGTTTTACTTTAAAAACCAAATTATTGACTTAGGTAGCTGCCTGATTTTTGAGGATAATCTCTTACTATTCCAAAGAATAAAAAGCCGTAGGCTTTTTCCTGTTTGTAATCCGGGTTGCAGCAGTAGCTAGTAACCTAATAAGAGACAATCATACCCCATAGTAAAAAAAAAATAGCCCACGACTCCTAAAAATGGAATCAGGTAAAAAAACGAAGTACACTGTTAAAACCGTACTGTCCAATACCCCTATATAGGAAATAAACTGTCTCTTTGCTTGAAAAAGAAGGAAAACAAATTGGTTTGAAAATCAAGAAAACTGGCTGAAACCATGATATTCTGCATCGACAG